>JAVFKF010000037.1:3915000-4515000 GCA_036926295.1 Pachydiplax longipennis
GATGATAAATAAAGAGGCTTTTAGATGAAAATCTTACGAATTCTAAATGTAGAAGCAAATTCTATTTGTGCCTTATTTCATATTCATAACTTAATTCTATGAACATGGAAAAAATGAGTGGAGAAGCGTCTAAGACCTGTAACGTCTTTAGAAATACAATAGAGAAGCTGCAGGTGACTCTACCAAGTCGCACTTTGATTCTCTAATAAGACTCAGTCTGCGATCACAAATGATTATTCTTTCGATGGTTTTTATAACTTAATTGGAACATATCAATGAAAATAACAAGGATCATAGTTGTGTAACATTTACGTATTTTGACTCAAATATAACTTTTGGTTAAATGAAATGAAAAACAAGACTTGACTAATTCCACTGATAAGTTCCTCCACATATCGCTGGATTAGTAAAATGAGTCTTGATAAAGAACACGTTTTAGGCTAAAATGACAATAAGCAAAGGTTTAGGATGACCTTTTCCGGAAAATATCTGTTGTGACCTTTATTTCTATTTATCTTAAATCGTTAGTTATGAAAATCAGCTTAGATTATTAAAATTAATATTAGGAAACATTAGATGTTTAAAATTTAGGATATTTCGTCCTAAAGTGCACATTTCAGAAAACGAACAAATCACTGCAAATAAATTCACATTCGTTTAAATGGAATATTTCTTTTTTGTTATGGTGAACTGATGTGTCTGCGGGAATCCTAGACTTCAGTAATTACTGATTCTTGCTGTAATTTATCCTCTGTGATATTCCATTCTGCAACTAATTCTTGATGACGCTTGACCATAATTTCTCATTTTAAATTGGTTGCAATTCTGGTGGGGACTGAGATAAATTCATTGGAAGTTTAATGAACTCTGTCATCATCGTTTTAGCGAAATTTGAATTATCTTACAGCGTTTCTTCTATTTACAATAGAAAGAGTGGAAGATTACAAAAATTCTTGAGACTATAACATCATACTTATTCTTTAGGAACAATGATTTTCAGATTCGAAAGTTTTTCTTCGGATAATTTATATTCCAGTTGATCCTTGGGATTTGGAATTGGTTCTGTTCTAAAGAAATGTAGGCGCAGAACTTTAATAGGTTTGAAAGTGGCAGGAGAAAGAGAATTTTGAAGTAGGAGTTATGACCGCAAGGAAATCCCTCAGCAAGCCAAACAAAATCCCTAAGAGACTGTCTGATCAATATAGCGAACATTTTGGAAAAAAGCATTGATTTCTCAGCCCTAACAGGGGTTAAGTATTCTAGTGGATTCAGTGCATTGATACCTCGAGTAATCCTCGAGTGAATTTTTCGGCTAACGAACATTTTATCCGCTCGGCTTACGAATGTTTTAGTGGATGCGCGTTGCGATGGAAACAATCGAATGAAAACAATCGCGTAATTTCACTGTTTGCTTTTATCGGATTTTTCGAACAAAATGTTTTGATTCCTGAAAACGTCATCCGATCAAATGATTCTATTCGACTTTCGCCACATCGAGTGAATTATTCGATTTTTCACTCGATTATATATCTAAATATAGTAGACAGCGATAGTAGAGCGAATTACATTTTCTTTAGAATATTATAGGAAACGGCGTTTCGGCCAAACGGAATTCGGAACTAATTTTCTTCGGTAGCCAAACATAGATGGAAGTGCATCGACAGCTCATTTCGCTCTAATCTGAAATCGAACCCTTTCATCGAACTCGCTGCTCACATGAGAGAGCTCAGCTGAGGAATATCCATTAGCAAGACATTGTATATTCTTTCAGTTTTACTTGAGAGTCAAACAGCAAAGTCTACTCATACTTAATTTCATTCGGCGTTACTGCTGCTTTCATAAAATAAGAAATGAAGACCGTTCGATACACGGTTACATTTCAAGTTTGCTAAGAAATATCTGCGGTTCAAAATAAGTTTCGGACTTATCAAACCAAAATTGAGCATATATCTCTGGACTCTGATCATAAGTGAAACATATTTGTTATGACAGTAACTCTAAATCTCATAAAATGTAGTATTATCCATCAGAGGATAAAGTGATGAAAAATCAAACTGTATCCTTAGTGTATATCTTATACTATTTGGATTCTAAAATCCTGTACTTAATCATCACCATTGAGATAATTTGTTTGCCTCTTTGGTAGACAGTAAATCTGCCGAAGAATAAACCTGGTACATACATTGCGATTAGTTTCATTCATAAAGTAGCATAAAATCTCTAAATTTTCTATGCAAAAGTGATTCGGTTCAGAGGGGTTCATAGTTATCGTAAGAATCTTTGTTTCGTCAGAATCACGGTCACGCTTTCATCTCTGGAATTCGGAAACTGGAGAAATGAGAGTGGCGGCAAAAAGTCTCCTTGAATAATCTTCGTTCCTTATATTTTGGGAGCGACACTGATTGCCGACGATTTTCTTTCACGACGCCCTCTTACGTAAATCAGATTGTAATCACCGATTTTTACTATAATGTTAGCTTACAGTCTTATCTGGCAAATAAATGTTGATCCCTTATGTGCGTCTGACACTAACGGCCGACCATTTATTATAAACTATCTTATTCGTAAAAACATCGGTCTCAATGAATTCTGCTGGTTTCAATGCAGTAACTGTACTTCCAATATTTAAGTTGAAAGTTTTAAATTCAGTGGAAGGAGTCATTATACTTTGTATTGTTTGAACTCAACCCTTTCTTACTTTATTGAACTGAGAAGCTGTAGTGAGTTGGATCTCTTCTTCAGTAAAACTAGCATAAGATTGTTCACTTCATAAAACTTCGTAATTCAAAATTTATGGAAATTACTCGGTTCCATTGCTGGAAAAATAAAATTCAACATGTGAAATTCCATTCGATATTTGGCGACCGTTTTCGAATGACATCATGATAATGATGAAATAAGACTATTCGAGAACTAAGGCTTCGAACTGCTCGAATTCGATTTTATACAGTGTACTTCTATGTAACTTCAATGTCATATTTTTTGCGGGAAAACTTCCCTTCACCTTGCTTCCTGTCTATTTGGATAGATTGCCTCTTCAACCGATCCTCTTAACTGTTTAACAGGTCTTATCGTCCATGTAAACGTCTTAAAAAACAGTCGGCATAATCTACATCAGCAATAATGAAGTATTATAACTAAAGATACTTATAATTGACTATATAGGATAAAACAAACAGAAGCATAATTTAAGGATTTTGTAATTCTCCAACGCAGGCAAATTCCTCGAAAGTTGTGATCAATTAACTAAATAAAGATATTGAATATTGTAAATATGTCAAGTTTATTTATAGCAAACTATCAGTTGGAATAGATTTTTACAGATTTTTATATAAACAGCGACTTAATTGTTCTCACACAAACAGTGTTCATTGTGTTCAATATTCTCTTTCACGAAATTCTTGCATTAAAATATAAGAAGTCATTCAATCTTAAGATAATTAAATGATAGTTAAATTAAAAGATGCCTTTACTAACAAACGTCTGACAGTTGAAGGTAGAAAAATAAATTTTAAAACAGGAAAAAATAGAATGAAATTTAATTGCAAACGAAATCAACTAGGTTAATGAGTTGGCAGAATATAGAGAACTCAAAAACCAAATTTGACTCTTATATAAATTTACATTTATAATTGTTTAGATCCAATCCTTCTAAACAAGACTGACTGAACTGTAACCCCATAACAATGATATATGCGACTGATTTAAATTTATTATCATCATATCTAATTTTATTTTTGCCAAAGAGAAAAGTCTTAAATAGTTCAGAATGATCTTAGCGTTAATTTCTTTTACGATTATTTTCGAATTGTCTAGAGATGACGCTGTAGATATCTTTGGTTAAGATATTGCTATGATGTCGTTATGTCCATCGGCCCTCTAACGAATCCCTAATGTCATATATTGTCAAGAAGTGCGGGAAAATAATTTTCAAAAATTACTTCCTTTGCTTCTTACTGGAGTTTCTGACATCGGATAGATACATGCATGAATATATACGCAGCATTTATCATTATAAAATCTTAGTGGAACAGAGGAAATAAGGAGGAATTGGTATTTTTAGAAGGAACACCGCACAGTTGGAGAGTGACATGTTGCCAATAGGATGTTACACGTGGAGCCACTTTCCCTTGCCCCTAATAAGGCGGCCTCTAAAGATAACGCCCAGAGGTCCTTTTTTCTTTGGATATTGTCGTTCGTGCGTGAGATTCTCCATTACTTCCTCCACTTGGAATATCGCTCAACCGAAGATCATTTTCTTACGCTTGGTAATATGTAACATCCTCAAAAGAAACAGCGATTCATTTTTTTGGGTAATTTCCTTGCGGAGGCGCACCAATGATTTTTTGTTTTTGGGGGAGGGAATCCCAAAGGGAGGGCAACGGCCGAGTCTTTTTATCGAACGAATCTCAGCTTATTTTCAAGGCTCTTCCATGACCAACAAACCTTCCTTGTTAATGGGAGACTAGACAGACTTATCCTCTATTTAATTCTTTTCAAAATGTAAGACAAGGTATATGAATGCATAAATGCTGATTTTAAACCAAAGTAAAAATTTCCTTAAACAAAAATAACTTTCATATATAGAAAAAGCAGTGATATTTTTTATAACAGCAGGAATATGTTGACCGCAGGAAAATTGATCGACCATGTAACGATTTGTGCTGCTGACTTTTTTGGAATAAAATGTATATGACAGGCATTTCGAACAATTCTGCAATGGAGAAAAGAGCAAAGGCATTGCTTTTGCTGCATTGTCAGTATAAATTAAACTAAAACAATGAAAAATAATTTCTAAGGGCTTTGGAGTATATTTCTATTTGATAGAGATAAGTTTAATCGACAATGAGATGTTTTGTTAGCATATGGTTGTTATTAAATGTATGATAACAATTTTATGTTGTAATTAATTTGTTTAGCTAGAAATAATACAACGATTTACCCCCTGGTGTATTCCTATATGTATATTATGCAAATTTAATAATAAAATTAATCCTGCTATGATTAAATTTTCGGTTAATATTCGGAGAAACAGTAAAAACGTTGAATGTATAACAAATAATAGCCAACCAGGTAAGTATTACGACGAAGGAGGATTGTGTGTGAGGAAAGTCTTAAATTCTCTCCTAAAGTATTCTAGAAACCCAACAATTCCCTCTCTCAATCTTTCGGTTTGAAAGCTTCCTTGGAAGATGTCACTTATAAAGATGGCCTAACAATGAGTGACACCATTTTTATGACTGAAAATTGCCTTGCTTTATATAGTTGATGCTTTCAGACGATATTTGGTGGAACATTTCCATAATCAATATGAAAGAAACAATATGTCTTCGTCCACAAATTTTCCAAAATTCCACGAAGACATATTGTTTCTTTCATATTGATTGATTGATGATTGATTGCCTTGCTTTGTTAAGTGAGCAAAGTTTGGGCTTAGTTGGCTCTAATTTTTTGTCACTTCCATCATTATTTAATATTTCTATTTCCGTGGATTCAGCTTTGAATTAGGAGAGTTCTTTGAATAGGAAAAGTCAGTATTAATCATAATTTCCTACAAATTTAAAGTCTGAATTCTTTTTACTCATCTATCCAACGTGGGCACGTTGGATATTCTATCCCAATAGAACTTTCCTCATTCATAAGTCGTTTGAAAATTGTTTTAGTGAATATAATCAAGTAGAATAAAAAGTACCAAGAAGTTTTTCTATTATATATTTATATAATTCAATTAAGACAGAGAGTTCATATTGGCGTTCTTTGTATTTGTGATCCTAAAGTATTTGTATAATGAATTTCCAACTTGTTTTTCTTTTTTATTCTCTGGCTGCGTTGCTCATTCGGTTTAGATTTCATTCATCAAAGTAATTAGAAGTGCTAACGATTTGAAGCTGAAGATGAAAAGGAAGCAATGTTAGTTTTTTCAGATAATTGCGAAACGGATAAAACGTACATGTCCATCCATACAATGTGATAAATAGGAACACAAATTAATGATTTCTGTGAAAAAAAGATATCCATCGAATTCCGTAATTGCTTTAAAATGCCATAAAAAGTGACTTCAATTCCTATCTTCTGAACGAAAACTGAAGTTAAACATCATGATTTTATGTTTAAAGGACATAATGTTCAACTGAATTTCAGCGGTTGCCATGGGAGATGAGTTCTCGTCTAATAGTAGCATCTTACACTTAACATTAGTACCATGAATTTAGTACTCCTAGGATTAATGTTTTTGAGGGATTAACTGACAAAATACAGACATGCTTAACCATCTGTATGGAGATTTATATTTAAATTGGACTTTGTGAATAAAATTTTAAACAAATAAATGTTTGTGTTGTCAAAAACATGGAAAATATTTCCACTGAGATGATTTGTAAGTTAAAAATGTAAAACAGCGACATCGTTTTAGCAACCAAATAAAAGAAAAGAAGCTACGTCAATGCTTTGTGTGGAAACTGTGTATCATCTAAAAAGGGAGATAGACATTTTAAGTGTAGAACAAATTGGATCTTCTTTCATCCACATCAAGATATTTATCAGAGTAGAGAGAGAAAATGTTTGGAATATTTTGAGCCAAAAAGAGCCGCTTCAATGTGCAGAGAAGACTCTGTCGATAAGGAGATTTCAACGTATTGCATTTGGTTTAATAAAATTTGTCGAGTTACGTTTTGGCGTTCCGTTAATATTTATGGCTTCGATATTAAATTGAAAAGCGATTACTTTTAATAAATGAGAAGGATCGGGTGTATTCAGTAACAGCACGGTTCGTCAATTTTATAGCTCTCGTAAGTTTGAACAAAACATGTTTCATGATGAGAAAATCATTTATAAAGACTAACATGAGGCAGTGGTCTGGTTTAAATATATTTTATTTTTTTAGGAGAAGAATAGAGGAGATAATGAACTGTATTTCTCCTTCGACGGCGACTTTTCTGAACATCTCGATGTTCATGAATATTTATGGAAAATTATTTCTGAAGAAAGAGAATGACCGCAGTATATATTAGACAGAGTATCTAGCACACATTGACGTCTCTTTTCAGCACTTTCTCTCATATCTTAGAAATCATCTTCGTTCCACATCCTTTTGATGTCTTTCATAGTGCACTTTTTTATTTCTCCTTGTCTTTGAATCTTATCGTCTAACCACTTGCATTCTTTCTCATTAATTCGCGATGTAACAAGCCTTTCTCTAATGAGATGATTATCATAAACTCTTCTTTATTTGCTTACTCATACATTTATTCTCATAGTGCTTCTTCTGTTTGCGATGAGCATTCCGGAATCAATAAAATCGCATGATATCCCTGGAGATAAGATCGAGATTGTAAAGAAGAAGAATGTAAACAATGGGAAAGGAAAACATGTACAATATTTGAGATTAGAAGAGGAAATAGAAGGGGAAATGATAATATTGAAGAACTGTCTCCAGACAACAAAACAAGCAAGATCCCATTCTGCTTGGACAACATTTCAAATGGAATCTACTAAAATTCGGTTTCTAAGGTATGACGTAATGGAATACGTTTCTCATTTGATTCGTTTGGTCCATATATAATTTGCATCTTTATCTTATGAATGTTCATAAAAATTTAAAGATAGAAAATAGAAAATTTGACTTGGCATTAATGGGAAGTGACGTCTGCTTCTGAAAAGAACAGTTTCGAATATTTGAACAAAAATACGCTTAATGGGACTGTACTCTCTGATCTATGGATTTTATTGACCATTTTCCACTGTTTACGAAGCTCTTTTTCATTCCTATTATAATGTCATTCCACGAAGTACGGCCGATAGAAATTGGTTTTTTTAGCGAAAGGATATCGCATCGGAAAAGCATTACTTTATCCGGCCCGTGACGAAATTTTTAAAATACTCGAATTTATGACTGTAAAAATTTTATTTAAAAGTATTTAATTTGCTAATGTTCCAGAGTTAATCAGTCTCTATGAATAGTTTGATTCGATTGCTTCACTAAAATACGTTCTCTTTAAACGCCGCCTAAATTATAAACTTCGTTTATTTGATTATTAGAAAGGGAGAGAATCGGTTCGGTGAAAGTGAAACCGAGTTTTAGTTGAACCGAAGCGAAAACTGTGATGACGGTTCGAAACCCTGCTTTGGCATTGGAAACATTTTCATTCTCTCAACGGTATACAGATTGATCAGTAGCAGTGATTCACAGATGTTCATGGAATTCACTTCATTGGAATGCCTCTGAAGAGCGAGTGTGCTCGCAAAGTGAATCTCCGGTGGGCTAAACGTGAATCTCGAAAAGAGTCCGTAAAGTGTACTTGTGTTGCATTCTTTTTAAGAATTGACTGCTATTCGTCTTAAGAGAGCATCTTCTTTTGTTTATCAGTTTTGGCCCTTTTTTGCTCTTTTACAATTTTTAGACAAATTGGGAAGAATAATGATTTCGGTTTCTTGAAATAGAATTGGCGGGCCGTTGGTCTTAAGCGGTATTTTTGCCAAATGGATCGCACATATTTAGCAGATGCGACGGATTTTACTGAATTATCTTTAATGATTTTGAATCAATACTTGATAAATGGTGGTGTTATGTATTTTGAAGTCGTTCATAGAATCAGTTGCTATGAATGAAACCTTCATTGGCGGTAGAATTATTTTGAATCCAAATTTAAAAAGAAACTTGAAAATATCTTTATGAAACATATAAGATTTCTTAGAATTAAAACATCGCATTGGGAGTTCTGCCAAAAAATTTAAAGCATTCGCAGATTTGATGGAGAGAGAATCAATTTTTGCGGGAAATTCACGACTCTTACATGGTGTTCGTATATTTATTTCACAGATATCTCCATGAGAGAATCCATTGTTATATTATTAATTACCTCAATGTTTCACCTGGCCCTGTTTCGTTCACAGATATATTTTTAAATTCGCAAAAAGACGAAATAGAATATATCTTCTACTCTGAAACTTTTATCTTTTATTTTTTCTTTTGTTGCAAATCAAACACCAATGTAACTCGAATGACCTCAGTTCTCGAATCTCTTCTCCCACTTTGATTATATTTGTTGAGCTAATGAAGTTTTTCTTTCATCAGAATAGGATTCCAAGGTTTTTAATTTATGAATTACCAATGACAGAATGAACCTCATAGCATTAGTCGATGAATGATAATATATACAATTAAATGCAACCGAATGCGTGACTTTGATGCATCGCACGCGTTTCGTTAACGCACGGGAAGCATCCCAAAAAAGGAAGCTATAATTCGTTTGTATCCTTTGAAATCGGCCTCTCTAATGAAATCTTCGTTTGTTGCCCTTGGCAGACACGTAGCAATGAGAAAGGAAAGACATTCCAGCGATAAGAAGCAAATCTTCCCATGGACTAATTTCCAGCGGTCTTTTCTCCCGTTAATCCAGGTCGATGTGTATCTGCTCGAAATTCAGAGCGCCCTTTGCTAATGGATCTGCATTTGTGTGCCTTTTAATGTGAGGATTAGCTTTCCTTTCCCTTGTTTTTAAAATATTAGATTACCCCTACACGTTTGATCCTTTTATTTCAACGGCTTTTCACCACATTGAGTGTTCGAAATTGGAAGAGAGTGAACCAGGAAAAAGGACAGATGGGATAGCTCAGATGGCTAAAGCAGCCTCCCGGATCCCTGTATTCATTCCCGTCAGACATTTAAAGAGCCTTACCCTTGAAGATGTTCCCTTTTTATATAAACATTCTTAAAATATTTAAATAGAACTTCAAAATCCAGTCTCACAAAATGTTTAATTTTACTTGGTCACTGCTTTATCTCGAACCGCAGAATACTGCAATTCATATTTCCTTCATTCATATTTTATTCTTCAACTTAAAATAATGAAGCTCATGATTCATTCTTTATCTTACATTAGAGAGATTTAGTAGTCAAAATCGTTACAATTCAACCTATGATATTTTCGTTCTTAAATCATGACTGACGTGTTCAATAAGAATGACCTTTTCGTAAATTGAACGTCAAATTTATACAACTTCAGAAACAGGTATCATATGATCTGCTTGCGTACAACGATATTGCATTGCCGAAATTCCAAATTGAAAGTGAATTCACTTTTATGATTTGCGGTATATAAAAATCAGTTACTTTCCAACTTTGTCTAGTTTTTATTTCGCTCATCCCACTTTTGTAGGAAAATTTATGAAACGGGTAAAGAAAAACACCTAGGGTTGAATTATATTTCCACCGTCAACCCAACTGTCTATGATGGTGGAAACGTAACACATCAATATTCCTTGCAATAATTAGAGGACATTTTGCAGTGTAACAGTTTATTATTTGTCTATCATAGTAATTTAGCATAGTTTACTCGAAGATAGTTGGTTTCTAGTAATCATTTGTTTGATGTGAGAGTAAAACCTGAAACAAAGCAAGTTTTTACTATTTTCTATTCTTCAATTTATAATGTTTATCAAAGTATTATAGAAATTGTTTATATACATATGATTCATATATTTGTTGCAATAGCTGATTTTGTTTTGTTTCCATGGAAATAGATATGGTTTGGAGGAATTAATGTAGAAATTCATGCTCTTAGATCTTTTTTTGTTAAGTTTGTTGAATTAATGTAATCACTAATTTTTTTTATGAAGCGAATAGGAAAATTTTCGGATCTAGCTGAAATCGATTCCAAGTTTCTATTCTTTCATACTCAACTACAGTTTCACTTTATAACTCGGCTTTACTCTATAAATATCTCTTCATTGATTGAATTACTTCAAAACATGAAAGTGCAAAGTATACATATGAAGTAGGATAAAGAATTTCTATTGAATTATATTTAAATATGTAAGCATATTATTCTTAATCAAGTGACAGATCACCAAAAATCAATTCGATTGGGTATTTAAACCAGAGATCAACATAGGGTTGCGTATAGAATGTGATGTAAATATATCTCGAAGAGATTCAATAGCTCATTTAGATTTTGTGGTTGGAATTTATAAGCTGAATGCTTAAATAAATTAACGAATATCGATGGTGACCTTCTTTAGTACTAATCAGTGCACTTATTCTTTTAATGTGATAATCTTTATATTCAAATGTAATAATCTTAGTTGTTTTTAATTTTAAATTATAATTATTAATTACTTAATGCCTAATTGTAATAATGTTTAATGCAGTTCATTTTATTATGTGTATTTATATTCCTATTGATAATTTTTATGTATACACGTTCTATGTACTGTGTTTTCGAGGTTTTTTTTTCACCCTCTTCTTGAGGGTGTTTTCCCGCAATGGGTTTTTTCTTTGCAGAGAGTTTCCCCCACACCTTTCTCTTTATTTTGTTTTATATATAATTATAATCTGAATGTATTAATGTTACACGAGGTTAGGTGGAAGAGAGGCCTCACCTCGCTTAATAGAGGGCCCATCAGGCAATCATAGGGGCCCCACGATACTGTAATACGACTTTCCATAAACAATATATATATATATATATATATATATATATATATATATATATATATATATATATATATATATATATATGACATTTAAAATTATTCTATACAATGCAAAACCGAAATTACGTCTTTTTTTGGATTGAGACTTTTTTCTGATATACGAGTGAGTGGTTGTCGAAGTGGACAATTGTATTATGATCACTGTTTCCGGACAATACTCAACTGCCCCACAGTTATTCTTATTATTTGTAGCTTTTTGATTGTTCGCTGTGCAGATGTGGATTCAGAGGAATTTCGATTAAAGAAAACTTCAACTCGCTATCATACTTACGTGTGTGTGACCACCATTAATTATGTAAATATGTGATTGCCTCGATATATTTCGTAATGAAAGAGCGTTTGATTTACTTACGTCCTTGATGAGTTCACGGAGTCTCTCGAGGCGATCGTCCTGACTCCTGGTGGGCAAATATCGAGCCTCTGTCCCCCAGTTGGAAATGGCGATGAGTACGAGAGCGGCGAGCAGAAAATGCCTCATGATTGACAGGGAAGACATCTGGCGGAGAAAAGGAGAGGCTCATCAGCGAGAACTCTTTTGAAAAACCTCTATCGGATCCCTCCAAACATACGTGGATAATTTTCCTCATAAACATTATGACCCTTGACCTTTGGAATACGGAAAATCTGCAATGCTTCAGGAAGAAAGACAAGTGATATTACTAATATCTTGTTACTGTTGCAATCCATACACGAAAATAGTCCCAGATACTTAGCCTTCTTTGTTTCCTAAAGTATACTTTTGCATAATTTGTATCATTTGAAGATTCGTAAGGAAAATATACATAGGTGGTCTGAAAAGTTTCCGACCCCAAATTTTTCAGAAATCTTCAGAAAATTTTCAGAAAGCATGTCGAGAAATGGCGAAATGTCGGAAACTTTTCAGATCACCTATGTACATACATATACTGCGTGCAGCCTTTCGGTATGTGGCAGGGGGTGAACCTCGACCCTACTTCCGCAAGTGAATATGTAATAAAATAATTCATCGTGTCGTTTTTTATTCTGGCTATCTTATGTTGTCGTGAAAATCGATTAAGCCGCAATTAGGGTAATTTTCATCGGATTTCACGTCCAGATGGGCCGATCACTTATTTTATAAGTTCGGCCACAGACGAGGCAAAGCTTTCCCGAAAAGAATGCACATTAAGCTGATTGTAATCCATTGCAAGTACCATTTATATCGCAATATTATGTTAAAAAGAATCATCGCACGAGTCATGATCGAAACAGAACGAAGTTCTATGAAAATGTTTATTTTAGATTCTTATCGTCGGTTCCTAATTTTCAGAACTTCAAAATGTTCGTTTGTTTCGCTCCGTTTTGGATAACCCGTCCCAATTGGTTTAGCTAATATCGCGATGTTACTTCTTTAAAAGTATTATTAACTACACAATTACTGACTACTTCTATTTTTTATACTGAAATTTACGGAAACTTCAGCTAGTATAAAGTATAGCAAAGAAAACAGCTTATAAAAGAAACAATACTGAGGAGGGATATTTAAAGTACCGAGTATTGGATGTTATTATAGAATTAAATAAGGCGAAAAAAGGCCGAAGTTTGTGCAGAAAAAATCTCTAAAAGTGAAAATTAAAGTGAAGAAAATGGATGTTTGGGATGTGAAAGGAAAGACGAGAGGATTATGTTGAGGATAGACTCAAATCGACATCACGAAATACTTCATATTTATGAATCATATAATGATGTGAAAAGCAGGGAAACCAAAATTTGTATTTAATAATAAACTCAAATCACAAAATATTTTGACCCGATTAATTCTGTATGATAATTTAACAGACTTTTTCAACTTTTAGTAGAATTGTACAGACTATTCGTGGGTGGGCCATTTTGATTCAACTGTTTTTCCTTTCCCTCCAAAACTCCATTTTCTGACCTTTTTCCTATCTTCATTCAATTTCTTCCCCCAATGGCTTGGAAATCCCTCTTTCCTATTTCGAATTATTCCACTTTTCTTCATCCAATAACTCTCTTTCTACAGTAAATAACAGCGTATACGACGCATTTGTTCACAAAAGCTAAGGTAAAAAAGCGGCGTGCGTCTTATAGGAGAGCGATAGATTTCGTATTTATTACAATAGATCAATAGTCCCAAAAACCTTGCTCCATCTTACATGCTTGTTGTACGTTCATAGCAAAAATTACATCTAAACCCAATTCTATTCTATTCCATGAAATGTGTATCTCTTTTTCTCATTGCTTTGCATATTTTTTCTGAATCTGGTTACTGCATAATGTATATCCCATTCGGTTAGCCAACTGGGCTGCGGAAGTGGTCCCGGGTTCGATTCTAAGTGGGAAATGACCTAAGCTCTTTTGACAGTACTGTTACCACAATATTCTCCTATATAATCTGTCGGGCTTAATATTCTTTTCAGGATATTCCTGACTGTAATTCGTCTAACTTTTCCTTCGAGTCTTTTTCATCAAGTACAAAAAATTCAACTGGAATCAACAGGGCTTTGCTGCGATAAAAGTGTGTCCCCGTTCGATATTTATGAGTAAGAACTAATTATAACAATCGAATTTTGTGTATCAAATCAATCGATTGGACTGAGAAGCACTTTACGAATCTGAGGTGATTGCAATATCATGCAATTAGAATAAAATTAGATCATATCCAATTTGATCCCATATGCTTCCTGTTAAATCCTTTTGATTAAATGTTTTTAAACTACATTTGAAGTCCGTCCCATCGCTGGACCCATGTCATTCTTTTGAAGGCGTCCGAAAACTCTGAAATTAATTCTGCGTGTGGCATCTGTCAGTGTTTCCTTAATAACCGCCCTTTTTATCCTGTTTGAAGTTTCCCAGGCGTTTGTCCATAAAATCCCAGTGAATTGAGTAGTTCGTCTTCTATAACTTATCAGGCTCAATACAGATATTCTGCATAAATTACAGATGTTCTGGCCTAACTTTGGACCGAAATCTAAAACCAACTAAAAATAGTACTTATTTTACCCGTTTCGATCATAATGATTATCGTTGGGTAAATCATCATTCCGTTAAACAATCCTGTATACATTTCCGAATGTAGTGCGCCTGACGATGATCGTCGTCATCGAAGACGGTCGTGTAAATAAACTTTGTAGAAAATAATTAATATTTCAGTCGGATTTACTTCCTCTGGATGATGCCTGCGCAATTTATAAAAATTGATGGAATTCATGGATTTGAGAAATAATATCGTAAGAGGTTCCGAGTCTTAACAAAATGGAAAAAGGAAGGTTACTGACAAAAAAATTGGAAAAAGGAAGGTTACTTTAAATATGTAGTGATCGAACTTCCTGTTGATTCTCAACGGGGAAATAAAAATTGATAAATAAAACACTGATTCCAATATGGTTTCAAGAAAAGATTAAAGAGGTAATGTAACTTATGAGACTGAGTAATAAAGTCTCTTCCATGAGAGAGATGAACAAAATGAAGAACCAAATCACAGTCAATATTTAGATTACTCTCAGCCAGAGAGGTTAAAGCATGCATGCTTTGAATTTTCGTAATTATTCAAATTATATTCTAAATAATACAAGTCATAATGTAGTGAGAAAGCGGTTTTGGATTTTGGAAAATTCCTCGTCAAGAAGAATCTTTTAGAGATATGGATTTGCAAGGTTTGAGCGATGCTTTCATTGTCTTGCCCTTTTATTATTCAAAAATATATTATAAAGGATTTATTCATAATTCGAACCGATTTCTCTTTGAAACCACTCATTTTTCCATTCCATAATATGTTTTCGGGATTGTGTCATCGAGACATTTAATCGATCGAAAAGTTCTCTTCTCATGCATCACATTTTATGACATCGGAAGAGTCAAAAATTTAAAAAGATGAAATCCCTCATGGAGGGAAAATATTTATGATCTCAAATTCCATCGCTTTGCATATTCCGTTTTATTCTGCTTAAATTTCTCCTCAAAAAATCCAAATGTTTTTTGCTCCGAGAAATCTGATACTTTGCCCTTCTCCATTCTTTTTAATTATTCAGTTTTATCTCTATTTTGCATTTGTAAAATGAGAAACGGAATCTCATTTTGTGAGGTGTTATATCTTCTGCGGTTTAATCATTTTACGTTTGCAATTTTTCTCCCTCACAGCGTCAAAATGGCATGCCTCAATACACACGTTTTTTAGCTTGGAAATTAGCGATAATAATCCAAAAAATGTTGATCTTAAGTAATACCAATGAATAACAAACTTGATAGACAAACCAGAAGATAGAAATGATGAAGAGCGCATCAGATTCATGCTTAAATTAACCAGAATACGTATATTGGCTTTTATCATCCTTGATCAGTGAATTCCTGTTCTGTTTTATTATTGAGTCGTAACTAGGGAACACTATTATGCCGATAGAGGTATTACATGTGCCGCTAAAAACTTGAAACATTTGTCTGCGTCAATGCGAAATGTTGAATATTTGGGAAGTATTTGTAATATCATTGCGATAAAAATCTTCGTAAATGTGAAAAAGTACATCGCAGAACTATCGATGGCTGCAATCTTCCTCAGTATTGCACCATTATTGATTCTCCAGTTGGTGACCTATACTCAAACTTTCAGTAAAGCATACTTCAGACTTAAATAGGTTCTGGAGAGTACACGACAGAGTAGAGTTATGTAAGTCATCAATTTTAAGATTTCCGACCGAAATTACATAAATTATAAAATGACCGAAATAACAAGTTGGCGACATTTAATGGTGATTAGCGTTATTTTGCGATCTATCATTGCATACGATTTTATTTCTTTCATCACAGGATTGACAGTTGTGTTGTGAAAAACCATACGCGATCAATTGATGATAACATTCACGCAATTATGTTCGCTTTGATCTTTCTATATTAAAGTAAGCGATGAGTAACTGATAGGTATCATAAGTAGAATGGGAAAGAACCGAACGTGAAAACGCCTCTTTAAGTATGCACAATTTACCACAAGAGCCCAGCCCTCTTTAGTAAGAACTTTTATTAACATTTTTGGAAGTCGAAAGAGAACTCCAGTAAAGCAAAGGAAGAGTATGAATCATAAAACTGAATCATCAAAGTTGTCATTTTATAAATGTGACACATCCTTTGGAATACGTAATTTCCATCGGGAAGTGCTACGAATTACAGATGTGGACAGCTTATCACCTATTATATCTCAATATATTCTGTACGCAAGTCACATAAGATGATTTGCAATATTTCAACAAGTTTAAAAATATCACATCCTGTGAACATATTTTACCTTCTAGTTAGATTACCTTCGTAAAATCTTCAAAAACTCTCCTGAGGGCGTAACCAAGATCTGCCTTTGAATGAGGCATTTTTATTTAGTATAAAATCCACTAAAACGCCAAGAGCATCAGCGTAAGCTCGCAAAGGTCTACAACAGAATTTCTTTGATGCTCAAAGTTATCTGAAGCCTCAATGGGCTTGTTAATTTTATGGATCTATGTCCGCAGGCTTTAGAAATACCGCGAAGTTGCTCCAGCGGTTTGGGACCTTTTGACCTTGATTCAGACATTCAATTCGTGTGACACAAAATCATACTCGTGTGGGTGCAGACTTGAGCAATCGATTTTCCTTATAAAAGGTCGATTCCGATAAATAAACTTTGAAATCATAATATCCGTACACTTATCTAAGATTGCCAAGGAAAGAGCTCTTTTAGAAATGGATCCAGTTAAATATAATTCCTCAACCATGTACATACTTCCTCAAGCATTGCTTTATCCTGTGAGGTTTATTCCGTTTATAAGGAAAAGTGTCTTTATCCTTGCAAATTTATATTTGCACATATGGGTGTCACCTAAGAAATATCCACAGGGAAGTCGAAGTTAAAAAAAGGCCCGGAATCGAACCCAGGATCTTCCGAGACGATGCTTTAGCCAACTAAGCTATCTAATGCTCTGGTCGGATAGCTTAGTTGGCTATAGCGGCCTCCCGGATATATCCAGCCTTTGACTTCCGGTACTGTTAGATCTTGTTCAAGTCCGTTTTCGCTATTTATAAGATTATTGTTATTTTGTTTCGATCTTTGAAATTGTTGTGATATACTTTTTAAAGTTGCATCAACAAGTGAGGTCATTCTGTAAGTGAATGGGACTCAGCTATTTTGGTGGTTGTGCACTTTACATGACCTCGATTCAATGAAGTTTCAAATATCGCCTTTTAAGAAATAATGTAAAATATTGATTAAAAACACTATATACTAGTCATCATACTAATCATAATACATCATACCAAGAAATATCGATTTTAATTAACAGCGAAAGAGATTACTTCGGATTCTTTGAAATTATCGACAATAATTAAATGCAATGCAAAAGTCGGCGTTTTAAGCCTAAAATATCTCCCAAAAAAGGGAATGGAGTGCCATTGAAATTGCTTCCTTGCTGCATTCACTTATCTCTCGTTTTCTCTAATTGGCCAGCGGAGAATCGAAAGAATCATTTCAGAGATTTGAGGCATTTTCATCTTAAAGTCGTTCGATTGAATCGATGAGGCCTCTTTTAGACGAATTGGCATCTCTTTCTTCACTTTTGATCCTCATCCCACGCTAAGCCCTCCAGCGGGACATCAATCAGACATCGAAATGTCTTGTAAATGAGCTATTTAATGCAAGATTAATACGCGCTTCTTCCCAATACTTCTCTAAGCACATTTATTTTTATCCTACTATCATTTCTTTCTCCGAAACAGATTATCTTAATTTATATCCGTTTATATTATTATGGAAATATACAAATACCGATAACGAACTCAAACATGACTTGCTATCAATCCTGCACCATTACTCGTACACGAATTGAAATTTTAAAATCATTATTAAGGATTTCCGGATAGCCAAGTGGGTAGTGCGCTCGACCATGGTGATAAATATCCCGGGTTCTATTCACGGAGGAGGACCACTTCCATAATGACCTCAGCCGGTGAAGAACTATACTTGGAATAATAATAATTGCTTGGCAGCGACACCTGGTGTTCATCCATCCAATCCAAGATCAGAAGAGAACTGTAATCATATTCGAATTATGAGGCCTTATGATCGCTTAATCAACATAAATGAAAGATAAAAAAGGAGAGGCAAAGAAGAAGATTTTAAAGTAAAAAGGAAATCCGCACAACTCTCTCTTCACATCAAGTTGGTTTAGTAAATATACAGATGATAACGAAATGTTTTCATTTATCTAAGAAGTAGGCAAATAATCTTCATATCCAAAATGTCCTAGCTCATTTAAGATTGGTATTTTGTATAGAACTTTTATGTTCCCTATTTTTCGATGAATAAAGTTGAATTAAAATAATTTAATGTATATCATCCCGGCTAACTTAATTCTTCCATGGCCAGGAAAAACTAAGTTGGCCGGGAATCGAACTTTAGAGCTCAGTATTGGAAGACTAATCATATCGCCACTGATCCTGCAAATGTTAATTATAAACGCGATTCAAATTAATCTACTAATGGAGATGTAAATTATATTTAGTGACCGCGCAAAATTAAGTTTCAGTCTTAATGTGTCTCTATTTCACTTGCAATTTGGATATTTTAAAATAATAGTCACTTTTTCAGAATACCTTCGTAATTACTAGTGAATTTAATAACAGTGCATCTGAAAATCAATGGAAATTCTCATTCGGAGAAATTAACCTATCTCGATACTGTTTAAACGGGTATTATACTAAGTGCTCATCCAATCTAGAAAAGGTGATTTTGTAATTTTAGGAAAAAGATTGCTTCCATAATATTGGAAAGTTGAGAAAAGCATTTTTCAGGTTATTTTATGCTTATTGTCTTTAATTTTAGGTATAATTTTATGAAAAATTCAGCGGAACTTTCGATAGATATTTGGAATGTGAAGTGAATGTTATTCTGGAGAATAAACTAATATTTTATATCAATTGGTCGATATCCAATCACGAATGCCAGTCCTTACCTTATGAATATATTATTTTTACTTCAGGTATTTTTTAGATCTACTTTCAGTTGTACTCACGATCCAAATCTATGATAAAATACAAAATAAGACTGGAAATAAACTACTAGTAATAATTGTCGTCTTGTGAAATTCCAATTACGTTTCTCTTAGTCGATCGCCGTCGAAAAATTAATATCAAAATCGATCTCAGCATAAGATGTTGGCAATTCATGAAATATGTATTTTTTCTAAAATATAGTAATGAAGTATCTTATGGTAAATTTTCTTTATTCTTTTCTTAGTTTTTATAGTCATACATGCTCCACGCAATTCCGCGTTATTAGAACTGCACTAGGTTTACATAAGCTAACTTAAATATCGCTACAGAATTAAAGTTATGATTATTTTAAGAAATATTTTAGAAATTCCCGATTTAATAAAGAATGATATATCTTATGTTGAAATGGCAAAGGGCGTACATCTATTCAATGCCTTACTGAATAAATCAGCTAGTTACTTAATGTCTTTCTAAATCAAATGTTGATGAATTTTGCATGGGTTAGCATTTATTATGTTGGCATCCGATATTTTGTTTAAAAGAAGAAATTTGATTGGTTGGATGGTTCCTAAATAAGATTTTGCATTTTCTTTTATGGAAAATCCAGAATTTTCGCAAGTCTATCTTACTTGCAACTTCATCTATTGGATACGTGCCAACTGAGTCACGCTAACATCTCCGCCAAAAAAAGAGCTCCATGAATCAAAATGTCGCAAGAAAATGTTGTCTAGCAATATCTCCATGTCGAGTTGGAAGTTTAGGATTAAGATTTATGTTCAAACACTGCAAAAGCATTCGCAGAATCGAGGATTACGCTCCAGAAAAGAAGATTAACCGAAAAATTTACCTTCACCATAAAACTATACTTTGCGAAGGATTCATCAAACAAAATCATTTACCAATATATTTCATCGTCCAAATCTAAGAGGCTAAGGAATAGAGTAAATATTTCAAAAGCTTCTTTATTTTTAGATTGTCACTTTTGCATTTTCTTGAATCATCGGATGGCGAGAATATGAATGAGTTAAAAAATGGCCAATTATATTTTACGAAAAGGTAATTTAGATTATATTTTTAGTGCTTCGAAATCTGAGTAATTTCGTATACCGGGAATGGAACCCGGTTCGCAGAAGTCGAACGCGCTACCTACTTGGCCATCCTGATATATAAGTGGAATCAATATCATTCTGTCGATTCTTAAGGATAATAGTAAATCTATATTATAGATCGATGAAAATATCGGCGCCGTAATAGTTCAAATATCAATAATTTCAATTAAGTAATATAATATTAAAGAACGACGCTTCAAACGTCATGATTCCCTAAAATTATTTTAAACTTAAAAATATCGGGCTCAATGATTCACGTTTTCAAAATAATTTTCACCTTAAAATTTCGATGAGCAACTTATTTCCTAAGAGTTGTCAGCGAAAAATTCATAAATATTTGTTTAAATCTAAGAAAACCACGACTTTTGTAATTGAATAGACGATTGCAGTGAACCTTATAAAAGGGTTGATGCGGGAAATGAGACTTACTTGTATTCGATTGCTGCAGAATATCGACATAAAAAAATCCATTCCTGTCCGTGTTTACTTTCGCGTGTTCTGGTCACGATTGCGATTTCGTCGTTAAACGGCTTATCTCACATTATTTCCATGACATTCGGTATAAAAAGGAAAACAAAATTGAGAGACTTTTTCTCATTCGAAACAGTTTCGCGATAGGACCACATAAAAATCTCATATATCTTCATTCGTTGCCAAAATATTGGCAATATTCAGAAAAGAGAGACTGTTCTTAAATTAGCGGAATGAATTCAGTTCCTCGACAAATATCACCAGCAATTTCAAAAGATGCAATCATTTTGTTTTCTCCGAACTTGCCTAATTCGCCGCAGATGCCAGCGCCACCGGCTGCTCAATTAGACTTGATCGAGTGGCGTTAATTAAATCGACTGCGTTCGTGTGGCCATTATATTATCGCCTCTCATTAATTACACACTTCCTTAATTGCAGCTGTTCCTGCCTTCAACGGAATCGGATTTTTCCGGATTATCCGCTCAATCGGCCTTCGAAAGAGTCCATTTCTCCGTTTGATAATACATTTGTTTTAGGGAAGAGTTTTTCGTGAGAAACAAATCCACGTATCGTTTTATTTTAAATCTCTCGTCTCGTTATTTTCACTGTTTCTCCTTATCTTCCTTCGTTCAGTGATTCTCAATTGCCTCCAAATATATTCAATTAATTTAAATTATTCCGGGATAGCCAAGTGGGCAATGCCCGGGAAATTCCCGGTGGGAGTCCATGTACGCGAATAGACCCAAACTATCGAAGCATTTTAAAAAGACTCAAATCTAAACTATATACTAGAATGGATTAAGTTTTTTAAACTGTAATATATCCTTATAAGACTTCGTGCACCTGATGATGGGTTTACTCGTTCATTTGGCTGAATATTTAAGAAGAGTTACTTCTCCGTCTAGCGAACATGAGATCAATATACGCTTATATAACGGGCAAAAATTATCCCAGACAGGTTACAACCAGAAAACGAACTTAAATAACCGATATAAGTATCGCTTTTTCATACTCCCACTGCTTTATCTTTGAGGAATTCTTTCTTACAGAAATTAATGGCAGTAAGATTAAGCATTTAAAATACTACTTCATAAAATGATAAGAAAACTCGACAAAATATTCTTAAACTCGGAAACATCATGTTCCAGAGAGAGTTCGAGAAATTTCAGTTGAAGATGTAACTTCTTCGATTGATAATTATGCTCGTTGTGCTACTTCAGTTCGCCTCATGTCTTGAGTCAATCAGAGAAAAATGCTAACACGGATTCTTCTAAAAGCTCTTCCTAAATGTCATTGCTACTACATTGAAATTGTAAGTATTATATCATTTGGAGAGATTCTTTAGTTATATTTACTAATACAAACATATTGTGGAGAGAACGACAAGTAAACGGTGAGCAAGGGTCCTCATTAAATGATGATCACGCAGTGCAAGGCATGTTCAGAGATCCTGTCACCGTTCCATAAATACAATCCGTTTAACGTTGTAAATAAGGCGAATAAATCATTGTAAGCTCTTTCAAAACCCTTTGAGTTAAAAATGACGCGAACAATTCTTTTGTTAGTTTACATTAGTTTTAATACTTGTAAAGGATCTTTACCAAATCGCATGAGGAAAGTAATATGAAATTAAACCAAAGTAGGAAGCAAATTCTAATTAATGTTAATACGAGTCTGTATATTCACATAAAAAATTATAGAGATATTTTTACATATATTTTTAGTAGATAATCCACTGAAGGAAGGGCGAGCGGAAGAAAGATACGATGCCACTTTTATTTTCAACGGACCCATCGATTGCAATTTAGCTTGACATGCGGTCTCGTCTAAGCATTTAACCTTTTTAAATTGAGTGAGGACATTTCGTTTCGTTACTATTTAGTCAGCTTACATTCGCTCTTTATCTGATCCGTGTGGATTAGAAAAAGTCTCTCATTAAATTTCAAACGCAAACGCCTCCTTTTCTTCAATGCTTTCCTTCTCTCTTTATTATACAACCTAGGTTCATTATTTTGTTAAGAATATTCAAAATGAAAATATTTAATCATATAATCGTGCATTGTCTGTACCACGCAAGTCCCAAATGTCTTCGGTATTCAAACACATCTCACAAATCTTATATGAATTTATTACGAAATCGTTACAAATCAGCTTTAGAGTAAAGATGGAGTTTTTATTATGAGTATTTACTAAGATTTTTGGTGCCTCGACAAGTAAGTCGCATTGGTTCCGTACATTGGGAATGAGGAGAAACGTAAAAAGGATGGAAATGCATCTTAACGTGTATTGACGGCTCAAAGGAAAAAGCGCTCCACTTGGCTGCAGCTCAATGCCGCATTCCCACAACCAACTAACCTACTTGAGCACCCCACTTTAAGAATCCTTTTTCAGATTATTCACCGGGATATTTAGCTAGGATCGGACCCTTCAATTCGAGAACGGAGACTTGTTCAGAGGATGTTTAATTGCAGTTTGGAGAACCTTCCTTTAACTCGGTGTACGCATCAGGAAACTGATAAATTCACAAAAGCGTCATTCGGCGTTCGAAGTTCTTCCACGGAAATTCATCTTTCGTCTCATATTTCATAAGATAGATCTAATTGCTTTAATATTCATATTCCCGTGAAAAAAGTATGCGAATAATAGAGGTGTACGAACATTTGAATTTTAGAATCGAATTATTAATTTTTTCGACGAGAATTCGAAACCGAAATGGCCATTAAAATACTCGAAACGAAGCAAAAATTAAATGCAAATTTAAGTGGTGTCAAATTATGTTTCCGTTGATATAACTTTTCGCTTATCAAATGAAATTTGTTCGGCAAATTCTGACAGTAGTGGCGCTTTGCATCCCACCGGGATTCGAACCAGGGACGGCTTTCACTAAAGCCAAACGAGTTGTCCACTTGGCTATCCGGAGAAAGATATTATTTTTGTACGGCAAATAAAATGAATTATTTTAGGAAAATCACCGTTATGCAGCCAGTGCGTTGATAGATTATTCTTGAAAGAGTTCTATGACGTCATCATGGTCAATTTAAATCCGAATAAAAACAAAGAAAGCCGATTTTGCGCACTATAAATACATTTCTCAAGTATGGTATTATATAATCATGATCACTTTCTATGAATAACACATTTATGACGATCATTTTAATATTTCTAATTCTCCCCACGTATGTTTCACGCAGTATTTGTCGATTTCTGTAGCAATGATTGCCTCCTTAGGATTACCTTCCTCTTTCCTTTTTCAAGTTTCTCATTAATATCTCCTTCATTGCCTATATTATTCTTAGACTCACTCCATTGTATCATTCCTTCATTTTATTATTTAGATTGACCACTATTAGGTCAATTTTTATTGCTTCCTTTCTTAAATAATCTGCTATTTGTAGCCCTTCATTCTTCGTAAAAAGAGACTCCATTAAAGATAATGTAGGTAAAGGTATATGTATATGTATGTATGTATATATATATATATATATATATATATATATATATATATATATATATATATATATATATATATATATATATATATATATATTTGTATATTTTTTGTTATGGCTTTTTAAGCTTTCAAATACCTTTCTTATTATGTTATTCGGCATTGTTGTATTTTTCCATTTATGACATTGAATTTGCCTAGTTTAACTTTAGAGTAATGTAAATGTAGCAATATCCTGTTTGGGAAATTCACGATAAATAGAAAAAAAGCAATGAATCGATTATTTAGTGAATTTGATCGGAAGTGAGATTTTGAGGTGCGTTTGTTTAAAACAGCGGTGGCGTTCCATTTATTGTTTACTCGCTTTCTAATTTTGCTCATTCCGAATTTCCAGGATAGATGAATTTATTATCTCTTAAAATCCAATTCTAAACTGAACTAAACAAGAAAAATTTGGGTACTTGCTTAATTTGGTGTCTTTTATAAGTTCTGAAATCTCCATAATAGGTCAGATAAAATTGATTCCTATGATATATATATATATATATATATATATATTAAGAGATAATTTTGGATTCCAGAGAAAATATTCACAGATAAAAGAACTTACTCCTTTGCTGCCAAAAAGTGTATACTGAATTGCAGAAAAGTTAAAATCGAATTCAAATAATAAGAAATTAATAAACTTGATCGAAAAACATTTTCTGAACATTTTTGAAACAAGATTTTAAAAAATGATCAATATATTTCTTATTCAATATTGTTTTCATTTTAGTTAAAAGTCTTGTGACTGAGATTCTATTGATTCCAGTGGAATCGTCTGAAATACATTGAAGAGAAGAGAGATGTTTTTCGTCGGTATTCTCGAAGATTTCTGATTCCTTTTTTCAGACATCAAAAGTGCTTTCGCTGACTCTTGGTGCTCCTCCTCGAAATAGCATTATTCAATAGTATTTAATTTATTGACTCCGAAATAGTGAATCTCCAAAGAACGCAAAAAAACGCGCCTCGGGGAGTCTTTAATGTCTCTCTTGTATTCTGTGAGCGGAAATTTAAAGAAAAAATAGTTCGCTAATGAGGAATGATTCTGATTAAATCACCCACGCATATTGTCAAGGGAAAGTTTGACACTCCTAACGGAAGCCGATAAGTCATTCTAAGAGGAAATAAAATATTCAGGAAATTTTGGAATCGGATCGTTAACACTTTGCAAGTATTGCCTATAATGCGTGGAAAGAATGTTACACTACTATATATGACTAGCTCTAAACCAATGCAATATCATTTACTCCGAAACATAACCTCGAGTAGATGGTAATAATATACGTTCCCAGCTATTACTTAGAGGGGGGAAATCGTTATCGTTAGATACTCCGCAAGCCGCAATTCGGTATATGGCAGGATTAAGCGCTTTCTTAGCTTTGTTCCTACAAAGTCCCATTAGTCAACCTTAATCCAAGTCAACTAATGGTCCATTTTCACCTTCATTTCGTCATCTAATTTGCCTCTGTAGCCGTTGTCATGGCACATCCATTCCTTGCCAACCTAAATCTCCCTCTTTCTTTTTATAATTTCCCTTGGAGACGATCTCTTAGCAGCCATTATATTATCCTCGTGTAATTGCACTCTCTTGATTCGACCTCTTCAATTTCTAATCAAAGAACCCTAAATTTGGCTCCTCTCACTGATTCATCCTACATTCCATTCTTCTCCGCTGACGGTAACATTAAAATTTGAATGTATATGTAGCATAATCGCATATCATTAACTTTAATCGGCGCGTTTTTTCCCCCATAAACACCTCGGATACAGCCATCGTTCAGCCGTTAGATATGAATGAATGAATATTAAATGAAGTATAATAGTGGTTTGAAACAGGGACTGAGCGAGGGTTTAATTAACGGATTTTAAACATAACGATGGGCAATTAACGCCTATTTTAGTGAAAAATTGCAGCGGCTGCAAATAAACACATCATTAAAGTTATTTTACTCTGACTGTCTTAAATTGATTTCCAAGCGTACGAAACGTAGTTAATTTTGTATTCTATACCATCAACTTCTGTTCATGAAACTACAGTTATAATATTTTTATATATCACGGACAATCATAACTCTCTGTTTCTCAGAGTTGTCAGCTAACAGGCGTACTTAATATACATGATCAATTTAAATACTGATAACTCCATTCCAGAAAAAGGCATTAAGATCAAAATATCACTTCATCTTCTTTAGAAGTCTCTCTCACTTGCTCTTATTTCAAATCCTTACATGTTGTGACTCCCATAGTTTTCCTCGGCCTTCCTTTTCACTCTTCCCCTCCATGTCATATACCATGTCTCAGAGCATGTCCTACAAATGTGAATTTCCCACTACAATGTTGCTTTTTCTGTCTCTCCATACTGTTTTATTTATCCCAATCTGCATTTCTATTGCTTTCAACCGACATTTTCCATCTTTCTCTATTTCCAAATTTCACACTCGTATAACAATTCACTCCGAATAAACTCTTTCGCAGAAACATTTCTACTTTCCGATTTCATGTGTTCATTTAATAAAGAGTTCGTTTTTATTTCATATGCTTTCTTCGCCATGGCTATCGTTCTTTTCACTGCAGTGAATTATCGTTTATATAGTTATTTAGTTACATCGGCTTAATTTCGGATCATGCGCATATGCCAGTGATGTGCAAATATAATTCGCAGCCGCACCATCTACAGGAACAAGCTAACCTAACAAGAAACAGTAGAAGCTGGAATAATTGCTTTTGTAATTACTGTCCGGGGAAACTGCCGCAACCTTATGTCGTTGCAACGAAAAAGTAAAACAACTTTCTTTCCGTCGGATCTGCTTTGATGAATACTAGAATAAAAGAGCACATTTCAAAGGGAGAAAATTAACTGCCTTTGGCTTTCATAACTCCGAAAGATACAAATATTTAACCAATTATTACACCAGATTATTTATTTACGGCACTTAAAAATTCAGTTCCATTCTATTCATCATTTGAATGACGTATTCAGCGTTATTAAATTTTCCGCATTCCTTCATTTAATCAAAATTAAGGGCGTATTTGAATTATTCCGAAACTAAATTCCCCAGACGCACTTCGATTACAAAATCCATTCATTCTGCCTTTTATTGCCTTCGCCATAACTATTCGGCGCCAATTATTTTCATCCTTATAAATCTTGCAAATGGAACCGTTATTCCAAAAAGCTGGTATTAAACAACGTCAGGACTCCTTCGAATTATTCGCTTACCAATAAAACGTGCGATACAGAGCGGAATTAAGGTTTGCCCGTATATTCATATATTATATTCAAGCCAACATTTCCTCTAAAATAGAAAAATGGGCATCAGAATCTTCTCTCTCACTTTTCCAGCTCCAGTTCGCTGTTATTTTGCCACTAATTTTACTGCAATTACTTAACACGTCATTATGAAATGCATTTAATCCATCTTCACCTTCTCTTTTGGTCATTCCTTACTTCCTTATTCATGGATAATTTCTTTTTTATGAACAATGTACAGTTCGTCATGCAGTTTCTCTAAGAATATTAAAAATCCTTTTGTTTGATATTCAAGAAAATGCAGGCGATACGCTTCTCAAATATTCTAAGGTAAAAAAGCAGGAAAATCTTAGGAAAATACTCCCATTTTCAGGTTGGGAATCCTTTGATTAGGCTGTGATTACTTGATTATTTCAGAGTTTGCAGAATCGGTCTTTGGCGACTTCAGTTGATGAGAGTGATGATACGTTAAGAAAAGAGGATATAAGAGAAGCAGATGCTAAAACAAGTGATTTTTTTACGGAAGATAAAGAACTAGCTCGGTAATTGCTGGACCCCCTGCCACACGCCGAAAGGCAAGGTATTTATGTGCAGTTTGATGGAAAACTTAAAAAATGTAAAGGATTGAATGTAAATGCGTGAAATAAGAATTTTAGCATTCCAAAATGAAAAAGAGAGACGATTTGCCTCATTTTTTGGAAGAGTGAAAGCAAAAAAAGGGACGAAAGATTGGCCGAATTCCTTTTTTCATATAAAATTGAAGATCAATCACCACGCACGAAGATATTGAAACCGAAAGAATGGATTTATTTATTATTCCAACGGCCCGCCGTCCTGTGTTCGATTCCTGATCGAAACCGGGGATGAATCGAATTCCAATTTAAAAATGCATTTCAAACGAGCAAAAGGAAGGAGAGATTCAATTACTCTATGAATTTACGGAGTATACTTCTAAGATGTCCGTATGTATAAATTCCACACATTTGGAGTAACTTTGTTGTATTCTACCCCAGGAGAAACAAATCAGGAAAATTTGAGTTTTTTTCTTTCTCGAATGAACGTCTCTAATGAATGACGGCAGGTGGCGACACCATCGATCTACTCCTCTAATAGATTACTTATCGAAATACGGATTCTTAAATTCACTGATTTCTCTCATCTTCTTCGCACTTTGAGACTGGCCTATGTTATAAAGAATTCGCATATTATCGGCTAAATCAAATGTACTCTCTCTGAATTTATTACTTAAATTAAGTGTTTGATTGTATCTTATTTCTTCTAAGTATTCCCCTACAGAAGTATTTGGGAAACCAATTTGTCGTTGCAATTCTTTTTAAGCGTACCGATTTATAAACAGTAGAGAATACATTCCGTTTAGATTTGAAAGCAAGAATCAGCGGAAGCAAATACAAAGCTAAGCAAAAGCCTTTATATCGGCTGAGAGAATTCTTTTGTCATCGTGTACATCTGGAAATTTTTACCCGATGTTCAAACGTATCCCAATGAAAACAAGCGAAGTACTGACGAACGAATGTTACCAAAGAGAAGAGATCATCAGAAGAATGAAGTGGTTGGGCCTAATCAGCGAAGCGGCGAATTCTGGTAAAAGAATAATGATAAAGACCAGCTAAGTAGTTGGTTCCCATAGCAATAAATAGTAATAGTAGCAATAAATTGAGTAATAACGTTAAGAAATGAAAGTATGCGACAGGAAGTAAAAATAGCACGAATGATTCGATTGCATGCGAAAGTGAGTACTAATTAGAGAATTCATCGGAAATATCGTTGGTGCACGCGGTTGGTGAAGTGCACGGGAAAAAAGGTAGCAATTTTGATCGACTGGTTTATCTTTTATCATTACTTATTACATTAATTGGTGCCTTTTTTCTCTTAAAAAGCCATGATTAGCATAATAAATAATCTTAAAATTGCTCGTTATACATTTATATTAATACCCCGCAAGCAAGCAAGAGGGGAATTTGTCATAAGCGAGTGTTCGTTATATGGGTGTTCGTTATGAGCAGTTTTCCACTACTTTAACATCAAGTGTCACGTGCTCTTTATTAGAGGAGTGCTCTCCATTAAACTCTATTAGAGAATGACTTTTTACGTTTATTTTTAAACGCTTTTTTCCGAGCTGCTTCAAAAAGTTGCCCAAGGAAGAAAAAAGACTTGAAAAAGGACCGACCGAAAAAAGTCTCGCCAGAACGGCGAGATAGCTCAACGATAGAGAACCCAACGTGCAATTGGGAGAACCGGGTTCGATTCCCGTTCCCGTCGGACTTTATTCAAGTCTATACTTCCTTGGGATTTTTCCTGGTTGAACGCCATCTCTGTAAATTCACCCAATAACCCATTCCTTTTTCAAAAAGTTGGTCAAAATGTTATTCATATGACATAAAGTGTTTATTATTTATTCCAAATTTGAAAAATATACTTGTGGATTTTCCATTTCTTATTTTAAATGTATTTTAATATATAAACCAAACACGCAGAATAAAAGTGTTCTGAAATCATCCTAACTTAACATCACACATGTATTATTTTTATCTTTTCTGGAGGCATTTGGGTCGTAAGCACCTCTTTAAAAACTTGTCGTGCGGCTTCTTTTCCTTCGATTCAATCTGAAATAGTTCCTCTTGTTGCTTTTGGCAGTTATCCGATTGCAGACTATTCGATTGGCCCACTTTCCTTGGCCATCGAAATCCATTTCTCATATTCTGAGGTGGATTTATAATTACACGGAGGGTCATTCACTATTACGATTTATTTATCTTTATAACTCTACTTAAAGATATAATTAACAAGTGTCAAAATGTTCGAGACTTGTAAAATAAAGGTAAACTCTTCCATTTCGTTATCCCCTTAATCAGTAAATTAATATTTGCGACTATTCCTTATCTGTTTTATATTAGAAAGTTAATGTAAAAGTATACAGAGGCACGTTCTCGGATCTTTTGATTTTTACTTCAAGGTAGAAGTTAATATATATTCAGCAATTATACATTATACATTCATACAATATATTACACAATTTATGACTCTAAATAATGTGTTTTTAAACATTATATTAAACATTATATAGAAACAAATAAGTTGCTATATGGAAATATATGTATGATGGATAAATATCTATTGTTATTTTAAGTCCATCCATTAATCATTAATTGATTTTTTCTTGTATTTTCATACATAGAATTTTCTGTGGTATAGAAAATTCTATATATGCACTATTATGTACTTCATTATAAAACGAGTAGTTTTCCTCCATCAGATGCATGCAATCTTGCTACAATTCGTCATTTATGTATTCATAATTGTATGTGCATCGCATCATGGTGTTCTCATCTGTTGTTTATGTGACGATATTATATATATATATATATATTCTTAAAAACATTTCGAAGATCTTACAAAAGACATAATCCCGAGTAGAGGTCTTAACGAACATTATCCCATTCTTTATGCGATTAATCATGAAATTATATTCGTAAACGAAACCATAAATGTCAAATAATGTTAATTGGTACTTAATTTTTTCCCTGTGGTTTCAGAACCATTGTCACTTTGGAAGTAGCACATGATTTAATTTCAAAATTAACGAATGAGACTCGAATGAAAATTGGGCAGCCGCAGGACAGTCTCTTTATTCAACGAGAAAATCACTCGCGGCCTTTTCATCATTAGCCTTCATTGATTCCGAACGGTGGCTTCATTATTCGACTCAAAAGTTGGCAGTGAATGAATATTGGGAAATGAATCGGCGGCTCAAATTTGGAGGCATATCTAAGTCTCTGAGTCACTAAAATAAAAAGGGAGCAATTTTGGAAGTGAAGAAAATTTCGAAGCCTATATCCAAAACGCCTCTTTCTAGAATATCATTTAAAAGATCCGAGATGTATTAAATTTTCATAATTTCTATCGTTCCTTAAGTCGATTTTAAGATAATTAATTTGAAAACATGCACCAACAATCTTGAAAAGGAACAAACTAGGAACCTCCACAGCAGATATTTAATTCGATATATTCTGTCAACGCCGACATCTTCAGGTGTTTTCCTTTTGAGATAATGAAAGAAAACAGATAAGTGGAAACTCGGAGAATACCAATGGAAAATATACAAACACAAATAAAACATACAAGGAAGAACACGACGTTGTTACGATACATAACGAGAAAGATTGCTTGTACCTGAAAGCTGACATAGAAAACAAAGTAGTTATAGTAGACAAGAAACAATATTTTGAAAAGGTTACAAGAGAAATATGTTAAAGATGGGCTCATATAAATCTGTTCCAGAAAATCCCCTCAGCAAAATCACTGCCACTGTGAAAAGTCAAAAAAGTCTCTTCGCTAATCCTCTAAACTTAAAACTCCATCCTTCTAACCCAAAAATACCAAAATGTACTGCATCCCTAAAATAAATAACATACATATCCCTCTTAGGCCAATCAGATCACACATAAACTCTCCCACTTATTTTTCCCAATATCAGTGTATTGGCCATCATTCGGAGTGTCTTTCGAACCTTTGCTAACCGTGAAATTCCACGAAGTCTTGATTGACTGTATTAATTTTATACATATCACTTCATTCCTTATATAGAAGGCTTAAAATTCGAAATATTATCATAAGATTAATATATTCAATCCAAAAAATAACCATGTTCACTCTGAATGAGGATACATTCCATTTTCCCCTTGATTTTATTACAAGTTATTCCAAAGCCTTCGTTGCATCGATTGGTCGTTCGGTTTCTATCAATACAAACATATAACTAGTGTTTTCGATTTCAAGTTTAATTTTCCGATACGCTAAGGAAGGTGAAAATTCGAGCAAATTCAATCTAAATTCCATTCGGAATCCATGGAGACTATGTAGTCACAAGTTTTCTTTGCACTTCTGTTCGAAATGAAAATCCTCCCTGTTTAGGAAGGGATTTCGATTCCGATATTATTTCATAAAACTTTTGCCCTTCGATACAAGAGCTTTTTGTTTTCAGTTGAGAATTCCTCCATCTTTGTAACATATAATGAGAAAAGTTATACGCCCGTGAAGTGGACATAATCGAGTAACTCTTTTGAGATTGGCGTCTAAATATTGAGGAAATGAAAGAAGAGAAAATGAAGATCTCTCTGCAAATATTCATCATGCGCCTTGAGAATGACCATCTCAGACGAGAACAAAGAAACGCCACCCGTGGGACGTACTTGAAACAGATATCATCGCCTTCTCGCCGTCTTTTGTTTTTTTCTTTGTCTCCCCTTTCGCAATATGGCGACACTCGAGCCTAAAGCTGCCCCTTTTAAGATAATCGCCGAAATTATTTACGATTCCTCTAAATATGAATAAGGATTCATAGAATAAGATACTCCCATGAAGTAGACTAATTAGGATTCGATCGAGAGAATCCATTATTCCAGCTTTTCCTAGTCCAGTCTTTTTGGCTTTCGGAATAGTTAACTGTAAATACCACAAAGAAGTTACTCCGAACGCAGGAAATTTACACTGTATTTTCATTGAAAACAACGTATTTTGCCTTTCTGATTTTTAATTTATTCAAGTTTTAGCATCATTTGTGCAATGGCTTTCCGATCATTCTATTCGATGGATGCATTCCATCTGCAACTGAAGGGATTTGAAATTCGTTGGCTGTTCGGCCAAACGTCATTTTCCGCGATTCATCCATGAACCAATTGATGCCAACAAATCTGATTGCCAATGGACTCGCCAAAGGTGAAAAACATACAATTCGATAGATCGATCGCAGGAGCAACATGCAAACATTCTGCCAATAATTCTAACAACGTGTTGATCGCTGGACTCATAATAGCTTTTCTTCGAAAATCTATCAAGATTGAATTTTATTTGAAGTGAGCGCATATCAAGCAAGAAGATTTAAAGAAAAATATATTGATCAGACATTACTTTGTTTAATCCTTTTTGGCAAGTCGAGGAAAAAATTCTCATTCCGCTTCAAAGGCTAAAAATGGATGAAAATGTCAGTTGCATCGGTGTGATGAGAGTTAAGAAGTCACGAATTGTAGTCAGAGTTGCATGCTTTAACAATTTAAAAAATTACTTCTTTTAATATATTCCTAATTGTCATTGTAAAATTTCATTTCTATCGATAGTTTAGTTATACTCCTGTTGTCAAGGCAACCCCTTCCATTAATTTTGAACAAGTCAAACAGAAGCGAGAAATGAAGCAAAATTGGACAATGGAGAATAAAGTAGCCTTCTTAGTGCATCTCGACTAGTAGATTCTTATTTCATAACAGCTGTGTTTCTTAGGCATTATTTGCTTGTATCCGATGTATTTCTTAATTAGTAAAATTCATTATTAGCATCAAATTTTACTCCACTATAAGTTCTTGCAACTTAACTTACAGCCGTAACTCCTCAAACCAGACATCATCAGAATTCGACAAAGAAATCACAATTTCTATTGACAAATGATAAAAATTTTGAAAGGAAAAATCACGAGAGGAATGATTTTTCATCGTGCATTGACTTCATTCAACTCATCTGAGGATTAACTCATGTTAAAATTCCGGTCGTGATTCATATTTTATTATTTTGAGGGGCTTTGTCAAACATCAATATCTAGGAAATGAGAAATTAATATTGTTCGGCTGTATAGAAATCTGGTGAAGAAGATTCGCATCGTGTGAAATGTTAAAAATTACCCAAATCACTAAGTGTGCTAATTTGTAACCTAATATTTGATAATAATTGAAAACTTTCCTCTGCAGAAACATAATTTGAGTCATAGTTTGTTATAGTTCAATATATCATTGTTATTCTTTTTTTCTTTTTGGTCTTTAGCGGAAACGCACAGCCCTCAAATAATCAATCAAAATTATTTCGCAATGGTGCGAAACCTGACTTGCGCTACTAGTTCACGACACCATTAAATATGACCGGATCCGGAAGTTACCATGACGAAAAAATTATGAAAATAGTCGCTATATTCTTCATTTCAAAGCCAGTGTTCCTCTCTGAAAATCAATTTCTAAAAGTAAGAGGAATCAACATGGAAGTAATGAATATAGACAGAGGCGTATTTGATAACGTTAGGGTGCCGTAATTGAAACTCTGATACACATAATCGAGATCGATGGAACCCCATCAATGAATCATTCGTAAATAAACTTGCGAATTTCTCTATCAAACGGTTTTGCTGTTATTTAGAAGTATTTAAACGAGAAATGATAGTAAGAAGCAATAAAAATAGGCCAGTCGTGTACTTGGTGTTTCAGGGTAACATTGTAGATGTAGTAATTGGAGCAATAAACATACACTGTAGGGGACTTAATTACCAAGACAGCGCAATTGTATGGAGCGGGATAACATTGTTTATTGAACATTTCCTTCTCTAAATATCTTCCTCACTGGAGAAAAATTCCTCCATTCTATCTTCAACAGCCATCTCCTCAAATTCTCTTTGTTATTTCAAATGTATTTGTTTCCTTTTTATAACATAATTTATTTTTTCTTTCGTTTGTTATGGAACCCAACGGAAATTACCATCCATGGCTGTTGTTAGATAAGTAAATAATTTAGATGCTGGGTGGAATATGAAGGAACCATTCCAATTATGATTTGCGTGCAAGGGAACACAGAAATATCAGTGATGGAATTGACGTATTGGTGAATGCGAAGGAGACCTGTGGTGTGTGAGGATCTTACAAATCAATTCCTTTCCCTTTTTCGATATCTTCTTTGCCAAAATCTTCGCACCGAAAAGTGAACTGTCGCCGAAATAATAAGGAAGAAAGAGAAATGAAGGATGGAGAAAATTAACTCTCGATGATTCGCTTGAAATAAAGTAGCAAAGATATTGATTCCTGTATTCGTTGCCAAAGGGCAAAAGATATAAGTATTTCCCACGCTTAAGACGAGAGATTCATTCTTTAAAACGAATTCGTGTTCTTTAATTCCAGCGAAACCCTTTTCATCCCGTTTGATACGGACATTTCTTTCGATCTTTCATCATAAAAAATAGTAAAAATATAATTTGATGCGTATGAGATTGCTGTGCATTGTAACTCTTTTTGGCCAATACAACGCCTTGATCGATAGACCAAAAACAATTAACGTTATTCTTCTCAAATAGTTCATCTGATAAATTGTTTGATTTTCGAGTGAAGACTGGCGGAATTACAGAGGATCTCTTGGTACAGAATGTTATTCAAAATCGGGAAGTATTGCGCAACAAGAGTTTGGAGAATTCCTGAATGTCAACAGCTGTGGCAAGCATAGCGAGCTAAAGATGATTCCTTTTATGTTCTTAAGCATATAATTGAAAATTGAGAATAAAAAAGACTTTCCTTAGGTTTTACGCAGTAATAAAATAAAAGTTTGTAATACCCAGATCATATAGCGGTTTATGCTCGTGGTCTACTGAAGAGCATCTTAACCGGGTTTTACTGTACGAAAGGATAATTCCTTCGCAAAACAAACTAGAGAGTTATCGTGACTTTTAAGCGAATTTAAATTCTTCCATCCACCCAATTTTGGAAGTAAATTCTGTGGATAAAATTGACTTTAACTGAATTAAATATTCATGGAGTTTCAACTTAAGAGTTTAATAGATACTATCTCACAGCGATTTAAACAAGGCCGTTGTCCGTGCGTAAGAAGGCTGCTGCAGTCTTCAGATAGAAAAATCGTCCCTCAGGGCAGTGGCCGCACTGACTTAATCGCTTTGCTTGATTTTCTAAGCAGAAGATAGTAAATTAAGCTCCAAGTTTAGATCGAGCATTTCCTTACCAAACTGCTTAGATCGCGGAAACTTAGAGATGAATGGGAGGAAGAGTTCATTTAAGAGAAATTTCGAACGTCGCTTAAAAATGTAACGTCGAATATCTTTACAAGTTGCTTTGAGAGCAAGCCCATCGTAGAGACATTTTCGAAGGTTAAAACCCTAACCTATAGCACATGTTGAATAATAATCGCTTTTGTATGTATGATATTTTTATATCTTTATATAATATATCTATCCGATGTCAAGATTTCCCGTAAGAAATGCACAGAAGAAATATTTTAACGTTAATTTCGCATACGTCTCGATAAGATAGAAATACGAAATTTGGGGGCTCATTAGAGTTCAAAGGATGTACTACACTCTAATAGTTATACCTTTTTGAGGGAGCATCTTAACTCATTTTAGTGGCCGAAAGAATTGCAATGAAAAGGGAGTACACTTTAAGGTGTAACACATGTACAAGTTGCAACATCGATTTAATCTAGGAAAGTGAAACACGCTGCGTTCATTTCCATGGAAACTGAGGGATAAATGGCGTCGGAATATTTACATTAATCGGCGCCTTTTCAAAAAGGTCTTCGCTTGAAAAAGAAATGAAGAGCGTCATGAATACGGTGCTGCCCTCTTTCAAGCGAAAGATGAATTTCCTTTCTGCGTCGGTGACCACAGCGCGTCCTCACAGCTATTTCGCGGTGTCGACAGAAGAAGACATATGCATGGAGGTTGAATCTAGTTCAATATGCAAAAATGGATGCCTATCATTTATCTATCTACATCTACCCTGCAAGCCGCCCTTAGGCGTATGGCAGGGGGTGCATGCATCATGACCGTGAAGTTTAAAAGTCTAGGAAGATTGGAGATGATTTCTATTTTGTCTAGCTTAATTTTCGAGCAAAGGTATAAATAATGCTTGTATTTTTTAATGAATTCTTGAATCGACCAGATTACCTAACCTTCCTCGCAGTATAAAAATGGCTTATGTAACAAGTGAGGTACATAATATCTAATACATATTTTAGGAACGTTAAGTCTTTGAATATATTAAGTCCATTAAGTTTATACTTTAATCTTATTTCTCCTAAGTATTCCCATACTTCCTCCTAAAGCATCTGAGTAACGCTCACCGATTTGTCTCAGCAATTATTTAAAATGTATTGCCTTTCGTCGTACTACCTTTTTCTAATTCGCATGCATAATATCGCCCCTTTCCTTGACTCACATTTATTATTCATAATATTATAGATTCGTGATTCTCCAAAGATATTTCGCGGAATTCTGCGCTCGGAGGCGTATCTAGGAAACCGAAAATAGATTCGCATGAAACAGTTGTTAGTATTGGCAATTGAGGAACTGAATTTTCATTTTATCGCCGGTAAAACCCAGTGCTGGAGAATTCTGTTGGACTCAAAATGTCTCTTTTATATCCCGTGTCCAGCTGCAAGTTTACGTGTGCTCCACAAAGGGAGAAAGGTCCTCCAACCCTAAAGAATGATGGAGATAAAACAGAGCCATTTACCCTCGAAATTTCTCAAAAACCACAGCAGGCATTAAACTTTGAAAGATGGCGGAATGCGTTCGTTTTCCTTGTTTCCGTGGAGACGACGCCATGCATTCGTTGGGATTTGATTTTTTAACGTCCTCTCAATAACATTGGCTGGGGAAAGTGGAGAGAAGATTTTACGGCGAAGGTATTTCACCTACGTAGTATGAGAACTCATAACACTATGAGTACACTCATTCCTTGGGGCCTTGTAAAAGCTCAATTTTCCACAAGATGACGATGTTTTTAAGAATCGGCGAATGCGAACCGCGAATTAAGGACAATTTTTATCCCACGTAAATGTAAAATACTTATGTGACTATGACGGATTCATGAGTAGCATTCAAAGACGGGAAAAATAAATACATCAGGAAAATATTTCACGAGGAAACTATACTCTGTTTAATAAGCTTGCAATAAATGAAAGTTTATTTACTGTATTCTGTAGTCTATTGCAAAGCTATGAATCAAAATATATTGTCCTCGAAAAACATGTAAATTAAAAATTAAAGTTAATTATGCAAAATATGTGAATAACTGAAATAAATAATATAAAATAAATAATTGTATTACTGTCACTTATTACTGATGTGATGAGATGTAAGGACTATTAATACAGATTTAAAAGCTTAACGAAACGGTTATTAGAAAAGTAAGTTTCATATTTCTTTAAGTTCATAATCAGTGGATTTGAGAGTGAAGACGATTTTCACACATGACGCTACCACAGTTTTGCGTGAAACTTTCTTTGAATTAAGTGCCTACAAGCGTAGATTCGGATTTTCGCATAAATATATTATTTGTAACAAATTTAGTTACTCTATCGTAGAAATGTCTCTAACGTTGCAACATGTCCAAGGTTATACTTTAGAGTCTTCAAAATGACACTTTGAAGAGTCCTTCCACTATGTGGCAAACGGCCTGCAATCGACCACAAGCAGAATGCGCTCACACAAAATAAAAGCGAATCGACAGGCGCACGAGTAAGAACGGAGGCATTTTGGACTTCGTGGAATTTTTTAGTAAATATCGGAGAGTCGTTTCTACCGCAGGTGGTTATTTAAAAAATGTTCAGTTCTTTCCGTGGAAAATGTAGGTCTTTCTGTCTTGTATGACTTAATATCCATTCCGTAGATTAACTTCCTTTTGGATTATAAAGGAGAAAATTGGAGTCTTTTCATAAAGAAATAAGTTATACCTTTAATCTTCAGGTTATTTGTTGCCATGTTTCCCTTCGATTCGGATAGCCAAGTGGATAGTGCGATCGCTTTTGGTTCGATTCTTAGTGGGTGACTATAAATTCGAATCGACTTCGAAGCACTTTGAGCAATATTACTACTACCTTCAATGGATGTTGAAATGGATGTTAAAGCATATGGGATGGGGGAGAATATAATATATAATACGTGGTAAATATTGCATTTTAAATTCACTCTAAAAGGCTGGTAGAAATCCATCTAGTAGAATGAGGCGAGGAGTACTTTTACTGCAGCAATTTCGAGTAAACGCACTTCATTACCAAGTTATTTATGAAGTTTATTCATAGTTGAAATATGTCACTGGTTTATTAAAAACCGTCGTAAAAAAAGTATTTATTTTTCCTCCTTATAGATTATTCATTGTAATTATTTTCAGTCATCAATTGAATAAGAAAAACGTTTTATCTCATTTTTCAATATCGCTAAAAATATCTAAAAGTTAAAAAATCTCGAATAACTTATTAATGATTTCGTGACCTTCTTTGTGATTGATTTTTATGATTCCAATAGATCTCATCATCTAAAAAATTTAATTTTCTCACTTTATCATTTCGTTTAAAATACTAAGCCCTTTAATATTTCTAACAGTGACATTTATAACTCACGCCCTTTAAAATGAAATTACCGCAATTTCGGATGCTTCTCGAGTGAATATTCTTGCAAAGGAATAAAGCGTCAGTTGCTTCGAAAGTAAATAATCATCTGTGAATCCGCTGTTTGAAAACAAACACATTTGTATTCGCAATTTCTTCTACTCCTGTTTCTTCGGAGGAATTTATCATTCACGTTCCTAACGCAAAAGGATTTATTTATTTATTCACATTCTGCTGATTGACTGTTGTCAGGAGGACACTCCAGCCAATATCTAACATCAGTTAAAACACAAAATTACTTAAGATTCTCTTATATTACAAGTCTCATACAGATTGACATTTATAGATAACACCAATCGATTTACAAGCAATATTAGAACATTACAAAACTACAACAATACTTAATTTACAAAATATCCCCCTGGTACCACTTGTAACACATTTACTTGTAATACATTTGCACAATATAATTTATAATTACAGTTACAACAAAATCACAGTTGACATAATTCCCATGGCAAACCAAGTTGTTGTTGCTATTGTTATTATTATCGTTATTTTTGTTGTTGATATTATTACATTTATTCAGCACAGACAGGTGCTCCCAATTATTTCAGCTATAATAACATACAAGTTAAAATATTACATAAAGTTATGTAATTATCATGTAAATGTCATTTTATGTCACTTCATCAGTTTTCGATTATTAAATTAAAAAATAGATAAATAATTACAAAACTTTTCATAATCACTCCTCCATTTCAAAACAATGTACTGCATCTTCCCAAAAAGTCCTACTTTTAAACTCTTTTTATTTTTCATTAAGGGTATGAAGACCTCCTCAAGCAACATATTCCCATTTATAACTCACAAACGAATCTCTCAAATTCATAAACGAATACTCGGCGACATCAGTGTAGATGCTCGAACATAATCTAGCATTTTAATAGATATGTGAATTTTACCAAAATGTTGCGTTCGGTAGAAGGTGACCGATTCGAAGCATAAATATGAGTAAGGCATAGAAAGTTGATGTTTTGATAACAGGGACCAATAAGGCTCTTTCCCTTGTACAGAAATCGCAATTTTATTCGAAACACGAAGTGGAGAAAGGCGGATGCCTCCGAGCGAAATGTGAGATAACAAACCAGGAGGCCGAAAAAGGAAATATATGGATTCGCTATCAATACCACATTCATATCTCACCATGTCTCCCACGCAATTTACATCGCTCTATCTTCGCATTCGAACCCTTATTATATGCCCCAAGGAATCGGCAAAATATACTCCCTTTAAGTTATCCATGAACTTGCATATTATTGGGTTAAAGGTTTCGATCACTCTTAAAACTGCAAATCATTCGGTGGGTGCCAGATGTAACATTATTTCATAATTAAAATTGTATAATGAGAGGCGAAGAAATATTCCAGGAAAACAAATTCGGCGAATTTTTATAACGTAATAACGTAACGTAATTATGACGTAATTATAACGTAATTATAACGTAGAATTCGAGCCGACATCAGTTTTATTTCAAACACGTCCCACATTAATATCTATCTTAAAGGTCTTTACTCAGGCGAGATTGAGACTAAAAAGTCTCTTCTACCATCTAACCTGTTCTCAATAGTATTTATAAGAATATAAATAATGTATGTCTAAATAGAAATATAATGCGAAATTTCTAGGAGTTAAAGTAAAGATAAACCTAAGGTATTGTCTTAGGAAAAAAGATTCACAGCAGGAAAACGCTGGTAAAGAAGAGGATGAGAAAAATCTGCGTAAACATACTGATATTAAAGTCTAAATCTAATATCAAACCATAAATTACGCAAAATATTAAATTGAGTATATTACCAGGTTATTTTAAATTATTCTGTATATTTAATGTTACAATTTCTATAATCTTAAGACATAATATTTAATTATAAGTTTACCTTAGATAATTTCTCAGAAAGAAATCTAGCATCGTTTAATAGAAATTGTATTCGATGTTTTGCAATACTCGAGAAAATTTCCAACGTACAGTGCCCTGTATACGTATATGTACGTATACGTATTACTGTATACGTATAGTGCCCTGTATACTCCAACGTATAGTGCCCTGATTTGATGGAAATTTCCCCAGTGATTTCCCGTGAGGGAAAATCTAATCAATTCTGTTGACTATAAAACATTCGCTTTTTAATTTTTCTCGTATGATTTCAATGAAATTAAAATTCCGAAAATCTCGATTAGATAACTTTTTCTTTCCTTCGCATTTCGTCATTAATTTCATCACATAAACATCAATGATGTATTACCCACTGTTATATGTACGTAGAGCGTATATTTAACGGTCTTTCTATTGAAAATACAATCAGCTATATTTACGAAAAGGTAGATGAATAGACCTATTATTCCAACGATACCCTCAAATATCTGTGTGTACTGACGAAGAAAAATTTATGTTAATTAGATTTTAAGCATACAATCGATTTTTAATGACCAGAATTTCTATCCGAAATTAAAGGCGATTTCCTCAAAATGAGTAAATTTTACGAATTCACAGAAGTGAATAATTCTTTATAGATTTTTATTTTATTTTTTATTATGTCATGCATTTGCATTGTTATATATTATATATTTTTTTGTTTAAATAGAAGATCGGACTCGAAAGTCCCAATTTCGCATTATAAAGTCCCTATGTATGTATGTATATTTGATTGTTAGAAAGTGATGTAAAACCTCTTTCTGGGAAATTAGAAAAGAATCTGAATGTGATTGTAACACCGTCGAAGGTAAAGTAAGCATCGAATGGCTAAATTCAGATGTTACAGCTATTCCTTGTGTTAAATATTTCATTTAAGTCGAAGATTGCAATAAGATAACCCATTCTAAGCTAACACTGGTTCGAGAGCCACGCATTTCAACCCGCGAATACGATTTTATTGCATTTCATCAACATTTGCGCTTGTGTCACGGAATGAGTGTCTTCCTTTGTTCGCATTTAACTGCGGTCGATCGATTTAATGGCGCTCTTGTTCCTGAAATTCCCGCGCCTCAAGTTTGCTCTTTCTCGGATTCCACGAGATACATTGATTGCCACTTCAGGAGAAACTCACTTTTACTATACACTTAAAATGCTTTAATTTTACAACAACACGATTTTACGACCTGTTGCGAGGGATAGTGTTATATGATATAGATATGATAAATTTAAATAAAAGGAAGGGTTTTTGGCTCTTTCATTTAAAAAAAGCATTACTATTTGACAATAAAAAGGAATCTTTTTTAGTTCCGAATGTTTATGTGTTATTTTGGTTGCCCTCTTCTTATGCATTTTATGAAGATTGGTCTTCTTTCCGCGCTAAGGGTGCGCTTTATTTTGTTACTTAGAAAGTCTTTAAAAGTTATTCATATATTGATGGATCAGACAATGATTGGAAAACTAAAGACATATAATTCCACAATGGTGATCTAAAATCAATCTATGCTTAGAATCGTTGCTATCAGATATCAGCGGCGATCGGACGATACCTTGAAGATACAAACGTCCCTTCAATTTTATTATTCGGTAATCTAAAACTTCATTTCGACGATCCTGGATTCTAAGTTAATTTATCTTAATAAATGAGTTTGAGAGGATCAACCATTTTGATCTGATGTAGTTTCGCGTCGCCATAACTTAGTTATGATCCCATTTGATACCAAAAATACTTCCCAGTATTTCTTCTGCAGATCCATTCAGCCTCTCTTTCATTGATTTCGTGATCACCAATCAGAATCCATTCTCCTTCATGTCCAACTCACGTTAGAAGGTATCGTTCAAAGTAACTGAATTTACATTAAAATGAAACATGAAAATAGTATGGATTACATCGTACCCATTCAATGGAACTATTTCTATATTATATAACCGCTTGAACAGGTTTGTGGTGATGCGATCAGTTCTAAAAATACCTACATGTTTATTGTAATGATAATATGTTTTTCTTATAGACAGTTGCAAGCATTCGGCTAAAAATATGATTAAAATACGGATCATGAAATCACTTCAAATGATTCTTATTGCCAAGAAAAAAAACATCTTTCTAGTGGAATTGGTAGCTAATATATTGCGGTGGACGTGATGAATGAGATCTGCTCGATTAAATTTCGGAGCAAAAGAGTTCGTTAATCCTCAATCTGAGACTCATCAAATCAGCAGTCACCTAGTTTATGATGGATGCTCCTCTTTTCTTGATTAATTAACCATTAGACATTATCGAATCCCTTCGTTGATGATTGATTCCATCAGAAAATATTCCTTATAATCTCCTTCAGTTGAACGATTGGTCCTATACACTGCTCCCGTCAATATAGTATTGAGGGGTATGAAAGGGAGGTGTTCGACAGACCCCAAGCGCACAGACACATATGAATTACTATAATTAAAATTCGAATATGTTCACCAAATGCATTAAAATTCATGCCATAGCAAACTCAATAACTTAAATGCGGGGTGAATAAACATGCCTTAAGAATATTGCTATAAATTACAACGAATGATGGATAGACACATTATATTGCATAGTAACGTAAATTATGTAAAATGTTCTGCAAACATATAACGTGTACTTATTTGAGATTTATAAAATATTTGCTGACGTGAAAGGAAGAAACCGTGAACATGCTCTAAGAAATTTGCTACAATTTATGATACGTTATTCATAACCACAGTTTACTGAGGCCCAGCATATGGTTGATATGGCTAATCATAAATCCACTCATGAGTGTGGAGTGGTTTGAGTATTAAGAATAGATGATAAGAGGCAGAGCTCTTAAGCTGCAAGGTGGTTGAAGAGATAGGAAAAGGGATTTCAGAAGTAAAGCCATCCTCTAAATGAAGAAGTCTCTTTCGAATGCAATTGTGTTACTGAAGAATGCAAACAGACCACTGCAAAAACTAATATTTGAGCTATATCAAGAAATGCATCGTGAAAGAAGACACAATTTAATTAAGGGTGCTTCGCTACTGTCACATTAAAAAAAATAATTATAATTTATATTTTATTTATAAATATAGTCAATAAATGATTTACGTCTTTAATAATAATAATAATAGTAATATAAAAATGTAAGACGAAAGACTAAGGGAGAATGTTTGCACAAATAAACCACATAAAGTCTATTAAATCCAAAATTAAGTAATGTAAATTTACTCCTAAGTTATTTAATGTATTACAAGCATAAGATGTTTAAAATACAACAGGGACAATCACTGAGTGCTCAAAATTTAGAAGGAACTCTAGCGCAATTGTCAGACGCCAAGAAAAAGATTGACTGAATTCACCATAACTAAACAGGAACATAGAGCTATTCTGATGAATACTATGATCCACATTTAGGTAAAAATTTGTGCAATTGCGTAAAATTAAGTTTTCAAAGGCATAAAATTTTGGTTGGAAGAAGGAAACCTGTGAAAATAAGTCAGAATTGTTTATAATAAGTTCTACAAGAAGTGAAAAATTGTGATTTGACTGGCACACCAGTCAAGTCACAATTTTTTACTTCTTGTATAATTTTGGGTTTAGTCGCACAACTTAATGTGCTAAGATAAATTTTATTTCCATCATTTGAGTCTTTATAATAGTGGCATTGAGCAAAAGTAGTCGAACCCAAGAATAACGTTGAAGAATTGTTCCTCAAGAGGCGTCATTCCTAACGAAAAGACAAGCACAGCAGAAAACAGTTTGACAAGTATATTTATTCAACATATAATAGGTTAAACTTATTCTTACTTTAATTCAAGAGAATGAAAACAAATTGATTTTTGTTTATTCTTTTGATTAAATGTCTGGAAAGAGTCAAGGTAAAGAATCGAAGACTTCCGTTGAAGATACACAGAGAATATGCAAGAGATAGAGAATTAAATAAAAGATGGAGGGAAAATTGAAAGAGAAATTGATATCGAGTGATAAATGAGCTGAGGATCCTCTGAAAATCGAATGCTCAGGGTACAAACAACCAACTAATGATGATATTTTATCAGTATTGATTTTTCTTTCAGAACTCAACATATTTCTTTCTTCCTTCTCTTTGCTATACAGGAAAACCCGGTTAAGTCGCTTTTCGGGGGACCAAGTGAAAACCTCGTCTTAAGCAGAATAGCGTTACAACCGAGTTGTATAATGCTTATTGCCTGAAATCGTATTTTTAAGGAATATTCTCCTTTTCAGTCAAAGAAACAGCGTTACTTGATTCAGGTCATCTTTTACTCCGCAATGAAGCAGATTTTATCAGATGAGCAACTAAGGAAGAATAACGGTTTTTTTAACAGCAGAGGTGAAATTGCATCACGAGATTATAGAAATATGCCTTTTTTAGTTTTTTCTTACATTTTGAGATTTGACGAAAGGAAAAAGCTAATCTCAAATCTACGTTCGGTCTGAGAAGAAAGAGATAAAGAAGATCTCAATCTAATGATAGTAACTGAGATATCTGAGTAGAGCTATTGCAATTGTGATCGGAAATTTATTCCATTTATTAATAATTGATACAGTAGGTGAAGTTATGCTTTAGAAAGCTTCTCAGTGAATTCACCACTTTTGGGAGTTGGCAAGGCTGCGTTGGGGAGAGCGAAGGTGAGAAATCGTCCCTCAGGACCCTCCATTAAAGATCCTCTCGAAATAAAACATAAATTATGCTCAGGGGGTTCGAATCTCTGTACTATCAAAAAAGGCGTCCAATTTAAGATTAGATGACTGTGAAAGGGGAAAGATTGCTCTTTTTAAGGTAATGAAATGAACTTGCATACATACTCATATTCTGCATTTGTTCATGTAAGATTAACGAAGAATTATTCTTATTAATTGGAAAATTTAAATGGTGTTTGCGGAAGCTATACATTAACTCTTTACCATATTGTCTATGTATTTTTGTATACCATAGCTATTTAAACTATAAATTAGAGTAGCTTGTGAAAGATTGTTATTAATAGAAAGAATTCTGAAATGTTCTGTAATTGTATATGAAGACATTTGCGTGCTTTGTTGGATGTCTCCTGCTGTAGTGACTGCGGCAATTCTGTATTCAATGATAAGAAAACTGGCAAATGTGGTACATAATAATATATTATCGCGCGTCTTTAATTTCGCGTGAAGTTGGATCGCTTAAGAAGGATGCGGCGGAGACAAAATCGGATATCGAGGATTAAATGGATTAAGGAGATTAAGTCTGCAAGCAATTATCGTTTCAGCCGAACTCATTTGTATTTGCCGTGATAACGGATATTGTAAAGCGAATCTTGAGGATACACTTTCTCTACTGTTTTAAGGAGCCTCGTTTCTTCATTAAATCACGATGCGATTCCGCCAATAAATTGCAGTAATATTGAGAAAACAATCTACAAAAGCAATCTACAAAACTGGAAGCAGAGCGTCTTAAGTGATGCTTTTGCCATTTGCCTTCATAAATACCGCGACCGAGAGAAAACCGCGTATCAAGTTGGGAAGCTTCTTAAACGGGTTTTACTCTATTTTTATGAGTAATCTCTCAAGCTGATCTCTTTCAGGGACGAAATATCTATCAGTTGATTAAATTGATATCTTTATCAATATAATTTCCTCGAATTGTTCATTTCACTATGCAAAGTATAGTTCTCTCAATACTGCAATCCTATCCACAGATACATTTCTTAATTTCGGCCGATGGTAATCGCTTCATCTTTCTAAGGCTATACAGCGATTGCCTCCTGAATGGAAAATGCATTGCAATTCCCACTCACCCACATTTCCTTAGAACCACTCATGATCCAGGGGAAATTAGTTACATTGGTTTCTCTTTGATTTGCTTTGCCTCTCTTCTGTGTTATGCATGCGCTGGGATCCTTTAGTCCCTGACCCTGATTAACTGTAAGTGAGGAAACTCCGTCGCATCAAGACCGTTTATAAAAGATCGTCTAAAAGTGGAAATGTGTTAATCTTTTTCATCCAAAAAGAAATTTCTCCAGAAGAAAACAGAGAAGGTCCAATAAGCCCTGTACAGATGTTCATAGATACTTTTAAATTATGAACCTAGAGTGGTATAAATAAGCTTCAGAATTGAGAAGAGACAGATATAGCATTTAAGTATTTTCCTCAGAAAAATAATCACCTTATCTGTAAAAGTTATTAAAGATCCTTACGATATTGCATTGCCTCTGTGCAAGAGTTTCTTTTTTATGGAAGTAAACATGTTTAATTTAATCGATGTACGCTTTTGAATACGGACAAATTAAATTTTTTATCGTTTTCCTAAAATAACTAATAGTGATCAGTACACTTCCAAATTTTAAGAATTGCGTATTTATATTTTTTATAAATTAATTATCCACTCTCCTCTCCCAAATCATTTAATATTCTGTACTTCTTCTCCTGAAGACTCGCTAACGAAAATTGTCAAACTAAAAAGTGGAAGTTGTGTGTTGGAAGAAGTGTTTTTATTTCAAGATGCAATAAAATGAGGATTATTTCTTATAACCCTAAACTCTTTTAGACATGGAGAAGCAACACATAAAATGTAAAAATACTTTGTTCTACCGAATGATCGATTGCGTCTTAAGCAGTGAAAGAGATGTTAAGCGCGTCATACGTCGTCAGTTCAGATCAAAATGCTCTGTCGAGACATTTTTCGTTCGTCCAGAGATCGATATTCAGGCGAAGGGAAAACGTTCGAAAAATTCGCACTCAAAAGTCGCCATTTTCTCGTTGTCTTTTGTGTGGAAAACAAAAGAATAAAAAGAGAAAACACAATGGACAATTCAGAATTCTGCTAGTCGCAGATTTCGTATTTAAAAACGATAAAAAAAATGCCTACATCTATGCGCTCAAATATTCAACTTGAAAAGCTGATGGAAAGTTACAGATAGAAGTAGACTTTGCATAGCAAATAAAAAGTATGTTTGTTTAAAAAAGAAATAAATAGAGTAGCAACATACTTATTATGATTTTTCCCTCTCCTGTTTTAAAATAAGGAAAAAAGAAATGCTCTGCGCTCAGAACATTGTTGAATGTGAAAGGAACGTGAGAAAAACAGTTTCGAAAGCGTTTTAAGAGGGAGCATCTTAAACGGGTTTTAATTTTTATTTTCCTTTTGAGTTATAAAAATAATCTTAATTTTATATTCAATAGTTTTAAAAGTAAATTTCCAGTTTGAGCTTTAAAATCAATTGCGTCGGGCTAAAAAGGTACGATCCATAGATCAAACAGGCTTCCGTAAGATCCGTTATCTGAGAGTCATCTGCCGCGACGAAGTCTGAATGACAGGAAAACCTTGACGGATAAGCCACCTGATCTTCTAATCAACATCAAAAGAAATTGGGCTAATTACTGCTCAAGTAAAAGAGGCTTTCATACATTGGATTTGAGAGGACCTGAATTGGCTGGAGACCTTTGAAATGACCCTAGATGATGAAAACCGTACATAGAGGAGATATTATTTGCAGAAATCAAAAAGATGAGGAATACTCAAAGAAGCCACGGAAACGTGCTAGTTACCTCTAATTTGATTTCTCAAAGCTATTTGGAAGCGTTGAAATAAAGTCATAAGAAATTTTATGTTATCAGGTCAGGTTGACTATATACGAATGTATTTATATATTTACGAATGTATGTATATTCACCCCCTGCCCCAATCTACTGGCATAATATATGTGTTGTAATAAGAGTAATTATAATAGTCATGATTCGAATAAGGATCAAAGTGTTATAAAGTAAGTCGCCTTTCGAGATAAAGCCGGAGGAATACACGACCTTTCATCCAATTTACATACTGTAAGATTCGTGCTAAAGGTAGATATGTAATTAACTAATAAGTAGAAGAAAGTATCGTTTATCTAACTCTGCTTATAAGATACGTCTCCAAAGAAATTGTTTATTTATTAGAGTTACTTCTTATATTTCAGAGAGAGCTAAACAGATCCCAGATATTCATGGAAAGGAAAAAAACCGTGAGTAAAATAATAAGCTATTTTATTTTCGCCTCCAAAATTGCTGGTGAAACAGCATTACTTTAATTTTAGAATTGAGTACAAGAGAAGATCAATGGCTAAAATCCTCTATTCCCTGTTCTCTAATACTTAAGAATTCGATAAATCATAGGACTCTTAGAGTATATCAGATACCTATATTTAGTTAGAGAGCTTACCCGAGAATCCTACAATATCGAAATAAATGAGAATGATTCTCAGCAATATCCCGAAACATCACAGATCCTTCGTAATATAAAAGTTAACTAGTCTGGGAAAATATTCACTCTGACAGTATATCTTCTGTGGTGATTATATACTATAACATTTAAATTACATACTAAGATTAAGTTGTAAATCAAAGATAAATGTTTGGTTAGAAGTTTTAAGGTGGATATCAACTTAAACGTTATTAATCTCAGCTCATTCATAACGCAGATTAAGTTCTGTCGACGCCTTTTAAATGTGACTAAACTTAATAAGTAGAGTTAATAGTTCACGAATGGAAATTCCTTTCATTAGATACCTAAGAGAAGGCCGAAAGAATGTCACAATATTCCTCGAGAGAAATTGCATCGTCTCCTCCGTAAATCTAATAACAAAAAAGTGTAAAAAGAGGAGCTGTTTCTTCTTCCATCACGGGATATGACGGGGCTCAACGCCCGTAAAGCAAAAGGCTTAACAAAGAGCTTCCTTGTTTTCACGGCGGAAAGTTACGGTATTTTTCGCGAGAGTAGAAGTTAAACTTTATGGGCTCTTGCTCAGCTTAAAGGATGAGATTAAAAATCGCATCTCTATTCTAATACTACTTTGAAGATCACGAATCAATCGTCTCAGGTGTTTTATCAGAAGGACGTTTCATCTCACAGCCTGTTTTTAATCGCCTCTGCGTTGTAATCTGCCATTTAATTCGAGTCCATAAATCGGATCCTTTTTACGTCCGCCGAGTGATTGAACCAAGCAATTTTTCTCTCCTTTTATGCCTCCAAATCTGTCGCTTTACGACATTGTGTCCGGCAAATGACAATGTTCTCAACTTTGAGTTGCTCGTCCTTTTTATGCACTAATTCTGCAAACCCTTTACAGTTTCCATAAATCTGAACTATTATCCTTTTTGTTATTCGCATTATATTCCGCAATTTTTCATTGTGCCTATATATTTTTCATCTATAAACTTTTCATATTTATGTTTTCCATGTATTTAACAACCTGCAATCCAATAATTGTCGAAATTAAATGCGACCATTTATAAAAATTGCGATCGTTCCTTCGCAGAACTTGTATTGCAGACGTATGAGTTATGTGGCATATTCCACATGCAAGTTATATGAAAGGATAGTATGTATTGAGAGTTACGATCTTAATTAAACTAGTGGAGGACCTCAGATAGTGCCACAAATCCTCCACTTTCCCGTTTAAAATTCTATAACTCCTGTTCCTAGATCAATATCAAAATCTTTTGCAAGATCTTGAAAATTCTAGGCCGTTGATCACCATTCGGACAGATACCACTTTTATAGATTTGCAGTCTCTCAAATTAAACATTATATTTACACCAATTGAAGATCTCAAAATATTAGAAGATTTATTTTGTTTCTCACTATCGAGACCGTTGAAGCCGAATGATTTTATATATTTCTTTTAAAATTATCTCTCCTTTAAAGACCTTAGTAGTGGATTAAATTAATTCAGGAAAACTAATAAAAATTATTAAATTGGAAACCGAATAAACCAGATAATTGGAAACAAGAAAATTTGACAGAAAGTGATAATCAAATGAATTGTGGAGTCAAATTGGTCATCCATATAAAGCATTTCAAATAATAAATCACACCGCATCATCACCATTATATTCAAATTAAATAAGGTAATCCTGATAATTTGTGGATGATAATATAAGATTAGTATCGATCTCGAATTCAAAAAAGCATGAACTAAATAAAAATGAGGACCTGTAGAGTCACTAAAGAACTTATTCGGCTAAAACTAATTGTATTCCTTTGAAAAGGTTAATTCTTCATAAAAACAGAGTTCGTCGTGGGATTTCATTTTTGCGAAGAAGCCTTTAATTACGACTATGTATTCCTTAATAATTTCTTCGCTTTTCGGTTCTTTATTGTTCTTTACATTCGCGAACACGAGACTAATTTGCAAGAAGAATAAATTTTAATTTGTGTCTCCTTGCCATTCCCCTTTCCTTAACCCTTTAATGTTAATCTCCTTCATTTGCATTCCTTCCCGCAAATCCGACTCATTACTTTTTTGCTTTTCCGTCTCACTTTCCTTTTTTCTTCTTAATCTCTCGGATTCTCTAATACAGTCCAAATAGCAGCTGTATGAAACAGCGCTGCTAATCCTAACCTTAGTTTAAACTAAGATGACATGATGCCTCCAACATTTTAAAATCTTTATTCGAACTTCTCGAATTCGTCAGTTTCACCATCAATTTACGAACATGAATATTGATCGCAAATTCAAGTATGAAATGAATTTAACAATTTTTTTTTAAATTTACCCTAATCTATCATATTACAGTTCTCGTATTCAGTTTTTACTTTTCTTTTGTAAATTCATTTTCTATGGACACCGTTTCTATGTTTTAACTTTAGTAAATTTATCGATGGTTACTTCTCAAAATTGAATGTTGCTCATGTTCGCTCGGAAAAATTTCTGCATCATTTCATGAATTATCTTAAGTGGAAAAGATTTTGCAATATCACTTTCTCCATTTCTCTAGATATACTTAAGATGCATTGTGACATGTCACATGAGAGAGATCTCCATAGAAAATTTATCTTAATTGTTTTCGAATATATTTTGAGGTCTTCCTTTTTATTGTGCAGCCACTCTTCCGAGGGATGAAGTCAACCCTGTCAAATCTCTCTCTGAAATATTTATAGGATTATTAGAGAAAAGGGTTTTTTCTTTCAACTCGTTTGAGGAAACTTAACTCGCCGACGACATTAGCATATTCTGTAATCTCGATTTGAATCACTTAGTTCGCGAATTTCTCCCGAGAGGAGGTCTTCATGTAAAAAAATGCCATTCAAACTTTCATTTCTGCGCCATGAAATATGAATGAAGTTTTTCTCCACGAAAGGATCAAATTACCAGTTTGGAAAACATTTGATGAAAATCCGATTCGAGCTAACTTTCGTGTGTATCAACTGAAGTAAGCGATAGCTTAGAATAAATTTCTCGATAATTAATCGCAATTATTTCACCGTCATAATCCAGATTTGTTTTGTGTTCGTGCTTTTTTGTGGAATCTTTCGCTCCTCAAACAATTCCACCTTTCTTTCCCTAAAGATTTCCCTTCGAGCGGAAGCACGTCATAAGTAAAGGACATTTTTTGTTAACGCAGTTAAGATATCAATCTGTTGAGGAAATTTGCCATTCAGGTGACACTTTTTATTACCGTTTTTCGGGGAATTGCCATCTATTCTTTATCGCTCGTTTTTTACTCCCGTTTTTTCTCCTCCCTTCGCTTCTCTACCTTTTCTCTTTCCTCACTTTAGTCCTTCCCTTCCAACTCCAATTCATGTTCACAGATCGTAAGATATTGTGAGCCGAAAATATTTTCCTTTACCGTAAAATGAAAATTTCACGTGTTTATTCCAATATATACAGTGCAAATAGAAGTTGCCATGGAGGTCACTGAATCTCTTCACTTTGCAGCTAAACAAACAAATGCAAATACAATAAAACCCGGTTAAGCCAGCGTCTTAAGCGGAATGGCGTTATAATAGGATTGTATAATTCGTTGCGACTTAAAGCTGTCTTGTAGGACATGTATTGCTTTACATAAGACAAGTTTTCTTCTGAATGTTTTTAGAATAGCAAAGAAAGTAAGAGTAACCTCAGCATTTCCCCTCGTGGAAAGCGGTGCAAAATAATCTGACCCACGGCACACTGGGAATTAATTAATTAACACAAAAAAAATAATTTTCATCGTTGAAGATCGTCGAATCTTATTAAAGTAAGACGCTTATTTTAAAAATTTCGAGAGACATTTTTGGGGCGTAGATTCAGATGAGACGTTGTATTCGCGCAAAAATCCAAACGAACGAAAATCCATTACATAACTGAAAATTTCTACTCAACTTTTGAATGACTGTTTTTTCGTGTATAGTTACAATTATATATAATTGAAGAATCAATAGTGCTACCAAAGTGTTACAATTTAAAATTGTCAATATTTATGTAGTTAACTTTTCACATTTACGCAAGCGTATGGTCCAGTAATATTTCAGAACGTTTTGCAGCTAATTTTGCACCGTCTTTAGCTCTAGATTTATTGCGGCACACTTACTGACTATTGCGGCACACCGAAGTTAAAAGTACATTAGTTTGAGAGATGAGGATAGAGCTATTTGAAGATGTGTCACTCGAGCTGCAGTACACATTAACAAAGATTGCATAAATACATGCTTATAAAGTACCTACAAATATATCATAAAGATTTAATTATTAACCAATAAACACGGATTAATGAGAGTCATAGTGAAGTCATTCAATAAACATGGAAAACAGTCATGTAAAGAGATTTAAGAAGTTCTATATGTAGCAATAGCAGAGTCGAGGAATAATTCTTTAAAAACTACTGGTATACAAGGTACAATAAAGTTACTGTTCAGAGAATATACGAAACTAAATACTAAAATTTTCTACTCAATTTACGAGTGATGATGAGTATTTATTTTCTCACTTATATTAAAATCTTGGCGTGTGTATGCATTGAGCGAATATGACATTTTTGTATATCATTCGATTCCCTAATTCACTTGAGCTATGGATGCTACCTCCATGATTCCAGTCATTCACAGCTTTCTCTTATTTTCAAAGCGAAGTGCATTAAAAGAATTACGTATTTGAAAAAGTCTTTCTATTCTGCAGAAAGCGACTGCAATAACACAGTCCATATTTGGAGATCGAATTTTTTAACGTATCGATCCACATCATGAATGAATAAAACATAACCCCGCAAAGGCTGAGGCAACCTTATAGGAATACAACAGCATATTTTCAAAGGAGGAAATACAAGGTTATGTAAACAATTCCGAGAAATCTCTAAGGATATGGAAATAAAGGCATAACAACAAAAGGATTTTGGGATTTAAGAGCAAACAAGTGAAGATCGACATTTCTCGGAAGGTCCATCGAAATTCAGTTTAAAAATACAGTAAAATGTTGACTTTTTGCTCAAGTGGTCAATAATAAAACAATAAATTAAACAAATAAATTCTCAGATCCGCAAGAAATGGCACGAGTACTTCATGTTCAAAGCATCAAAGAAGTTACGAGGTTGCAAGCTACTCGTATATAAACATAAGATTCTCACTCATGTTTCATTCGGTTCCCTTATAAGCGTCTTAACCGGGCTTTACTATCACATTTCAAAGCTCATTTAGATCTCATTAGAGCTTATCAAAAATGCCCTAAATGTTAACTTTTTCCGAAATATTGAAATCATATAGCTTTCAATTAAGTAAGTCCTGAATCAAATAGCAATTCACAATAATTTTTAAGTTTCAATAGGTAATTTTTTGGGTTAAATATTTGAGCAGAATGGTCGCTTATTTTCTGATCTACATTTTCTACCATCCGTAATTGTTCCAATCTCACATTTTCCTACAATTCATTTCGACGCATAGCGAAGAACTGATGATCCTGTGGCAATGCATCCTCTAAATTACGTTCTTCTTTAATGGATGATATCTAATAAACTTCCTCGAAGCGGAAAATGAACCCTCCGTATCCACCAATGCACCCTCCAAATCCCCAATCCTATTTAACGAACATCTTGAGCATCCGCAGCACAGGAGATAACATTTCCACTTTCCTTTATCAGTCGGATATATTGAGTCCCGACTACGATGTGGAGTACGTTTCATCTCCTGCGAAAAAGTTTTCATTTCGTTTATTAAAAATGATTTTTGGGGGATTTATGCGCAGAAATACGTGGTTTACAAAATTTAGAAGGCGAAGAAGTCTCCGAAAAGAAAATCATTTTCACGCGAGAGTTGAGATATTAGCTCATGAGATATATCTGAAAGGAAATGGAAGACTGGAATATAAAGTGGTCGCCGAATAATGAATCCATTCATCAAAAGTCGAATTCAGTCGCTCAGAGGATATTTTGGTTTGAATCCTGAAAGAAATACAATTATATTTATGTGAAAGAAGGGTGTATCGTGCGATTTTATAATTAGACAGGAAAGAATGTATTTATTTTAAGAGATATTTTACTCCAATGAAATTTGGTTATATCACACAAAATAATCATTTTGATCATTTTACTAGAAACACAAATTACCTGTTTCTTATATTAATGAACATTAAGAAATGAGTTCTTTAAAATGAAAATAATGCAGTCTTTTTTCGTGGGAAAATTTTAGCATTTGAAGGGCATTCTTTCAATTAACCCTTTATGTTTATTGTTCTTATGTTTACTGTAAACTCGTCATAATAAATTATTTTGTATTTTAATCCTTGTCAAATATGTAACCGAAGATAAAAAGTGTGAGATTTGTTTACGGCATTAAGAACTCATAAATGAATTCAAAATTATGATTTTGAAGAAATACGAAGAGTAATCGAATCAAGTAATCTACTAACTAACCAATGAAACGTTTTAAATTCGCGAGGAAATAACCTTCCTTTGTTTTGCATTTTCCTATGAATGACGAGAATCAGCTCTAGCGACGAATGTACCGGAGAAATATCACAAGAAATGAAAAGCGAACTTATTTCCTCCATTTAAGATACATGTTCTTCTTCTTTTTGATACTCCTTTATAGTAATTGACATTAACAGGAAAGAAATTGCATTTTTTCGGTGGTCGAGATTGACAGTTTCAAAGATTGACTCTCAAATCAAATATAAATGTTTTATACTGCCTCTAAAGACTTCAGGAAGTTCTCTCACTTCTCAGGAAGTAAGTATAGTTAAAATATTGACCAATATAAAGCACATTTGAAACTTAATACTGCATTTTTTAAGTTTAAACATAAAGTTGATTTTGTGATTAAATAAAACTTATCAATTCAACTTAATAATTTCTGCATTCAATGAACTTCATGTACTAAAGCGAAAAATACGTACTGACTGTCTGTGGAATGTAAATAAAATGAATGAATTGGAGAAAAGAGGCGAAATGAGATGATTGATGAAGGGAAACAAGGAAATGATGAATGACATTTATGTCGAATCGACTGACAAAAAAGATGTTCTCCGAATTTGTAATTTTATTCGCAGCGAATTAAAGAAAGTCTGTTCGAATATTCTCCCGTATTTGAATTGTGCGAGGGATTTATTTTGAATTTCTCAGAAGACAGGCATAAATTATTGACTTGAAATAGCATTTCTTCCCACAGCACACTTTTCTGCCATCTCAGACGAAGAAAAGTTGCTCGAATCTCCGCGTTTCTTTAGCTAGGGATTTTCACGGGTTACACATTTTGATATTAAAGGCAATCTTGTAGTAGAAAAAGAAAGTTAAGATTTGTTCATAAAATAATAGGAGATATAGTATGTAGTTTATACAAATGTATTTTTAATGAAACAGTTAATCTAAGCTTCTTCGCAGAATCAGGCACAAGAAAATAGAGTAGAATACATATTTATCGAGATAGAGATCACATAACTAACTTGTTAAACTAGCAAATCGGAGACAAATTTAAAATTATGTAATATATCGGCGAAATTACTGTCGCCGTGATTTTGGATTGATATTTAAAAAAGGAATGGAATTTAATCGCTGATTCGAGGAATCGAAACATAATAAGTAGATCTCGAAATGTATTAAATAAATTATAATTAATACAATAAGAATAATTGAATGAATATAGAAAACAATGTAGTTTTCTATATTCAATATCGCTGACAATATCTAATGTTCACAACAAGTGCAATTTCCCACTTTTTGTTCGATGAAACATCTACTCTTTGATTTACTGATTGCGTTGAGATGCTTCGCAATTTTACATAAAGATCCACAACGCAAATGGCCAGAATTGAGAAGTACATACTATAGTATGTATAGTCATGTAAAGTCTTTCGGGTTGTTATAGAGTAAGTTTAGTTTATCCTGTTATCGACGAGAGAAATTCTGCAATGAGACGGTGGAGTTGCAGAAGTAGTCCACTTGGCGCCGATATCTATTGACTGGCGTTGACAGAGGCACATTTTATCGTCCGATGTGGGCGAATTCGATTCCTCATTGAATATTTCTATACGCAGTAGCAAACATGGTCTAAGAAATATGGCATACAAATCACGGTCTATTTTACACTTACGTGGGAATCACTGAGAGGTGGTTTGAGGAAGGAAAACATATATTAATTTTAAAGAAATATATTTCTCCTATTTAAACGAGTTTCTGAAAATTCTAATTCGCCATGAACTCATCACTTCACGCGGTTAACAACTAAAAATAACTTAAAAGCGAATTCTGAGATGATTTTCTTAGCAGTCATAGGGAATGTTATTACGATTTGCAAATAATTTACCTTTAAGAAAACGGCTGGAGATTACAAAAAAAGAATTGAGCGTTCTTTATAAAAGCTATTGATGTAGTGAAAACCTAATAACAAGAAGTCACAAAGATGCTATTTATATTTTTCCTGAAAAAACTTGATAATCGTAATATCTCCTTGAATTGCAATGAAACGGACAAGATGTGTGCATCTTTCAATTTAAACCTTAAGACAGAAATAATGATGGAATTTATTGTTTTAAAATTAAGAAATCTTATTTCGATCCACATACTTACTAATCCCCGCATAATACTTATCTGAGTAACTTAGGTTAAATCCATCAGCAGGGATTTCATCAGAATACTTATGTAGGAAAATTAGTTCTTAAAAATTCACTTGTTTCGACCTTCATTACTATGAGTATGTTTGGAATATCTCAAAAGCTCTCTTATTTCAAGCCAGGGATGGCATTCAAAATTGTCAAGGGACAGAATAAGAAGAACATTTAAGTGACATTTGTTTCGTTATAAATTACACGATCCGATGAGGAAACAAAGCTCAGAAGAGAAGATGCATTCGTAAGGCAATACGAAAGAAAACTCGGCTGTGGAAGAATTTTGGAAACACTTTTGTGGATCGGAGGATTCTTTTGATGGAATTCCAAAGCCGATTTCCACAACATGACGAGTGTGTGGCTTAGGTGGCAAATCGAATCGTGAGAGCAAACAAACGAAAGTGGCGAAACGGCAGCTATGTGATATGCTCCTCAAAATAGATATCGCTAGAACAGAAACTGGAAAAAAATTCTCGCGATATTTATATAGGGTTTAGTATTTTACTGTAACTTTATTCAAGTTGAAAAAAATAGGTCCAGTTGAAATCCCGTATGTCCGACTCCATCTTTAATTAAAAAAAACTCTAAACTCAAGGATTCTGATCGAAGTAAGTAAATAAGTAGTTTTACTAAGTAATTTAATTTAAAACAGCTTTTTTAGCCAATCGAAATTTCAGAATCGAAAAGAATCAGCAAAAATCTGAAAATTTTCACGCTTTCGTTCATTTTCTTGACAGGAAACAGATTTATTTAAGTTTTTCGAATTTCCTGCTAAATTAGTCTATGTTGATTCGAACTACAATGATTTTAAAAGAAATTGTAGAAACCAGTACTAAACGGATCATAGAAATTATTGATATTGATAAAATATGAAATGATTTAAGCTTTTAGTTTCGGGCGTTCCCTCTGTTTAGCATGAGAGAATAGGGGGTTCGTGATTGACGAATCATGAGCAACGATGAGGAGGAAGGATTTATCTTCAACTACATCACATTTCTTTATTGTGGGGCACATCTAGTGCAGAAGGACCTTTTGTAGACATTTTACTGCAGCCTTTTAGTCACTTTCTGCGACAAATTCCTATAATTAAATATTATTTTACAGTTTTGCCAATGAAAATGACTGAAAGAAAATGAAAAATTTTCACTTCACTTAGTGATTGAATTGGTCATCCCATACACAATTACGATGGAAGAAATAAAAAGGGAAACAATTTTTCAGGAGAAAATAGTTCCTTTACCACAGAAAATTGCAATTTCAATTGATTGCAAATTTTGCAAAATGTTATCTATAATAAATAAGTAACTAGTTTCTCTTTTTATTTCTTCCATCGTCATGGAATACCACCAAGTCACTCGTCATTCTGTTGAGTTTATAATTTCGATGTTAATCTATTTTAATTTAGGCAACATACATTGCAGGAGTAATAGTATTGCATGTGTCCTATCTTACGCATCCGAACAGTCTTCCGAAGAAGAAAAAACGTTGCTCTAGAGCTGGTCTACAGCCTCAGGTTGCTGAAATTCGCCTCCGGATGCAACCTCAAACAATTCAGCTCCACATTTGTCAAATAGAGTTGGCGGATTTCCATTCAATCTCTTTTCTGAATGTTTAAAGAAAGAGAAATGAGATTCTCAGCAGACCTTCTCCCAGTGCGAAAGGTAACACTAACTGGAGTATACATGAATAGAAGAGGGAAGTGGTCGAGAGGCTGAGAAAGGAAAGAAAAAGAGCAGCGGAATTGCTGTGGGCGGAAGAAAAGAGGCCACTGGTTGAAGTGGAGACCTCGAATTTGCTCTTTTAAAACATCAATAGCACGTGTTACTGCTATAATAGTAATGGCCTACTTTTCCACAGATGAACTTGTGATTATATTTTTTTAAATTCTTATAACCCCAAAGTTTCGACTCGAAAATCCAGTGCCTTACCGCCCAAGCTAAACGCGCAAGGCAACTTAAATGATCGAGAAAACTTCCATTTAAGCGACGATTATCAAGGTGGAGCTAGTGGAATTAAGGTAATGAGTGAGCTAGTGGAACGTAATTAGCTGGAATCAAAAACAAAGAGTAATATTTAAATACAAATGACGATTTTAATAATAAATCGTCAGAATTCTCCAGGAGGACTGTTAGATCCAGTACCTTACCGAATCTATTTCAGAAATTGAATTTGAGCGCAATTTTTCCTAATTTATCATCAGCTTTTTCCGGGAACGGAGTACATTTTCCCTACGTACAGATCGAGGAGAACTACAAACATAGACAAAGACCATAAAAAGTGCCTATGCGGAGCTCCCGGTTACTTTTGCATCAGAAAACATCTCTCCGTTAGCCTTCCCATTTCCGGCTGACGTAATTACAGAGCCAGATTAGCCTCTCATTAAAATCCGCACTATTTGTCTTTTTATGAGAATGCGTACTTTGGCGAGGGCTTCAATTGCCGTTTCAGAAGCACGCGTATTTCATGTCCGCTTGGTCATCGCAATCTCACAAAGGACGCTGTTTCGGATTTCAAATACCTTTGTAGTGAGAGGCGTTGTATCATTGCGGTTTGTTTTGTTCTTCGAGATCGGACGTCATGTTTGTGTTTGGACTACCTCAAAGAGATCTAGGTCGTCAGGAAAAGTAAAAATGGTTCGATCAATTAATTTAACTTAAAAAATTCAGAGAGATACAGTTCAGAAAGTTAGTAGAAGATGTAGCCGACGTAGTCAGAGGATAGATAATAGAACCAGTCGATTGATTCTATTTCCAAGAAGGATAAGCTTAAGTGATCGGTTATGGAATTTGATATATATATATATATATATATATATATATATATATATATATATATATTCCTGCACTACCAAAGAATGGAAGATGCAAACGGAATTTGGATGGCATTTAAAAGCGCACGGCATAAGTAAGTAGAGTACGAAATTGTGATGATCGTCGAAGCGACTTTTGCGTTTTATAAAAGTCGCTCAAGTGAAAAAATGAAGGTGAACGCTGCAAGCGGAACTTAATCTTGATAAAATGATACAAACAGGAACAGCATTAACGCTGATGAAGAAAAATGCAGAGAATGTACGGAAGGGTTTTTCCGAGCGATTACATTCGTTTTAAATAAGTTACGACGGTAGATCTCAGAAATCTGCCTGAAACATAGTCAAAAGTAAGAAAATATCTGAACATTTTTTAATTTTGTTTGTGCTCTGGATAGTTGCTGTTTTCGATCAAGAAATATCACGTGCAATGATACACGGATGATCCTGCAAAAGAGTATGACTGGTGATATAAAATGGATATTTTATGATGTAACATGTGAACGGGACACCTGTAAATGATTTAGCTTTTAAAAAGTAATACATTTGTGATTCTATCACCATCAAGGTCCTTTTCCATTCATCGTTTCCCTTCAAAGCCTCGTAACCCAATTCTCAACCCTTGTTACATCTCCTTGTGTTTTTCCTCCATAAAATACGAATGATCAATTAATAATAATATCTATACTAGCCCTCGAAACAATGTTTCTACGCTGCTGACAGTCTAACACTTATAGTCTTTCAAATCTCTGCTTCTAAGACATTATGCGACTAAAATTCCTTGAATTTTGTTTTTCACAATATTATTTTCCTGTGAGAAAGTGTGCTCAAGCATGAGGAACGATGAAGAGAAAAAAAATCGATCCTTACTTTAATCTTCCATTGTGACCTTCAATATTATTATAGCATTACAATATAAACTCATGAATTCCGTCGTCAAAAATTACGGGACGTAATTTATTGGGATGTAAGTTTATTTAGAGACTCTTTGTTTATAACTTCAAATTATACAAATTTTTCATCTTTCTTGTTCTAATTATTGCAACTTCGAAACCAGAGCGATATTCCACGCAAAATGAGAATCTTTATTCTAATTTCCTTATTTCTAATCTTGTCTGGATTTTGTTAGACCATTATATCTGATGTAATTGTGCTAAATGAAATAAAAGGATGCCTTCTATCAACAAAATTGTTTATGAGAGTATTTTTGAGTCGTCCAAAGTAAAGTCCATGATACTTTGAGCAAAAATATCTAAGTTTTAAAATTCTGTATCTTCGGAAAGAGGGTATTTCTTACGGACGTTAATAACAAAAATAATTACATAAAAATGTAAGTATAAACACAGGGGGGCCCCCGGATAGCCACGTGGGCGTTCGACTTCAATGAAAGCGGTTCCGGGTTCGATTCCCGGTGGGATCTCACGTGCGAAATGACCTCAGCTATCGAAGCACTTTTACAATACTACTACTACTACACACAGCGTTGATATAAATATAAAAATAGGCACACGACGGTCATTATTATATAATATGTGTTTTAATCAAGAATTGACAAGAGTAAATGGCTTGTATTGATTAATAAGGAGAAATGATCGATCGGTATTTGGGTATAGTACAGCATTGTGGGACACGTTGAGAGTCATGGATTTGCATTGGTTGTGCGCAGGTGACCTCTTCTTTCACATATTTGCAGATTTCTTGCTCTTACATACGCTCCCAGCGGATCCACTTTTGAAGTGATTTTTGTATTGTTAATAAAAGCTGTTGTTATTTATCGTTAACTTGATATCTGTGGAAGGAAAGGAACATTTTAAATGAGCTGAAGTGCTCTTGATTAAAACTTGAATGTCTTGAGTTTGTCTTAGGATAGCCATAGGAGAGTTCGTCCCTTGCGGTTACATTTAGTATGTTGTTAGCAGATGACCATCTCAAGTTTTTCAGAGGATGAACGTAATTGCGAAGTTTAATTGTCTTTCGGATAATGTTCTTCGCAAAGCTATAACAAACGGAAAAGAATGTGTAGATTTTATCAACGTAAGAGACGAATTCGCTCGAGTGAAGATAAAAATAATAAAAGGTCGCCCCACTGCAGCCAAGGAACTTGGGGTGCAACCGTATCCATTAGGAAGATTCGTCCGGGGAAAATTCGACTCCACATCCTGAAGAACAATATTCTGAAAGCAGAATGAGCATTAAATGCGACGCCTTTTTCTCCGAGAGCATTAAAGAAATACTCTTCTTTCGCATTTGTAATCTTTATCGCCCTAAATCGCCTCCATTATAAAAGATAGTGCTGCCGTAAATGTCATTTGCTGTGAAGGAGAATATGGAAGTAGTTTTAAGTATGGAGTAAAAGTGTAATACTCTGAGGAATACGCCCGTTGGCTGATTTGGCGTCTCTCTTAAACCCAAGTGCAACATGAAAATTTTATGTTTCGAGAGAGGGCGTGAGCTCATTCATTGTAGATATGTTCTTAGTAATGGTGAAGAACGTTTATGGAAGTTTATAGTGGAAGGGACATTCGTCTGCAAAATGAGCCATATTTCTCAAATACCAACCGAATGAAAATCCCTCTGATGCTGGAATTCAATTATCTTTTAAAATGTAACTAAAATGTTTGCATATTAAAATCACTTGATCGAGTAAAAGCGATATTTTCTGTCACGAAATTTCGTAGAACAATGTATAATTGTTTCTTAAGTAATTTTTGCTGAATACTCCTAATTTCATTTTTTGATCGATTTCCATGCTTGAAAATATTTTAGTCTGTTTACAAAATTGATTTCCTTGTGATTTCCATTGTTTATTCTTTCAAAGAGAATGATTGAATTGTGTCCACTTATTTATTTCAATTTATGTTAATTTTGTAAAAGCATTGATTTTGTGGTTTTCGTATTACACATTGTTTTCTTGTACATCTTTTGCGCTATCACAGGCTTTTCACTTCTCCCTTCTTTGTGGGCATTCTTCTACTTTGGATCTTTTTTCCTAAAATAATACCTTAGGATTTTTTCAAAATCCACTCCTTTTAAATTTTTCCGTTCTATTTTATTTACACATACATTTTTTTGTACTTTTATCGTTATCATCGGCCACAAATCAGATGAAAAAGAGACATTTTAACCTCAATCTCGCCTAAATGAAGACGTTTATATTTTGTGATGTAATCTAGAAGTACATTTTTATGACATATCTTGTTTTAGTTCGATTAATTATATTTAGTTTCAGTTTTTATTAGTTAATTGCCGGGCAATATTCAAGATTTTAATCTAAGATGGCACATCTTTAGTAAGGAATTTTTTTCTGGTTTGTGAACGGCCCGTGAAAGTAATCTGCAAAGGCACAGATACTTTCATTTCGCAAGAAATAAATGCCTTTTAAATGTTTGAGAGATTCATCGCAGTCTAATTAGATCTCTAAAATGATGTATTTTAGACATGAAATATCAATCACACTACTCTTGGACTACTAACGGACATGTATGCGATGACTATGCAGGAAACAAACAAATAATATTTTTCCGTATAATTTAATACTTAATATTTATTTGCACAATTTGGAATGGATATTTTCAAATCTCTGAAAATGGTTCGTACGCAATCGGACGTACTCTTTAAAAAGAGAATTTGAAATGTAAGTGTGGACTGTTAGTTGATCTCCAGAGAGGCGTGGTTGTTTGCCACATTCGGTCGATTGACAAACCAATGAACCGTTGGAAGTCTTTCTTCTAAACTCAATCTGCTCGTTCAATACAACTCACTTAAAAGAGGAAATTGTCGCTTTTTGTAAACGTTTATTGCAGATTTGGTATAGATTACCAATCGGTGTTTTAGATCGGACACAATCTGCTTTTTTATCGATGATTCGATTATATTTATTTACTTCTATAAATGGGTTGTACATTTTCAATCTTTATGAATATGTTTGTTTATCGACATAGAAAATCAAGAGTACAGAAAAGGAGATGCACTACAGACACACCTTAATTATTATATTTAATTGATTTCTTAAATATTTTATTTACTCAAGGAATTTGATTTTGCCCTATACATTCATTTTTACATCTATGGATAGTTAAAATGATTACTATTATTTATTTCTCTCTTCCGCTGACTTTAAATTTCCTATGATTAGTTTCTGTTTTTGACAAATTTAATTCTCCCTTTCTTTCTCTCCATCCAATGCGTGTGTGTGTGGGTGAATGTTTTACCCGAATACTTATAAGAGTTAAATAAGAAATCAGAGAGAAGAGTTATAATAAAAGGTGTGTTTATAACTCCAAATTGGCTCCATTTGTATGCGATTCTTTTTATGGCATTTTATCTCCCTTGATTATTCTCTCGCTTCTTCAATGCGACGTTACTGATGTTCTTTTGACGACATCTGTTCGAGGCACTTTGTTCTCAATATTAAAGTATTCGAAAGCACCTAATATTGACCCCTTGAAGCCATGTAATTCCCTCGAATGTTTCTCAGGATCCCAAGAAAAGAGCATTCGTCCCAATTTAATACCGCCGACGCCACCGTTTTCGAGGGTCATTTTCGCTTGGTAAAAAGCGCCGCCAAACGAGGCGAGAAAACAAAAGAAGGGACTCAATTGATGCGCTCCGACGGAATTAGGATAGGCGATGAAGCATACAAAGCGTAGGAAGATCATTTACCAAATGCCATGATTCCTGTTGGATTAAGGTCGACAAAAAGTTTGACTTTTAGACTAGGCAATGGAGAAATAATTGCAGAATTCGTTGTCCCCTTTTTGGATACCGTAAATATATGCAATAGTTTCTGAACGAAAGAAGAAATCTAACTAAAAAGGAAAAGGCTATAACTGAAAATTGGGTAAAAGATAACTGTTTTTGAAAATACGAATACTTTATTTCGGAATTAATGATATATTGTTATTTTTATGTTCTTATTATATTTTATTTCTCCCTGAAAAATAGACTTTATCTTATGTAAATTTTCTTTGATTATTTTAAATTATTTATAATATATTTCGTGTATTTTACCGATTAATGTTAAACCTTATATAATAATTATAATGCGCGTAAATTTATCAATGTTTGTAATTTTACCTATAAATGTTTAAAACCACACCTCTTTGACCTGCAGCAATACCTGTGACCTGAAATATAACCTATTCTCTTTAATTTGCAAACGTAATTGTAACTGAGATAATTACTAACACTTTTGAGCGAAAGAAATCAATTCGCCATGAGTAATCATAACATTCGAACTTATTTAAAAATAAAATCCGTTTTCGATAAGTTATGAAATAGCCATTTGCAACGTAAATCTTCTGTGAAAAACTACAAATACTCATCAGCGAGTATTTAATTGGATTGTTACGTATTTTACTGAAACGAAAGGCAATGTTTTGAAAGTTACAAGTTTTGAAAAGGAGGAAGAATTTCTTTAAAATTAATCAGGCATTAATAGAAAGATGATGGACAGCATTTGCCAAAGAGTCCTTATACAGCAAATATAAAAGGAGAATTTTTTTACGAATTCAGAGGGATTCCTGTGAATAAATTTTCAACTTTAATCAAATATGTAATTTTATTTTTAAATACGTTTTTAATTGTGTGTTTCTCACAACCGAGGAAGCTTAACTACAATAATTTTCATATGCGATCTCTTGGTTTTCTTCAAATTCCCTGAACATTGTCACAAAGCAATTTTCTATTTTTTCGGTCGGATTTCTGCTAAAATCTCATTAAATTCCATCCTGGAATGGATCCGAACTTTTTTGTCCTCACTTTACAACGGATACTGCTCTTGACGCTTCGTTAGAGATAAAAGGCTGCATTTCGTATGGAACGAGCGTCTGCTGAACGCAATGCCCTCGTATAGGCCTTGTATCCTATATCCTGAATGCATTGCCTTCACTTTTCCAACTCGTTTGCGTTGCGTTCCCAAATATGTCTCACACTCTGACCCTTTTCTCCCCTGTCTTCCTTTGGATATGCGTTTCATGAACTTAAAGGTTTATAAATTAAGTCTCCTATAAGAATGAGACCCGGCAATGGGCTGAGAGAATAATTCTATGAATATCTATCTATTGTATGTTGCCAATTCTCCGGATGTAGGATACAAATTCCAACCAAATTACAACAAGAGTTATTGATTTGAGTTTTTACAGATCCCATTGGGAAATCACTTGAAAAATATAGAATTAGACCCTCGCTGTCATGGGTTTAATACTATAAGGTACCAACATTTCGAATTTCCCCTGAGGATTCATTTAGCCGATTAAATATAATCCGGAAAACATAACCCTCACGTGAGGAGAAGTCAGGAATAGATAAACGTGATTCTCCTAAAGATCCTAATTTCGATGCCAAGAGGTCATATGTGTATATTTTAATGACTATAGAATTATGCTTGAGTATCTTACCGATATAACATCGAAATACAGTTGGAGGGAAGTTTCCTCAATGAAGTGTGTAAGGAAATCATCCGTAATGATCCTAGGATCGACACCAAGCCAATATTTTTCCTGTTTGATACACACTGAGGTAAAGTTGGGAATTTTTCTCAAAGCACTCCCAAAAGTAATATCGTATTGGTGGAAATTAATCACCTCTTAACTTGGGGTTATATATATATGATTAAGAATTGATTTATGACAATTCGATTCCCCATTCTCTGAAAATATAACGATGACGGTTCATTCCTATACAATCTTTGAATGACAAAATGATGGATTTTATCTATTTAGATTATTTGTGTTATAATGATCGATTGAAAGAAATTGTATTGCCTTCTTTGATATCTACAGCAGTGCATCAATCATTGAATTCAGTAGCCTTCGAACTTTTTAACCAATCCGATTTGATCACTTTTTTGCTTATAAAAGCAAACGCACTTCAACAAAGCCAATATTTATGCATAAATAGGCGAAACGCTTAAAAAGCAAAGATAAGATGTTAATCTAGCACATCTACATTAATATCTTTTTCCAATCTTGTTTGCCTAGCTGAATACATTTCCAAATTTCTCCCCAAAAACATCCAAATCTTTCGCTTGTGCAATATAATCTGCTTCATCCATTGAGCTTTCAAAATCCCTTTTCCAAATAAAGAAACAAAATACAAGTGGATTAACGACCACAATTCTTACTTGAACAGATTGGAGACTCTCGAAGAGATAAAACGGTGTTAATTTAAACGGAATTTGACTTATATGAAACTGGATGAAGTTGTGGATATCTTAAGGTTAAATAAAATCTAGATGATCAGCTTGTGGAAAGCCATTGAATTAATGAAGAAATAAAATTGTAAATTTTCACGCTATAGTATAGTAGTAGTATACACATCAGTATAGTAGTAGTAGTAGAGCATCTTCTGGTGGATGGATGGTGGTGGTGGACACCAGAAGATGCCACTCCGGGTAGCGAAACCGGTCATAAATAAAAAATAGTGTGGAAAATTTACAAGTTTATTTCTTCAATACTTTTACGTTAAATGTTAAAAATTAGTTTACTTCGTTATTACATATAACATATAATATAATGCACAACATATATGACATATAATATAATGCACAAATATTCATTTCAGTCATCTTTTTACAGCCATTTGTTCACTACTCGAAACTGATTCATCCTGATGTTCAGTTGGCGAGATTTTGATAATTATAAACACATAGCATGGTGATGATGAATATTTTCTATAAGACTGCTGAAAGTGCAGACTAAACTTTGGTGTCCGAGACGTTAACCGACGCGCTGCAGAAGAATTCATCACATTACCAGCGAAGCAGGAGATTTTTAAGCAGTTTCTTCAGATTCTATATGTATAAATATTTAAAAAAACTGCGTGATATTAGATATTTGAATGTTTGGCGTCTTTTAAAAGCCTATTTTTCTTACTTTTGTTCAAACTTCGTCGAATAATACTTCACGACTTAAGGGAATTTTCTGGCTGTGCGATAGCCTGACCAAGATAAACTTTTCATAGCGATAATGTTCCAACAAAATACGTTGTTTGCGCTCCCCAATTTAAGCAATCATGTTTCAGTCCAATTCAGTGGCTTTTATTTAATTCACGACGTTGAGGCTGCTTTCTACGCCTACCATATCACTCTTCTCATTATTAATTGCATTAGATGGGCAATAGAGTTCGTCTGTTATGAACAAAAATCGGATTCCATTTGTGCTCTGAGTTGAAATAAGATGACTTTTATTTATTTTTGGGAAATCGATCGAAAGATGAGTTGATAACGCAGTTAAACTCGGATAAGACACATTTCGGACGAAAACCGCAGAGCGAGGGTATCGTCAGCAGGATCTGGAGTGATCTGAACAGAGCATAATGAATTTCACCATCTGTGAATGAGACCGAGAGAATAAACGTTTTAAACGGGTTCCACAGTGTCGCTTTAATTTGACTGTCATTTATGGTGCAAACTCATTGCAAGTATAATTGCTTGATTCTAGTCAACTAATAATAATATAACTTCTTTTAAGTTGCCTAAAATCACAAAATCATTATAATAAGTGTCGGTTATATTGTATCATATATATATATATATATATATATATATATATATATATATATATATATATTTATTGTAATTACATTTAGTGTAATCAGTTTCGAGCCACTGTCTTGATAGATATACAATGTTAATTTTTCCTAGTATCTCATTCCTGAATATTTTGCACAGTTTTACTCTAAAAATAAATAAAATATTATTCTTTTTAAGTTGGTCACTATAGGTTCTTTTTTTCCTTTTGTACTCATTTTAATTCTTTATTACTGTTTTTTTAATCTGACACATCTTGTGGTCTAAATATTTTGTAGGTTGTAATATTCATTTTCTGTTTATTTTTTATTAGACATGCAAAGTGTACATGTATTGATTTCTTTTCTTCAAATGTATTAACCTTATTTTTTTCGTAAAATAAAGTCTTTAGTTATCTGTAGTTCTTTTCACCTCCCCCTTCTTGCGAGGATGGTGAATGTAGTGGTACCTGCTTTTTTTAACTTCGGTTTTTAAGTAGTTTTTCTCTGTGGAATCTCCCCTTAATAAGTGACAAAGGGTGTGACGTAAGATGAGGCTATTTAATCTCAATCCCTACCGAATAAATGCGCATCATTATTATTATTACTAAAGTGGGTAATTTTACCATGAGACAACATGTGACATACTTAAGAGATGAATTGCCATCAAAAATGACATTTTATATAATATTCGTTAATTATACGCCGTAGACGAAGAGGAGAGATCACATGTTTCTTCTCCACTCTTTTCTTCTCGTTATTCTTCCTTCACTCTATTTTTCTCTTCATGAGATCCAAAGAGCACTTTATCTTGTCGGATAAGCCTCCTCAGGTGTGGGAAATGAGATTAACAAGGCTCCTTTATCTCACTCACATCAATTCATACCCAAATCCAGTTTATCTCGTTTGCAGTACCTTAAGGCAAACTTCATCTTCCCGCACATAACTCCGAGAGTATTTGCCAAAGAATCCTATGTCAGAATTTTATGGGACATACGTTTCTTAACACGTTGCGGAGATTTCCTTTTTCCATGACGTTGTTTCGAGAAATGAAGACTCAGATTATCTCGAGAGAATAAATATGAAAAATACCGAACTTTTCCTTTTTTCCTGCAATGTTTTTATCATTGGCATTAGCAGTATTTTGAGAACTGAGAAAACGTGATATCGTAAGCTTTAGGTATACTAATAATTGTCTAGTTGCATTTACTCATAATGTTATTGCTATGTAAAGTGTTAGAAATTGCATTGTAGAAATGTTGATATTGCTCTAATGCCATTGTTTGTTAAATAACTTTGTTTGCCTTCAGGCAGTTGTGGGAGGGCTTTTCCTCCTGAATACACGGATTTTTGTCTTGCTATTAATAATTATCAGAAATCTTTTATGTATGACTTCTCCAAACATAAGCGATAGAGTCGTCAAGAGTCGATCCTAGGATACTTTTGGATATCCATAAATGCTTTGATTTGCTTGGCCTCACCTTGAGTATGCACGCAGCGCTGAAAAGTATCGCACTTGCGAAATGGGCACAATGAAAAGTAATACGTTTTGTATAGAATATCTGCTGCTAAAAATCGATTGTCGTTAATTCAGAATAAAGAATCTTCAGAAGAAAGAAGGTTCGACCAAAGGCTAATGAATGAATTCTGAGAGAGTTAGAAGTGGTGGCCAATATTATGCTTCCTATGTTGTTATATATGCCGTCCTGATGAGGAAAATCAGAGAAATAGATCCTAGAATGAGTTGACTCAAGAATTCATTTTTTCCTTGAAAAAGTAAGTAATTAGGAGAGTAGAGGCACCCCATGCCATACGCCAAAAGCGGTTTGCAGGCTATACGTGTAAAAATAGTTGTAAAGAATCCCTTAATTTCACATTCTTATCATGTCGGGAAGCGCGTGAGATTTATTCCACACTTTTCTTACCGAGAGTTTACTAATATCGGTAAATAAATACAATAATTTCTACTAACCGATGATTGTTATATAAGATAGGTCAACATTTAAAATTTTTTGGAACCAACAACTGATGGAAGATATAATGGTGACAGAGAAAAGATTCCACATTAATACTGCTTACATCAAAATGGCTGAAAGAGAATTAAAGAGCTGGATTTTTAGGTGGGGTTTGTTCCACATCCGCAGTTGTGCGTCACCCGATTAATCACGCATTTATATTCGTTTTATACCCTCTCGTACCGCCGTCACGTGCTCGTTTAACGTGCCGTTTTCTCCTGGAAAATCCTACAACAGGTACTTCTAGAAAAAGGCTATCTTTCCACTTTACTAGATAACTTTAATACCGCTGATATACCTGAGAGATATCGCATTTTGTAGCAACTCTTTCGCATTAAAAAGGGACGTCTTTTACTCTCGCATACCTTTTGCCTCATCAAGAAAGCCATTTTTCTCATCAAAAAACTTATCTTTAATAGGGAAACACACTCACATTATATTATTTCTATCATAATAAATCGTTTATTTATACTGCTGTTCGTCAATGAATTGCTGAAATTTTACTGTTTATTTAGAGAGTATGAAAGAGTGTTACCTGGAGACACTTTGTTTGTAAATGTGGGAAAAGTGGTTGGGTTTAGCCTATGTTTAGGTGCAGGATTTTTCTGGGAAAGTGAGAAAGAGGTGAAAGTGATAAAGAAGGTGGGAAATTGCGTTTTATGGGAGGGATGAGAGGGAGCACTCAATGGATCTCATTAATTCATGTACATGACTTCGAAGCAGAAAAAAAATCATGGCGTATTTTTCAAAAAATGTAAAGAAACAGGGACAGATTATGTTAGCCCAGCGATCAATTTGAAGATGAATGTTAAAAATGAGCAGAATACGCTTCTTAGAATTCCTTTAACTAAAATAAACGTGGATATTACAGTTTATCTATTACAATGTCTCCTTTTTCGTTTAATTCGTATAAAATCTCAGCATCTCAAGCCTATACTTTTGGGAAATATGAGGCACTATCAAAATTAACAAAATTTAATATGCCCTTGATAAAATAAATCTTCATTTGGTATAATCCTGCATTAACTGAAAGGACTTCCACAGTTCGCAAAAAGATGTGATCCACAGTAGATTGAAAATCGACTTTCAAGATGGCCACTAATTTTATCGGAATCGACGAAGGAATTCAACACTATGAGAAGACTTTTTAATAATAGATTTTGCCCACTTCTACTGCGCTTGTTTTTGGATGACTAAATTAATACATTTCATTCATATGCAAATGCATTTAATTTTAAGTATGTCGGAAAAAATAACATCCGAAGAAAAACAAAATTAATGAATTGTAAACTTCGATGAATTAGGAAATTGGTGTTTTCCTTTCAAAATGGTTGCTTCGGAACTCCATTAAGCGAGATAGACCGTATTACCTAATTATATTACTAGAATATTTCAGCATTTATTAAGTCCAAATTCTCTCTATTTAGCGAAACGGAAGATTATCATTATCTTCTTCACTTCATTACTATTTTATATAAAAAATTTCGCTTTTCCTCAATTACAGAGTCAGTAATTTTCTCAGTCGTTGGAGATGTATTGTGAAAATACGTCCTGTTAAAAGAAGATCAGCTGGTTGTGTGTTTTTATTGTATCTTTTTAATCGAAATTATTCTGTGGAAAACGTACAACGCTACTCTTCTTTTAGCATTAGCAGTTTGTACTTATTTAATTTAAAATGAACTGAATTCAAGAGATGCGCTTATTGATTGCCATGGAATCGATCGAAATACTGAAATTCATAGGAATAGTAAATCACACTCTTTGATTTCCTTCTTACGATTACACGATCTGTTTTTATTGTGGTGACCGATAAACATTTTCTGATCTCTTCACAGGAGTAAATATTTTCACTGCCATTTGAGATTCATTCTAAAACAACATCCTAACGAATCCCTTTCGGTGTTTTCCGCTGTGTGGAAGGACTCTTCTGATGCTTTACACAAGTTCTCTAAATCGATGACGAATGTAAGAGACGATTAATATCAGTGCCGAGATTTCAATTGAACGTCAGACGAATATCTTTTCACGACAAACATCGAACTATTCATTATCTGCAGCATTAAATTAGCATCAGAAAATCTTCATATTTCATTTGAATTTGCATATTCACGGTTTTCAACTTCGTTATTCGTCGGAATGCAATCAACCCAATGCAATGTTTATGCTTCGGTTCCCCAATTGTTTATAAATATATGTAAATTATATGTCGTAATTTAATTCAATCAAATTAATCTGAAATAAATAATGTATTTCAGTTTGGCTTTACCAAAATAGATTTATTAAATATTAGAATTTCAAAGGAAAAGGTACCGTCGTTCTTCTCCTGATGCCAGGCAAATTCTCTTTATGGACAATGGTAGCTGAGAATTTCCGGTTCCCCTAAGACCGGGATGATATATATTGATGCTTTAAAATTAATTTTCTGTTGTTCCTACTTTTTACGCCGTTTTAATAATAATCTGATTTCTCGTTAATCTTCTCTGGAGATTCTCTCAAAATGGGTTTGTTTCATTCCTACGGATGAATACGTAATGGATGAATATACGGATGAATCGCGTAAATCGAAAACTCTTTTACAAACTTGTAAGGAGTGTACATTATACAGCATTCATCAAATGTGTCTGTTTCACGAAATTGGTAATTTATTTACGGGTATCGAACAATGAAATAAATAAAATAATCTGTTAAATATCTGAATGTAACTCGGCGATCATGTTATTTACGAATCATGTGAGTTAGCTAAATGAAAATCGGCTTAAGTTAGAATTTCGATGGATGGATTGAGGATCCAATAGAGAACTTCATTGTGTTAGTCGATTGTGAATGGATTACAGCAGTTAGCTTAGGATTAGCGGGAGACAATAGTGGTTGTTGTGTTACTATGCAACTCCCAGAAGAGGAGTTCTCTTCGGAATCTATTTTTAGCTGAATCGACAGGTCGTCCTTTCAATTCACGTGACGCTTTATCAAAAGATCCTAATCAATTCCAAAGGAAAGAACAACGACTTAGATATTTTATTCAGTTAAATGATGCAATATGAGAGGCACTCTACTATTGTTAAAAGTGCAGATGCAATGCAGAGGATTTAAATGCAGTATATATATATATATATATATATATATATATAGATCAACATATTGATTAGCATATTAATAATAACAAGCTAGTCATTTATTAATCTTGATGTCCAACTATGAGTATCGGTTTGAGACAAAGGTTGCTGACATGTGTTTTCTTTTCATCCACCCACACTAAATGTCTTTTTTTATCAAAATCGCCATTTGCATAAATGTTTTAATTTGAAGAAAAGAACCACGTCAGATGCTTCTTCATCTTATGATACATCAATTAATTGATAAAAAATAACTACTTTAATAAGTTTAGTTTGCATTCTGTGTAAGATTTGTATTGGCAGACATTGTTTATATTATAAATGGATGTTTGATTCGGTATCGCGACCACTAGTAGCAAAAGCACATAAAATCCTTAGATTACAATTCAGTTTTTAGGGATTTGAAGGCAAAGACATACAGTTTTGGAGCTCTTAGAAATAATTATAACTTTAAAATCATTATCTTGATTGAAGTCATTCTCATTTTTTTGCACTAATGAGTTGACAAAATTATACCAGCAATACTTCAAATTAAATTAGTTTATGATTGATTGTGTTAGTTATTTATTTATATCTACATATCCTTGCTGTGTATACCTAATTTTAAATACACTTTCATTTTACTCAGTTCATCTCAGAGGATATTAGGACTATATCAACGCACTTTATACTTAACCCGTAAAGTATAAGTAAGAACAATAATGAAAGCAAAAATTAGAACACAAATGCATTACAATAAAAATAAATTACTGTGCAATAGAATATTATACACTGAGATGAACATAGTATCGGTTCCACAAAGAAAAGAAAAGACAATTAAAGTGTAAGCAATGATTTTACAATAAAAATAAATAAATGAAGAATTAAAAATGAATAAAATAAAATGAAAGAAGAAGAGGGGTGATATAGTGAAATGTGATGGCAATATAATTGTGAAATACCTTTAATCTTTAATTTTACTACAAACCTTGCTCTTGGATGCAATACCACTTAACGCTGTTACATTACCAAAAGAGGAAAACTGAAGATAATTTTAATACTTGCGAGTGGCAACATTTTTCGGATGAATCGAGCCGATGAAGAAAACTAAAAACGACTTTTCCATCGGTGGAAAACAATATTTTTTGGTATTGATGGCTCGTAAACGAAGTATCTTAGAGAATCGCAACATTTGGCTTCACAGAGCTTGTTTATCCTGCGATGAGTCGCCAAAACGAATTCTGTGAGAGCTCAGTGAAGTAAAAAGACCCTCGATTCTGAGAGAAATATTAGTACAGTAGTGTAAGAAGAGGAATAACATCCACACGGCCTTTGGAAGGGAAAAACAATGAGGACGAACAAACATTTGGCGGAACCTCATTCGGAAATTCCAAACGAATCAGTAATTGAGATTAATTCCTACCTTTTTCTAGGAGAGTATATCCATCGAATATATGCAATGACAATGCTAAGGCGATCAGAGGGATTTGCTGCCATTTTCGGAGTATTTGCGAAACTATCCAAGAACTACCTTTCCCTATTTTGAAATTAGAATATCTGGCTTATCCGTTTATAATACTTAATATCACTATCTTTTATATTGATTTTTCCGCCTGATACTCGCCATCCACAACTTTATCTCTCAGTTTATCGGAATATCCAACTTGTGAGTGAACGGTGTAACTAATATGAAAAATCCATCTTTCCGAATGTCATATATCAATTTTTCAAGATTTCTCTTCAGTTTCTTCATATCTAATATAATTACATCTTTATATAGGATACAGCAATTAGGAAATACTCACCAATTAAAGACTGATAAATTGAATTGGAGATTAAGCACACCGGTGGGAGCTCACGTGCTAAATGATCTCAGCTGTCGAAGCACTTTTCACAACACTACTGCGATTAAGCACAGTGAGAAGCGTAGTCCATTAAGAAGATAGCTATAACTGTTTTAATTCTATGAATCGTTTATTTTAGTAAAATGCCAAATGTATTGTACAATGCAAACTTCTGGATCGCAGAGGAAACCATACTTTTTTTAGCAATTTCTCTTTTAAATATCTCTTCACTATTAAGAGGCTTATTGTGCTATATGAGGATCTTTGGCTACTGAATTCTTATGGACGCATATTTATTAAACTTCGAGAGAACATACAAATCAGCAATTAAAGAGACAATTCAAAAGAGCCGCAAATATTTGGCTCCTAATATACCATAATTACGAAACGGCATTTCCTTTTATTAATTAACATTCGTGTCCCTTCGCCTCATTATGCATTCGAATTTGCAATATTTAAATAAACTTAAGCACCTTGTGTTTGCCCTTTCATTTCTCACTCTCAATGAAGTTGTTTTTCAAATTCCTTTTCCGTTCCTCATTCTTATCTTTTCGAGGAACGAAAGGATTGTTTACTCTCATAAATATGTAAACTCGATGAAAAAAGTACAGTAAAACACAGTTGACACTTCTCCGGAGTGAAAACCGCGTTATATGCGGTATTGCCTAATAATCGGGTAATCATAACTTCATTTATCTTTGGAAAACAACAGAGAAGGCTTTTCTGGCTGTGTGCTTTACACCTTGAAATAAAAGGATATTTCTTTATTTTACGTTATTTGTTAATCCTGAAGATGAGATATATAGAAAACCCGCGAAATACTATTGTTTATTACCGGCTGCCTTCTCATCATAAGAATGTTGGAGAACCATCTCATCTTAGCGTGATAAAGACCTTCCGCTTCGCGAAATATTTATTTCTTTGTAGAGACTTAGTCATCCTAAACGAGAGAGTCCTTTCGCAGACAAGGTGAGAGCGCAGAACAATTTTCGGCCTATCGACTGAGGCTTGTGTAAAGCGAGGCATCTGAAGAATGCCTTCTTAGCAGAGCATCTTAAGCGTCATTTCTGCTTTTTTTGAGGGACTGAGAGTGGACCGCGTCTTAAACGAGATCTTTTTAAACGGATTTTGCTATATCTTTCATCAGTGTTTATCAAATTACTAATAATTTGACGTTTTAGGATCAATAAGTTTTACTTTGAAGGTGGACCGTGTCAAAATTTTCCCTAATACGCCGAAGGCCTAATTTGAAGCTTCAAGTGTTCACATGCACATAATATCGGGTACACATAATAACCTATTCTCTCTGAATTAATTGAGTAAGTATACCTTTGTATAAATCTTCTAAAGATTCCTTCCGAGTTACTCTCACCACTTTGTTGTGGCGATTTTAACAGAACCAATTGCGTTTTGTTGTACCTTTTAAATCCCCGATTACTAAACTTTTCCGAATACACGGCATTCAAGCCAAATTAGCTTAAAGTAACATCCGCCGCGGACAAATAAGTAATTAGTAAGTAAAAATCATAATTCTTGTCGTATTTAAGGTCGAATGCTATGCTTTACTTATTGGAAATACTCCTCGAAATTCCGTCAGTCTTTGTTTCCAAAATGAATGAGCAATGGAACAGAATTCTTAAAGTGTAGCGACAATTGAATCGGCACGAGAAAATTGATAATGTTTTATAGAATCAGCGTTTTTCATCCTCGATATTTCCTATTTCACCATTCTTTTACCTCTTACTCTCTGCTTTTCCTATAGATTTTTCTTTTGGTTTTCTATTCCTCATTTTGATCAAAAGACTTCCTCTTCAGTCTCACTAAAGCCAACTAAAAATTTCGAAGAAAATACTTGCTGTTAGAGGATTTTCTTTGAAGAATTTTCTTTTAATCGAACGAAAATATCGACGAAAACCAAGAAGTTCGTCTCAGTCCGAACGGAAACCAATGAAGTCTTTGAATGAGTTTTCAAGAACATTTGTCATTCGAGAGGAGTCATTTCCTTTTCTGTTCGAGAGAGAAAATCTTCCAAGTATCCTTTCTACGTCACTGTAAAATACACATTCAATAAAATTAATCTTTAAATGTTCGTTAACTTCCTGCCTTCTGGGAATACCAATGGGAAGAAAAGAATATCTCGAGCTCAATGATATTTGCCGATGAAGTGATGAGATAAAGTCACAATTCAAGAAAGTGAAGTTTCAAATGAACTCACGAAAATGATAATGTTTAATAAGTTAAATCCAATATCTTAAGTCTATAACTTGAAATATTAGTGAAACAAGACCATGCAATTTCAAAGGAAGTAATTGCAATCCGAAGAAAATTTAATAATAGAAAATAATATCTGAGAAAAAGTATAATTATATTTAAATATTTAAGTTGAGATATAATTTAGAAAATGACAAAGATAAATGAAATAAGACGACTAATCACCGAAGAACATGTGAAAGAGGTGATTTGAAAGACTAAACTACAAAGGTAAATGAAATGAAATGTCGACCCTACATTAGTATATAGATCAGCTTCTTGAGGACCTATGAAAAGACAATGAGGAGAGACTGAAATGTGAAAAATGAATTTCCTTAGAATTGTGACATGAACACATGAAAATGAATACATAGGCAAAGAATCGGCAGTACAAACAGTGACAGATGTAGCAACATATTTTAAAGAAAGATACAAAATACATATTTACATTATGTCTCCAAGAAAATCTCTAAAACCTTCTCAGAAAGATTTTAAGAAGTACTGGGAGACTGAGGTTACGAAGCTGGAACATGCTTGAATTTGGGAAGTAAGAAAAAGAAAACTTTCTAAGTTTCCTTTTGTATATGAAAGGAATTTTAAATGAGCTCAAAATCATATAGATAAAAAGGTGTCATTTGACGGGAGATGGGGAAGAAATTCAGCTCAGAGATTTTTGCAAAATTATTAACCTTTAAAGTTTCTAAATATTTGCAAAAATCAACGAATATAGGCAATTGTTAAGGGTCATAACTTATGAAGGAAATATTTTATAGATATTGCCTTTTCATTTGTTGTTAGGGATCGAACGTATATTTAAAATTTTTCCATAAAACTTTTCGACGTCGTTTAAATTTGCAACAATTTTATGCAAAATTTACCGCGATCTAACCCATTCGTCGGAATTATAAATTCGTTATTGGATTTAGGAGTCTTTTCCCTGTGGAAAAATAATTTATAATATGTTGCAACAATAAGAACGTGATGTAAAATTAAAGAGTACACGTAGCGCGCGCATTGTAGAATGAAAGTCGCTGAAAGTAAGTTTAAATTACCAAAAAAATGCATGTAAATCACGTCTGCAATACCACTGAAAAGTGAATAGCTAGCTCGGTGAATGTATTTAGGACATTAATCAAGTTATACTAATTGAAAATAGGCAGTATCTTGCCGTCTTTCCATTTGAAATGCAATTCACAGCTTCCATTGTAGTCGTTCGAGAATTAACTACAAATGAATGGCAGTGAAATGACTAAAGGCGTTGAATTGCATACTTCATGGTTTAGCGAAATTAAAATGGCGTATTTACGCAACGAAGGCCTCAGGCAATGCCACAGCCAATTTGCAGTTACTTTTACAGAATATTGGAGATAAAACTTTGTTAATTTCCATGGGAATTATATAGTGTTAAAAATAAGCAAGCGGAGCCATGGTGTATTTGGCTCCTCATGTCTTCTCACATTGATTTCAGCATTTATTTTAGATGATGTCTGAACGACTACGTCACGGATTTTCATGAAAATGGTATTACACATCAAAAGAGATTCTTTTTAATGGCGAAACGCAACTTTGGTCTTCCTTTTTTACTTTCGCCGTACATTTTATTGGCCTCATTTATGCGGGTCGCTTTTGAAAGAGGTCGCCGCATTCGGCCAGGGAAATAACGCACCAAGTATTCCCGGAATTCGCAATTCCTCGCAGTTTATTCCATACGAAAATAGAATTTTTCTTCACTACTAAAACAAATTATTGTAGTCTAATTCTACGATTAAAGTAGTCGTAACGTATTAATTTAGTTTATATTAGAAAAGGTAAAGGAAAAGACCAATATTGCCAGATATTTATTGCCTGTTAGTTAGGAAACGGTTATTGTTGTGTTCGTTATTTTCATCCATTTCAACAGTTTCAATAAAAAAACTTTCGCATGACTCTGAGAGTTGACGTAAAATAAGATGGATGTTTGTACCTTCCTTCGAACAATTGTCGTAAATGAAGCCGTAGGGATTATCCTCTACACCTCAGCATTCACCTCTTCAAAGAGAATTTCAAAAGACCTTCATTTCACAGCATGTACTCTGGGACGAACATTCTTCCTTGAACCGCTTCACATTATCGAAATATACTTTTTTAAACTTTACCCTAAGATATTCATCACAATCGCTTTGATTTCAGATGTTTCTTAAACTTTGGTGGGAAAGAAGTGCAACAAGACGAATGCTTCCCATTGTGTTTGTACAATGAGGGCCTCACCAAACTTTTGATAGCTAATGATGCAGTCTCCAATAACTAGAGGAATCGATCTGAAAAAGCCAGTCTCCGATCGGCGAGTGAAAGAGACAATTCGATGGGCTTTTTGGCCCGTCTATTTTTCTTACTCTGTCATTCTCAGGTTTAAATCCGAGTGGAGCACACCTGATAATCGCCTTCTTCAGACTGGCAATAGCGATTGGCATTTGACATTCCTGAGGGGAATTCGATATCTCCGTTTTATTCCAATCGTTTTATATTGTCATAAGAAATTGTTTAAACTATTACATATTATCTTAAGATTGTTTGTTTCGTGAACTAAACTGAAATTAATAAGTAATGAATACTTTAATCATGGAATTGGACTACAATAATGTGATGATGTAAAAATATCCTTTTCTGTTTAGAATCATTAGTGGGATTCTAGTTGTCAACGGGTTCACTAAGCGATCGCTTTTTGTAAGATAATTATGAAGAGGCGACCGCGCTAAAAAGAGCGAAATTTGTAAGATGGGATGTGTGGGTTCACTATCAAAGTTGAATTCCAGGCTAAGGGTGGAGGACTTGTATTTATTTAGCGGAATACCGAACTCTCTCTCTAGAGGATCGCTATCAAAGAGAATGGAGGAAAGAGAAACAAATGGAAAATCCTTTCTCTCTGTTTCTTTCCTTATTTGCATCTCATAACAGCCTAGGATACTTTGTTTGAACGTTTTTAGACCGGAATTCGATGAAAAACCATTCATTTCAGTTCCGGAGTTTGTTAAAAGATGCTATTTAATGCTTCTTTAAAATTCCAATTCGATTTATAAAAATTACCGATTTATTTTTCTCTATCTTCTCGTGAATATTTCATCGAGAGGACATGTTCTAATTAATCTTTCAAGTTCAATAATCTTCAATAAGTTCCATGACGCAATTAGTATGGTAGATATAATGTTTTATTTCCAGAATCAAGAGGCTGATGTATTATATAAAAAAAGATGTAAAAAGGATCTGCCTAATTTTTAGCCCCTTAAAAGAATGATTTTTTGAATGGCATTGCATTGTTTTATTCTGTTCGGTTTATTTGACTTTTGTGATTAGTTTATCTGAGTCTTTATTTTTAGAGTCAAGATTAAAATTCGCCTAAGTCGTCAAGGTGACTGGTTGTTTATATCCACAAAATATTACTGATTCTTCGTCTTTTTTCTCATGATTTTCACATTATCTAATCCAAAGCGGTATTCCATCGCCAAAATAAGAATCTTATTCAATATTCTACTTCTACTTCGGAGCATCGAATCGGAACAAAAACCTCCATCTACATATTTTGAACCGCCTTTCAGCTAATCGATTCCCGTGGACGAAGCGTCCAACTCTGGTGAAAGCGGTTCGATTCCCGATGGCAGCCCATGCGTGCGTATCGTCTTTAGCTGTCGATTTAACTACTCGATTAGCTTTGATTATGGTTGGCAGAAATTATGAATTGTTCGAATCGATTTCTTCTGGCGTCTATTTCTTTGATTTCGCTCGAAATGTCAGAACGGACTATCTAATAAGGATATAATCGCCTCTCTGAATGTATTAAATAAAGATCGGACTTTCTTCCTTCTCGAGGCCTCCCGAAGCATCTGAGTAATTCTCACCGATATGTAATAGCAATTCTTTACAAAACGTGTAGCCTTTCGTTGTTTAACCTATACTAATTGGCGTATACAACACTTTTCGGAAATGCATATTCAATCTGAGTCCACATCAATCCTACCGACTGTTGTCTTGTGGTTAACCCATGCTAATGAGGGTTACTACAGTACCGCTATTAAATGTTCCTTCGGAGACTGTACGAATAACCATTGCCAATAGATATTATTTCGTTTGCTGCTGAATATTTGTCTACATTTCCACCATATAAGTTGTCTCTCCAAACATTTGGACAGTTTATTTATCGTCTATACTTTCCGTTTCCACTTAAATACGAAAGTACTTGAGTTGACTGTTCGAGAGAGTATACGTGATTTTGCACTCTGAATTCAAATTCTATCATCAGATGTGCGTTTAAAATGCTCCTAATGCCATTTAAAAGTCAGCGTACTGCCTTTTTATATTCAGACAAAATAAGCAACAACCTTCTAAGGAACCAAATGCGCATTTCAATATCATCTCAAAGAGAAGAAGAATGCTATACCATATATGCTAAATATTACTTAAAATGTATGCGAGTGTAGGACCGTAAAATCCATGTTTCTATTTGCATATATGGACATTGTCTTAATCTTTTGAAGTTTACGGAATAACAGCGTTATATAAAACACAATCGCCGAAAGATGAACGGATATTAAGTTGTCTACTAAATCATTTACTTGTCATTTCATTCATTTACAAATCTTTGCAAATTTAATGTGATAAATATAAAAATATTTTATGCATTGAAATAACAAGGAGTGAGATTGATTTTTCGAATGAAGCACAAATAATAGTGACGGGAGGACATAAAACGAATTTATACATTATTAAAAAGAAAAATAAAATATAGACAAATAAATCCGAATGCATTCGAGAATAAAACATGCATTTTTCACCGCCATCAGTGATTTTCTCCAATTTTTACAAAATAAATACGCAGTTATTCCCTTCCGGTGTTTTGTTTTCCTGATCGAATGCATGGAACAATTTGCCGATTTCAAAACATAACCCCTTTCTATGAAAAGAATCCCCTCAAAGATTTTGCTTTCGATCCGAAACGGGTTCGCGCATGAATCAGCGAAGCTTAGGTTTTCTTTGAATTAAAAAAAAAATCACGTTTAAATGGAGCATTAAAAAAAAAAAACAGAAAAAATAGGTGATCTAAGCTTTAAAAGAAATCGCAGCAAGCAAGGGGAAATATATCGTTGAGGAGGGAGAGTAAATGCTTAATCGTTGCGTAACGAGGCACTTAAACTCCAGGGTCAAAGGAAAGGTAGCTTATATGGAGCTTATGGAGCATATAAGTGCTTTTGTTCTATGTTAGATACTACTTGAAAGGACGAGAGGGAAACAAACATTTCTGTCAAAGTTAATTCAGACAATAGCTGCGGAATCCAGTGAGAGAAAAAGTAACTTCAGATGTTTAATATTGAATTAAGTAATCGGTCAGAAGGTCCTCTTGCACAAAAGTTATTTTTTGTTGAAGAAGTTATATTAATCCGATGAGAAGAAATTGGTCGCTTCCCTTTACAAACGAGTTAAGCTTTAATAGGAAATCGTATTCCCTTTCCGAATTTCTTGTTGAACCTGCATTAACGGTCGAATTGTATAAACATTCTGTCAAAATTGTATTTTCAACACTTTGCTTCGAAATCTATTATAGCTTTTGAACTTACAAAACTTTTGAACTCGTATGTTTTCTTATTTGACGAAAATGTTTCATCCTGAAGGGAAGCCTTAGAGACAGTGTTTAATATCATTACAAAACTAGAAAAAGATTCCGCATAATCTTTCGGACTCTAATATAGTAGATTAGATTCCGTTTGAAAGCTTAGTCGAGCTAGAACCAAACCCAGGATAATTATGTAAAAGTAACGAGAAATTTTCATAGCATTTAGGCCTTCATATGAATCCTGTAATTTAATATTTCTATCTAGCAGGGTAGTGTAGCAAATCATTTTAATCCGTTTTCTCGGAGGACTTTAATTAATAGTTTACCTTTCTAATTTGTTTAGATTCCACGAACTAGTTATTGTCAATCGGAAAGGAACTTAACCGCTGAGGGAGAACCCTAGCGGAGAAAGGCCGCACTATGTGACATCAGCGTTCTTTTCACTGGTTATTATATTCATAGATTATAACGCAATTAGTTTACTTAATGCAAAATAATGAGCTCTTTAAACATTTCACAATAAGCGAAAGTTAGAATCACTTGGATAATTAAACGGACAAGTTTTAATATTATGGAGAATGCGCGGAAAAACAAAATAAGCATACTGAGAAAACAAGTGGAGCATAAGTATGTAAAACTTAGATAAATATACTTCTTTTACGTTTAAGAAGGAAGCTATTCTTTCACTACACTACTAAAATTTCTTTCAGCTGTTAAGGAAATGCCCCTTGAATATTTATCTATCAGATCATCTGTTACCTTTCCCAGATCAATTACTATATAATTAAAACATTTTAGCATCAGATTTGCACTTTCTGTTAAGTGCTCAACCCGATGGCCCTTCACCATTAGCTATCAACAGCAAGGAGATGGAGATGAGGCTTACTAGGCAAGATGAGGTAGTTTGCCTTCCTCATTGAGTCAGAAAGCGAAACAAGTCCATATAAGTAAGATGGCTCTAAGAGTAACACTTTATATATAATTCCAAAAGGAGGAATCAATGCTCAGTAGCTTTCATAACGACTTACCTCACTCGATTAAATCGGATGATGGGACAAACATTTTCCGAAAGATCACCTTTAAAGAAAACGATAACCACAATTTTCGACCCTAAAAATTTGAAATGAAAACTTTAAAAAAAAAAATGCAGTTGGCCATAGAAAAGTTCAATATGGAATAGTAAATAATTATTTGAATCATTACTATACTTCTACATCATGACTTCTATGTTTGATTAAAAAGATCAAGATTTGCTCTTTCAAAGGAAATAATTCTTGCTTAAAATAATAATTTTATGAAATTTTTTTATAACAGAATTGAGTTTTTAGGGTTAGTTTCGAATTTTAAAAATTGTGGTTGTCTTTTTTTCGGGAAATCGTTGTCCCAAAGCCGACTTCAGTCACACCGATTGAGGTTTTCTTTTGAGTATATGGAACATATTTTTCTCTATCCTGAACACAAACGAAAAATGTTCCTTTCCAGAAAAAAATGGTAACAGGACCGAATTTGCACTATCAGAGTGTGTGAATATCTTTCGTTTCTATTGAATTCATTTCTTTCTGTAATTCACGTCGAGAAAGTGCACCTCGTGCAGGCGATTTGAAGCTGTTAGTGGAAAAACAAAAGAATTTGAACCGCAATGAAGGATAGGAAAGGCATGCACCATTAGTCGAATAAAGCGATCGAAAACAGCACTTTTTATAGCGAATGTAAGGCGACTGGAATTCCATTTTTCCACATATTCAAGACTTCATCCATTGATTTTATTGTTTTCGGGGGAATACACAATTCGGGGAAAGAATATTGATGCATCTGTGGTGGACATATTAAAGTACCGGTATTTCTACATCACTCTTTTTGTTATCTATCTTCATTATGAGGAATATAGTTGCAGAAATTATCAAGAAAAGACACAATCGAATCGTCCTGAATTTTCAATCTATGAAACCGGACTGTCGTTTTTGGCTATCCGATATTTTAGTAGTAGATGCTTTTCTTGTATATTTCGTGCAACGAATCAATCTCTTTTCATAATTTTAAGGTTTTGAATAACTAGCCAGGAAAAAATCACTATCCGTATCAAGATTTCTATGAAAATACACATAAACTAACAAAGTATCAATAAGTGATTTTTAAATAGCCATTAATTAATATTCTTATCCATCATAGAATATGAGTATTTCATTTAAAGTCAAATAGGAGTCTAAATTTAAGATGAAATTCTGCTCTCATTTGGTTTTAAACATGCTATTAGCAATGATATCTTTGAGTGATGACACCAATCCAACCAAAATGCCCTAGATGCTAAACAATTCTTGGTCTTAGACATCTATAATGTCTGTGACTCACGTTGAACCAAAACGTCCCAATGTTTTTATTTTTCCTTCGTCTTTGAATGCTTCTTTCCGGAAAAGAGAGGACGCCGCATGTCTGAGAGAAGTTCTTCCAAACGTGTTCATTGTCTCTCAATCGATTCCAACATTTTAGCCAAGACGCGGCACAACGTATAGATACCGCATAAGACGCTCTGCTAATCTCTTAAGAAGCGTATTTTCCCGTCCTCAGATGCACTGAAATCGCTACAGCCAATCGTTCACCTCATTCTATAAACCAAAATACTTTTCATCCCCTCTTCTTGCGTCTTAAAGAGTCTCACTTCTTTAGAATGACTAATTTTGTGAGAATAAAATTAATATATCGCGAAGCAATCTATATCTCATCGCCGGAGCAGATACGAATTCTGAGATATTATTATAACATAATAAATGCAAGTGGATTCCCTCCGGTGGCAGTGGGGAATCTTTACATACAATTATACATAGTCTAACAGCCCTTATCATTAACAACACTAATATTGAGATAGTATAGTGATATCAAAAATAATACAAAAATAATATTTGTTAAATTTTCCAACTAAAAATTATAAATTAAAGAATTTATTTTGATCGATTGAGAGGAACAACCAATGACTGTCAGGCATTTGCCCGTGGAAGGAGGGAAACCTCCCTCTGACAGAATATGTCTCTATTTCTTTTTTCTTAGGTAGATTCTGTTTTCGACGCTTCCTTTAGTCGCAGTCTTATGCAGTAAAAATAACGAAAAAAAATCAGAAAAGGATAGTACCATGAGCGTTGTCTCGGAGGATCACTCTCACCACTGCTGTTGAAATTATTCTTCCATAATTGTCACCTGGTAAAAATATGTTTCATTGCTGAGTGAAAAATTACCAAATTTAAGTAATTAAGAAGCTCCCATTGGGAGAAAATCAGACCATTCTTTATATGATGATGTAATACAAATGCAAACGAAATTAATATGTTTATCTCGCTTAAGACGCTGTTTTCGCTTCAAAGGCGTCTTAAGCGGGTTTTCCTTTAGCTTTAATACCGCTTTACATATGGCATAAGGGATTTGGTAATGATGCGAATTTCTACAAACATATAAATATTCCACCATCGCTTTACAGTATGAATCTACATCTAATGTTCTGCCTCTGAAACAGACTTCAAGAAATATTTCCGTGTGAATTCTGTGAACATAAAAATTGTTGGAATTCTACAGCGACGGCTTTTCGCATATGACTGTGATCACCTCTCCATCGATGGCAGTTCATTTAGAGGATTTCAGCACAAGAAAAAGTTTTCTGGCACCGCCTTGCAGGCTCCGGCAGGCTTTGCATACTACTGCAGTTTGGAATCGATATCCCATAGTAAAGCATGTTTATAAGCACGCTGATACCGGATTAAATTCTATGAGCATTTCTCCGGACCACTGGATCAGATTCCTTTTTCGGAAATCGCCCTCAAAAGGTATAAAATACTTTCGGATGCCTTTCTTTGATATTACTGATTTATACTCACTGCTAAGTACATAATCTTTCTCACAGAAATTCCACCCTCAAGAAATTCCTTTATACAAGGAGTTTCCCTTTGACATATAGGATAGATGCCTTCAGCGGCTTACATAGCGAACGGGTTTTGCTTTAAAACTCTCTTTGCTTTCGCACCGTATGCTGTTTTCTCAGATTACTCTTCATATGAATCTTCTATTTATATATAGCAATGCTACCAATTTATTCTCTCAGTCGTTTAAATTCAACACGAATGCTTGAAGAGCGATTTCAAAAGGAATATTTTACTTAACTGGTTATGCACTGGTTTGATTCCTTCTCTTTTTTCTTAAAACAAACTGGACGGCCAATGGCGATATTTAAATGCATTTTTTAAGAGATAACCGTTTTTATCCAAACAAAAATTTTCCGGTGTTATGAGCCAAATTTCGGAATATGCTATCTTACACTCTCAGGAAAGTTCTGATCTTTAAAAGGTCCACTAACAGCTGGAATGAGGTTTTTCCCTTTCATTATTATCTTTACTTTTGATGTTATCATCAGTCTGATTTATTTTGAAATACAAGGCGTAGAGCAAATTAGATTAAAATCTTCATCGTGTTATCATTGGCACTAAAAAGTAAAGTAACCAAAACAAAATCGTCAAAACCGTATTTTATCTTCTCGAATGAAGTACGAAGTGTGTCTCTTTTTTGGGTAATAAAATCTGATAGCCCATTAATTTCCTCCTCAAGATACTTTTCTATCATAGAGACCGTGTTCTTTACCGGAAACTTCAACGGTGGAAATGTACTAATAAACAGCAAATGTGAACTGAAGGTCCTGAAATTGATCGATACGAGGCAAGCGCAGTCTCAAGCATCGCCAGTATTTCATATTTATGAGCAATTGCATTAATTCTGCACTTTAAGTCGTCCGTACATCTGCATGCACTTTGTCAAACAATTGGCTCCGATTGCGCTGTCATTAAAGAAAGTGCTGGTGATCGGAATTAATGCGCCCCTCATTTCAAACCGATTTACTCCAACTCTAATTAGTCATTACACCATCCCTTTCCGCTTTCTGTCCCCACTGCGTTTTTAATTAATTAATCCTTTGACTTCTTAAACTAAAAGGTTTCACGGATAAAATGCGGGGAAGTCGTGAAGTTGAGTTGATGTTGAGTGAAGTTGAGGAAATTGGTTCCCGAATGGACGAGTGGGTAGCGCGGTCGCCATTGGTGAAAGCGGTCCCGGATTTCGGTGGGAGCGAAATGACCTCAGAGCACATTTAAATATACTTGTGCTGAATATTTAGATAAAAATTGACGTATAGATATTTAAATATTGATATCTAAATATAATATGGACTTGACTAGATCCATATTGTGATAAACAATGTCACGTATACAACATATAACATGTATATAACATGTATATTCACCAAAATGGAAAATTAAAAAGCAGGGTGCGTCTTATGAAAGGGCATTCCTTTTATCATAATAGAACACAACCACAAATACCTGTCTGTGTCTTATATGTGAGTATATACAGTAATCTTGTTGTAAAACAATATGTAAAACAAATATGCATAAAAATACGCACGTACATCTTAGACCGACCATTTTCTGTTTTATGAATTCATAAAACAATACTTCATAGAATTGCAGAAATACCCATTTATAAGTAATCATTCTACATTTGAGGAAAAGTTCATTTTGATAATGGATTACATCCGCAGTGGGGAAATCAGTACAAAATCAGAACCGCATCACTTGGAAGAGAGCAATAATTATAATGTACGAAAATTGAAAAATAAGCTCATTTTTCGACTTCTTAAAAATGAGAAAAGAATAAATTCGGAAAGTCGAATATTCAGCATAAATCCGAAAATTGTGCTCTGAAAATTTAAGCATTTAATTAACGTTCGCTTGGCGAAGTGAAATTCTTGTTAATCTCATAACAATATGATTCTGTGAAAATAAACATCACCTCTTAAATAAACGAAATGTAATCTCATCCAATTTCGTTAATAAAAGCACAAAAAATATCTGATCGAAGCCAATCAAGGAATATATAATCAATCTGTTTGGAGTCTCTGGAAAATGGAAATTTTAAAAATAAATACATATATTCTTGGGCTATTTAGAATGTTTCTTTAAATAATTTAAATTTATAATTTATGGAACTATGTTTCGAATCCATGGATGCATTTATATTTCTAAGGAAATTTACTGAAAATTGCTCTCTTATTTCCAGCGCAGAAGAGATATTGAATTCCCTCAATGCGTTTAAATATTTCCACAGGATAGCAAAGTTCGACTTCAGTGAAAGCGGTTCCATTGTAGGCTCACCTGCAAAATCACTTCGGCTGCCGAAGTACATACTTTCAAAATTACAATGGAAATGTTGTTGTATTAATGCAGACTTTATTTCGAAGAAAGTTACTTCATGAAGGCGATTGTGATGGAGATTTCATCTTCAAGTTCTAGTTATCAAATGTGCATCACCCGCCGGCAATTTCCAATTATGAACATAATCAACAGTGATTTCCTCAATTTCGTAACATTTTCAAGGATGAGTCTGATTTTATACTGAATTATCATGTCTTTACAACTCAGTACTGTCCATTCAGTCTTAATGAACCTCACTCGTGATATTTTTGTTTGCGAAAATTAATTAATTAGAAATTAGACATCATTAATTAACTGAAAGTACATGTAATATCTATCTAAAGTCTATTTAAGAACAATCAATAGGCTCCTCAGACATATATTATATATGGAAACAAATTAGAGAAAACATCCGGAGATCGGAATTTTAAATAACTTTAAATCGAATTATTTGCATTATTTTGTCATTGAAATTTATAACGAGGCTATAAGATGAATTAAAATAAAGTATAGTAAACGATACATGTATTCGGGAATTAAAATTATTTATTTAATACTTACTTGGGCCTTAAATGTAAAATACAGCGAGTTGCGTAATTGAATATTATTTGCATACTGCATGAATGCTTGATTTGATAAATTCTCTGTGGGGTTTCATCTGCTTTCGTGTGAAATAGTCTGACGCGTTTCCCTCAACTGAAATTTCAGTTGAAGAGCTAATTTTTTTGGGGATTGATTATTTGAACAGCCATGTCCAATTAGCCGCCTCACCGCAGAGTTAATCTTTTTAGCTATTTACATGTAACTTGTTCGGAAAATGAACTCAAGGCCGCAAAAAGACCTCTCATTTTATTGCACGGCTAAGGCGCCTCTACTACAAATAAAGGAATATATCGCTGCGGATTCTACGCCATTTTTGGCCAAAAAATCTTGATTCCACAGAGAACTTCGCATGTCGATTTTTTCAAATTTTGAAGGGATTACGCATAGATTGCAGTCTCCGGCAAATCTTTTTGTGAACAAGATTGCCGAATGTTGTACTTTGACGGAGTAACTCTTTGATAGAATATTCTTTAGCTTACAAAAGGTGAGCTCCATCATTTAAGCTCTATTGCCCTCTTTGTTAGTGCTGAAAAACCGCGAATTGCGGGAAATGCCTCCTTGATAGAACTGCCCAAAGAGATATTCTGAATCGAAAAACAGCGACAAGTTTGTTCATTTTATGATTCACAAAGCAAATTTGATTCGTAGTGTGAATAAAAGACACATTAACGTACATTATATCACATGGAACGGAAAAATTGCCGAGTTATTTTGGTTCGCAAATTAATCTTTGAACAGGTTTGAAAAATGATCCGCTAAAATTCAACAAATAAGGACATAAATATACTTATTCTCCTATTTTATTTTTAGGTTTCTATTTTTATTCGTCGACTGTTTAAATTTAATTTGACGTCAATACCCCGCGAGATGGCGTATGGCAGGGAGTGTGAAAACTCCATAACCGTTGTACCTAATGTCGTCTGGAAAGAGAGATCAAAAATTCTTTCTCTTTATAATCTCGCGTTCTATGACCTCGAAAATTTGATTCTCTAATAGAGAGACGAAGACTTATGAACTTGATAATCCGATCTCGTTTTAGGCAAAGACGTCGATGCCAAATCGTCAATATTCCATCGCAGTAAACTTGAAAATTCTCAGAATTATCTAATCAAAAGGCGTCGAATAATCTACGCATTTTCCGAATAAATGAATGATCCAGTTTCTCATAATATTATCTCATATTCATCCTAGAAAGAAGACAAATGAGAAAATTGGCTCCGAACCTAAGCTCTTGTTGGCTTTTACGGAGCAAAATCCAGTTCACGTCCTACTTTCAGAAAAGTCCTCGTCAAACTGGCTCCCTTGTTTCTATAACGATCCTACGTTCTTATCAATTGCAGCGAAATTTTAAATATCCGTAAGAAACTATTAAATAAAATGGAATGAGGTGATCATTCTTTGTTTTACTCAACTTCAACTTTTATTTATTTTTAATGAAAGATCCGACGTCCTTCTTGGAGAAGTATACTTTTTTGACTGCCTTTGCGATTCGGAAATATATAATAAATAAATATTATAAATTTAAGTTTTTAAGATTTGCTTGATTTTGCGTGGCAGCTTTACTATGAGAATGATTGGCAACTGAAGTACTTCAATGGAGAAGTTGTGATGAATTTCGGGTGTTGCCCTGGGAACTAAATTCAAGATTACTACAGTTAATCATACATTGAAATCTATCGAATTCATTAGGGAAGAATATTCTCCAAGAGGTTTGTTGGTCCATTTTAAAATGATAATTCTAATCGCTTGAATTTTAAATAAATATAAAGTGAAACTTATTTAAATAATTCAATACGTTTTCTGGACAGTTTAAAGAAAAATATTCATAAATATTTAGAATAAAATAAAATGTATAAATTATGTAACTCAGTCATTCTCTTGATCGAAGAATTTACATCTTTCATACAATTCTTTCTATGAGCGAAGGGTTTTCATTTTCTAAAATTTTGCCGGATCTTTCTCTGTATTCTGTCGTGATAACGCTTAATTAGCCGCTTAATTTTACTTTAATCAAATTAATTTGAGTCTTTGAAAAGTATTTTAAATTATCAGATGCATTTCCCCGTTTTTTAGCTCAATTCAAAAGCGGCGATTGAAAAAGTTTGTATTATATTATACTGCTAATAAATTCAGTAACTTAGCTCTGATATAAATTTAAAAGTTTCATCACAAAATATTCATGTTTGGGTCAATAATATGACTTTTATGATTTTAAGTATTTTTATTACCGCTCCAATCATTCATTTTCCAAAACCGCATATCCGTGAAACCCATTTCTCCTTTTCTTTCATTTCCACTTCTTAATTTATATTTATCCATCTATAATTCCATTACATTATCTCACGACTAAGTAGCAAGTATATACGATATGACTACCGCTTTCTTAGGCCATAACGTAATCGTGCTTCTCACGGGGGAATCAACGCCCGTTATTACATTTTACCCCGGAGATTGGAAGTTTAACCGAAAAACTTTTAAAAATTCCGTTAACCCGAGAAAAGTCTTCGAGATAACCGTTTGTTTTTAGTTAGCGGAAAATGGCTCTTGAGAAATCAGGAAGCTTTCCAATATTCCCTCACCGGAAATTTTCCAGGCGAATATAATATTCCCTTTTCTTAATTAGCAAACTTTTGCAGCTAGATTAACTTCCTGTCGCGTTTTCGCGATTAATTGAGAAACGTTAATGGAGAATGGAATCCCGTCGGGAAAATCGCTCATTCGCATTATTTCGAATAAATTCAATTATGAGAATCTCACGGGAATAGATAAAAGAGAGTAAATTCGGTTCAATGAGCCGTTTCTTCGTGGAATATCAATGAGCTAGACATAGGGATAGATAAATGAAGCATCTTACCTTGTTGGATGCGGAGAGATGATGCAGACGTGTTGCCAGCGGACACTGTGCCCGGCGTACCCGAGCACCTTTTATACGTTCTCCTTCCCCTCCACTCGGCGCACTTCCCCTACGACGCCCCTTCCCCACACTCGCACTTTTTCATCGACTCTCGTTAACTCACTCACGGTGTGTCTCGGAAGATATTCTAAAAAAGAAAACAATTTCTCTGAGATAAAAGTACATGCTTAAACGGACATTCTTTACCTTCGCTTTACGAATTAGAAAACTAATTATGATTTCTCTGGACAGAAAGTGGAAAAGCGCCAATGCGCATGATGATGCATTCATCGACTGTGTTTTGGTATTGTATTTTCTGTTCTGTTGAGCCAAAGAATAAATGCGCCGTGAGAATAAATAACATTTACTTCGATCCTCTCGCAGTGTCGGTACTCTTACATGATTTCCTAGTTTTTCATACAAGAGTAATTTCACTCTTTCGTAAGTTACAGTAAATGAACACGAATACATTTTCCTTTTTACTGTACAAAAAGAAAAATGAGAAATACCAATCGAATAATACGCTAATCGAAATATGGATTTTGTCCGTCTCTTGATAAACACGATGGACTCATTTAATTAATGTAGCGATTATTTAAATAAATATTGATAATATTATTGACAATAGATACATAAATAGTAAATATAAGAAAAAGATAATCCCAATCTATGACGGTGAATAGGAATTACATGATTTTCATGGTTCGAGCATCCTCACTGACTTCAGCAGTAAAAGATGAATACAAGCCGTCGAGTGAACATCAATGTAAGACTCAATCTTCGAATATGATGACGGTAAGGAGATGCTCGGATTTCCATGGATCATAAGTCTCGATTGTTTTATAATTAAACAGCACATAATATTAAATGATACTTAACTGTTATAGTGGTGAGATACCAATTGCTCATTAGTACAATGTAGTTTATAATACTCCCATATTTAAAAAAACGCAAATATATTCTCTCGCAATTTAATCCTTTTATGAATTTACGTAATTGATTATTCCTCTCATAAATCAATCGCTCTAAGCAAACAATTACCAAATGGTTTTTCTCTGGTGATTGTGATTTATCGAATGTTTATGTGTCTAGTGCGAGTATCTAAAATAATTCATCTACTTCCATTAGTTGTTAATAAAATATACATCGGCACCACACGCATAAAATAAAATCTCCTGATTAATGACACCTCCAACTGTTTCTAGAATACTATTCATTACCATTTTCTCTCTGAAAATCGCATTCATCTTTAGAGTTTTATCCTTTTTAGTTTATTTACTCTTAACTAAAATGATTAAACCCCTGTGAGACTCTCTTCCACATTTAGGGAGTGCACAAACGTATCTATAGAAAAACATAACTCAAGTTTTAATATTGTGTTTGTTACATAGTTACTCGTAAGTTCTAACATACTTTTGTAATCATAATAATAGATTACAGCGATCGCAATTCCGATCTTCACTGGATATAAATTAATCCTCTGGGGAAACTGCGTAATTTAAATTAATTAAATTCATTTACACTATACTGTTGCAGTATATTCTTGACTACCATAATTGATTGGTGATGAGAAAAAGATCAATTCAAAGAATTAATACGTCAAAAGAATATAATGCTCTTGGGTGTGAAATTTTAGTGTGAGCGTTTCTGCAACACACACGATTCGGCGGAGTTCTCATTATTTGTATTAGTAAAGTTAGAACATTGCACTCTAAAGAGTTATTTGAAGTGTTTGAGGAAAAAGATACAGAAAGTATCGAATCTGAGCTAATTTTAAGCGATTGAGAAATATACTTTTCGATATGCTCCTTTAGGTTTAATCTCTTTCCCTTCATTAAGTTTACATTCAAGTGGGTATGATTCATTTATTTCATAAGGAAATAATTATGTTTAATTCAGTTTTCATACGACGGCGTCGGACCAAGCAATCTCCGCCCGCTGATACACTTCCTACAGTTTGACAAACCGATCTTATCTTACAAGTGGAATATCTTCTCTATTTTTATAAAAGTTTTGAAACAAAAATCGTTAACCATCAGAAAAATGGTCGATGTGAGATTTCTCTGAAGATACTATATACTTTGACTCAAAACATATAATAACTATTAGATTTGAATTCATGGTTGTAAGAAATATTAACGTGGTCTCACTAATTGTGTTATTTGTTCTAGATTTATGATTTAAACATTTTAAATTTCACCATCCTAAAGAAAATGGTAAAAAGTAGTAAAAGATATGTTTTCTGTTGATTTAGGGGCAAATGAAAGCTTAGAGATGAGGCCGAGAGATAATAAGACATTCTCTAGTTTATTAAAGCGTACTCAACTTAGAGTAAAATGAAATACTGTGAAATAACGAAGGAAGGAATGAATATCTCTAATAAACGCAAGGAAAGGAAATATTAGAAAGGTGTATTTATCAAACAGCTGCTCTTTCCTATTTTTTGGCTAAGTTGAAGCGTATTGCCGTGATGGTAAGTATGAATTCATTTTCTAATCATATTGATGTCTGGATATCTTATCCCTCACAATCATCTTTTCATAACAATCCCAAGAACTAAATCTTACTCAAGTTATAAGAAAATGGAGATGTCACCGTATTCTTGTTATATTTATATTCTCTCACATTTGTAAGTGAATCATATTTTTTAAGAATATAATTGTCCGTCCAATTTATTATGTACTTCATTTTATTCTTTACATTAAGATAAAGCAGATCTTTAAAAGGCAGCAGTTGAGCAAATACGAGGGATAAGAATCATGATGATCGTCTTAAATAACTAATTTACGCCTAGTAAAATTTATCAGAAAAAGGATTTTTATAACCATTTATATTGTCAATTTATTATATTATACATAAATAAACAAATATGCATTAGATTATCGAACAAGTACTTAGGGTTTATAAAACTCATGAGTACTTAATGGTTTGGCATGTTTGCTCAATCAAGAGAAGGAATATTTTATAGAGTATCGTTACTGAAAGTTGCAATGAAGTACATTGAATATTCCTTTCACGTTTGGTATTATTATTTTATAAATGAAAATTTGCCCTTATAAGAAATGCTACTCTATGAAAGTAAGCCATGGAAATATTCATGAATATCACAGACGCTATTAGAGGGAGTGTCACCTAAATCACCATTAATTTCCTCAATCTTGTATGCGCTCAAAATTTATGTTCCGACATTATATTATTAAAGCAAGAAAAAATGCATTTAAGGAGAAAGTAATTTACGGTTAGCCTTGGCCAACATTGGAATATAAATGTCTCATATTGATTTAAAAATTTTTAAGTGTTGAGCTAAGTAAAATTGTAAATAAAATTGAAAACTGTAGCCCAAGATTTCTGGAGGAAATCATTTTATTCTAAGAATTATAAAATATTTTATCTTATATGTTACTGATTGTGAGCTGTTTTACAGATTTTTACTACGCATGTAAAAATTTTAGATGGAGTGCTAATGTTAAGAATATTTTAATCGCGCCTTCTTATATTAAGTATTTTGCTAACAGAACCATCATTTGCTCGAGTCAATTAAAAAAGAGATTTCCTCGAATGAAGAATGGATACTAATGCCCTTTTCAATATTAATTCCAATTTATGTAGTTCGTGGATTATTTCAGCCTTTACTTCAATCGTAACGGAGAAATACGATTAGTTGGCTTGAAGATTTTATCTTTACAAAACCATACAAGAATGAACATGGCCTCCCTCTATAGCATAGAGATGATGAACATAATTATAGATCGGTCATGTTTATTCCCCTATTGTAATACATTTTATGAAATACTCAACTTTCCCTTATTTCTTTGTTAACTAGAGCCCAGGAACTGCATCCACACAACTTTATTCTTTCTTGCTGCCTTATTTTCCTTTTTAGGTCTCTTTCTTTGTTAATTCCAGACCATTTCCTTTCTCTTCTCATTTTGCTTTTTCATTTCCTTTACCATCTCATATCCTCTTCCATTAATGACACAATTCCTTCTCTCTTTTACGCTCAGTATTTTCTCTTTTTCGCCACTCGATGCTCAGTTGTCATAGTTCATTCAACACATCACCCGCCTCTATCCAAATGTTTTAGTTTGGGTTTCTCATAAGTTAAGCGCTCCAGTATTGATTTTCTTTCCTCTTCTCCACCTGATTTCCCCGAAACAGCTGCTTCACACTGCATCTCACCATCCGCGCATTTAATAAGCTTTCGAAAAAGTTTATTTTCATTATTTTCTTACCTTAAACCTTACATTTGTAATCTTTAAACGCACACCCTCTCCTTCAAGGTCATTTCCTTCCATCGCTTTTCCTTTCTTCAACTCTCTTCACTTTATTTCTTCTTCATTTCATTTTATTTAGCACTTTCATCCTTCTCTTTTCGCTCCGTTCTCCGCTCATTTACAATCTCTTTACTTAAAATTCATTGAAAACACTCCATTAAACTCCTCGAAAAATGATACTGGAAATTAACTTAATAATTTGTTCTTATTCAAAGGCGGAGCGAAAAATTGCAAATAAAATTCAATGTGAGTAAATTCTCCGTAGTTTATTTCTTCGTAAGGAAAAAGTTGCGCATGGATTACCCTTTCTTAATCAATGGATTATTCATCGAACCACCAAAAAAAAAAAAGAATCCTTTTCTGGTGGTTTCGTAAAGTTTTTGGTTTTTATTGAGTATTTTGTTATGACTATCATTTGTAATAATCAGTTTACGATAAACATATAGAGCTACGATGCGAGAAAATCCCAAAGAAGTTCGGTATCACAGATTAACTAAAACACGCAAACAGATCAGATGATGAAGAAATTTCATCGATATCGCTCATGTTTTTAAAAACAACTGATTTAAGCCACGAACAAGTTCCTAATTTTTCTTATTTTAAACTGACTATAATAAATTATTTTTTACTATGTAATTCCAAAATATAATTTGATTAGTATGCGTTAATAATTACCACAGCTTTACACCTGATTCTGTGTCATTTAGTGTGAAATTCGATGAATAAGATTAGGGAATTGCATTCGAAAGAATTTATTCGGATCGAAGACCCTTCCTCGTGATAATAACCATTCCAATAGATTTATTTGGTTTTGAAAAATTTCCCTCTGGACTTTGTCTCTATGGAGCCTCTAACTGATTTTACCCCTCTGCATTTTCCCTTCTCAGAGGAATGTGGACATATGGTAGAGGGGCTGTTTAAGGTGCTCGTCTCGACGATTCCAAATGAAACTGGTTGAGCCTACAAAACTGCTCTCATTAATATACAAGTCGGAAGTTTGACTGAAGCGTTATCATATTGACTCATTTTTCACACACTGTTGTTCGACTGAGGAGTGGGACAACATGCCTTCCTACAGAATGACATGGCGGCATTCCATTAATATCACTTACGTATCGCCTTTATTCTTCAATTTTATTCATTTTCGATGGAAATTGTGAAGGAAGAAATACTTGAATTTCTACCGAATCATTAACACGGCAAAAAGATCGCATAAATTTGAAAAGGCTGCACGAAATAAAACAATTTAACATTTGCCCTTCGATTGGAAAAGCTATGCTGGTTTTTGATAGTTTTTCGTTTGCGAATTTCAGGAGAATTTCACGATTTAATAGCAACGCTTATTTCTTTCTTTTGTCGAGAGTAAGTGTTTTTCGTGTGATTGAAACCGTGGAAACAACTCTGTCCAAAAATTAAAAATAGATTATTATACCATAACTTAAGGAAGTAAAATATAGCTTCATTCCTCAAGTACCTTTTCATACACATCTACATTTTTACCGAAAACAAGTAAAGTTTTTATTTAGACAGAGATATATAAAGTTATTATTAAAATGTAATGTATTTAAACAGAATCTTATACAATTATCACTTTTGTGTGTATATTTATATATCTTGTGTCTGAAACTCCCGTAATAAACATGGGAGAAATATTTTATATTTAATTACTTAATGTTCCCGACGACATATAACTATGAAATTTAAAAATTAATTAGAAGATCAGTGACCTAACAGAGATCGATATTTTTCTATGAATAGTACTCTCGGTTCGACTCGGGACGACACGAAAATATTCCTATAAGACGGTTCATTTTGATCCATTTCAGACATTTTTTCTTTTGTAGAATTAAATTAGAAGTAATGGTCCAGCGATATCAAGATAAGTGCTAAAGGAATGAAAATTGAATTAAGATTCTTATTTTTGTCATGAATTGTTACTTTGGATCTCTTATTGCGAGAGTTTTTATAAAACAAAGGAAAATTTCGCGAGATTCTGCGGTTGTGCATAACCAGTCCCCTTGACGAGCAATGCGAATGTTGAATCCGAGTTTACAGGTTCTTAGAATATAAACTCAGAAAAATCCACGTTAGACCGAAATAATACAGTATCTTTTCACGTAAGTAGTGTTAATAAAATTGCTTATCCACATTAAAATAATAAGAAGTTATTTAAACCAAATTCTGCGTTCCTTTTCTGAAATCTAAAATGACCAAGAAAAGTAAAATAATATTCGTTCCTAAAATGTAACTACTATTTTATATACAATTCTAGAGAAAGTTACTTAAAAAATTAATTTCAAGCAAAAAATTGATTTCTATGACTATGTATGAGACAAAGGCAGAATATCGCATTAGTAAATTCCAATTAGAGTTTATGGTGAAAAAATATCTTCTGACCTACTTCGTTTGAAGATGAAACAGATGAAAGGTGCTTGATAATTATTTTGTCAAATTGTATGTGTTTAAAACCCAAATAATTTATCAAATTTTGATGTTTATGAAAACGGAAAGTTATTTTATCGACTTTAATTGAAATTTTGAGTTTTATTTCAGTCGTATGGTATTTTAAAATTAATAAATGGATTGCAGCAGTGTAAAATCTGTTCAAAAGGAACCTGGAGATAAGAAAACTTTAAACTGCCAGACAATTAATTTTAATATTCCCATCTCTCCAAAAATGAATAAACGCAGCCGAACTATCTGTACAAAGTTAAATCATGTTAAAGATAATAAATACCGAAGAAGTCTTTAAGACTGCTTTCGAGACTTCTAAAGTAAACGCAAATCAAATGTTTTTCCTCTGCGTTATTAATATAGTCCATCGATTAAATGGACTGACATGTCAACTTCAGCGGCTCGTTTTTTCACTATTACACTGAAATACATTTAGAACTTGAATTAGTGAATTTTTAAGGTACAGAGTAACAAATATAATGCTGGAACAGTAACAAACATTTGATAAATAGTGCATAAAATTAACGAAGTCCCTTCATTCGATCGATTCAAGTTCAAAATTGATATGTTCCATCTTACAGTTTATCGATTTAAGAAATAATCCAACATTATGCAACTCATTGCTTTGCTTACATTTTATCCTGTTTATGTATGCACTTTAATTACTATCCGCACAAATTAATATCTACTTTAATGTGAAATTCGCGTCGAAAATTAAACAATTGTATTAATTACAAATTAGTGAATTACTCGCGAAATGAAAATTCAAGGTCTCCCTTAAAATTATTCCTCATTTTCAAATTGTATAGCACTCAATAAAATTGGAAATGTCGCGTATCTTTCGAAATAATTTATCTGATTCGATGAAAGATTGAAATCATATTTCAGACAAACTCGAACATCTGGAAATATAAACATTCCGTCGCTCTCTTTAACAGTGTTTCTTTCCGCTAGCTTCGACATAATAATTTTATAAAATCTACCATTACTTAAATAAAGTCACATTGTTGTTTTCACTTTTACTCTGAATTCAGTTAATTTTTCGTTGACTATTTACTATAAATAAGGTTCATGATATTTGTTATGCATTTTATAGGTAGTGTTTATAATTCGGTGGCTTGTTGTTTCTATTTTGTTTCTTTCAGAACATCATAAGTGTTATCTATTGTTCTCTATGCATGTACATATCTATGTTCTCTCTATATTTGCACGGGTTATTCACAAACCCCTAATTGTGGGTAATTTCCTGCTGTGGATCACTTTCCTAAACTTCAATTAGATTTCTTAAATAATCGAAACTTATTTTTCTCTATTAATTTTAACTTTTGTATAAGTGCCGATTAATATGCCTTATTTTATATTGACAGTGTTTTAAAAGGGAAAGGAGACTTTATAGTCTCAATTTCGTCCAAAAGACCATTTATTATCCATTAATTTACTCCTATTACACGCCTGAATGTTAGGCGATATGAATGCTCTCTTGTGTTGAGGTTTGCAGAGTCTCACTGCAGTGACTGTTTCTGAAGCGAAATGATGTTATGGTAATGCTGATTGCCATCACAATTTTAAAATTAGTCTGCTTTCCACACAAAGAGAGCGTCTGAATGACTTAATTGTGGACATTTTCACTCCACTCCAGATGAAGCTGTTTTTATCAGACAGACTTAGGGAAGAATAACAGCGGTTGTCAGAGGGCATCTTTCTAAAACTACGCACACAATCACTGCTCTCCATTTCTCTTTTATTCCCTTTATTTTTTACAACTGGAGATTGCGCCAAAAGGAAACATCGCGAATTTTAAATCGAAGGTTCAAATTCGATAATAAAGAGATAGAGAAGATCCCGAAACTGAGATTGTTCTGCTTCGCGATACCTTTCTTCAAAATTCAAAATTAGTCATTCAACAAAACAGACTCACAATGAACCCTATTAGAAGGAAAGAGAACAGTTATGGTCCTTTGGACGATTTGCAAGTGTATTTGGAGACGGAATAAATCCATTACTTGAACGGAAAATCAGGTCGTGTCAAGTGGTATTTTGACCATTTATTTCGTCTAAAAGGGATAGTTTATTAAGCGAATTTCTTATAGAAAGACACCGAGGCTAAGTTTTGTTGTAGCGAATGAAATTGAAATACTCGAAAAGCAGATTAACTAAGCTATAAACTTATTAGTTCCCTTATTTTCTTATCGGAACAGAGCAGAACGTGCAAGTTAACTTTTTGCTTCGTCTCCGATGCGACGTTCCCACCAAATGCAATTGATAGCATCGTCCTCAATGTCCTTCACATTCTTTGCTTGGATACATGAATCGTAAATGGATTTTACGAAATCACGATGTTAATTTTTTTCTTTTTTTCAAACTCGCACTCAAATACTCCCGGAGAATCCACACTGTGTTTGAAATTCTTCAAAAGTGCGATTCAGTATGATCACAGCTTTAAATCAGCCGTGACTCATGCTTCAAAGTTATTCACGTATTTTAATTTAAATGCTCTTAATGTTAAAACGTAATTGTTAACTTATGAATTTCTAGGTTTTTATAACTCGATTACGATTACGTACATCCTATAAAAAAATCTAAGAATTAAAATTGATAAAATGAAATATTTTCTCGAATTCTACGATAACTATTCGAAATAGTTTCATTGAAACTGAGAACATTCCAAAACATTATTTAGCATACTCCCGAGGAATGACTTTGATATTATTACTTTCCGATTTTTCCAAAATTTAGTTATTTGACATAGTAAAACAGGAAGTAAAAATAATTGTTATTCAGAAAACATATCATCCGCTTAGTAACACCAATGTAAGCAGTTTATATGAAAATTATGCAATGGGTGGCAGGAGGACTCTCTTCATAATTTTAATACTCTATGTCCCTTTTATTAAATATGCAATGGAAACAACGAACTTCTCATTCCCCGATGGATCTGTTATATCTACATATAAACCATCCTTCGGTGTTTGGCAGGGGGTGCACGCACCATGAATATTATTATTAATGACGGAAAATTCTTTACGGATTGAAGATCATACAATCAGAGTTCACAAATATTAATTATTAAATATTAATAATTATAATTAATATTGTTTTATAATTACTAATGATTGTGTAATTAAGTTTTAGATGTCATTTTTTATTACCATTTTCACTTTTTTATTACATTTTATATTCAAAACTAAAAATTATTGACAGCTTTTATCACTAAATATTATTAACCTTTAACTTTTAACATTAAAATATGGTTAATAATAACTATAACGTAATTTTTTATACGTATTTTAAACATAAGGTTAAAAAGTACTCTTCTAATGCTTTCCAAAGCCTTTATTCGGGGCCACTGCTCGGAATCATAATCAATAATAAACATTAATCATAAAGGACATTGTGATTCGGGAAATGAATGAGACGAATAAGAATGGATTTGTTGAATTTGCAGTACCACATAATATCACGTAATTCTACACACGACTGGATTATGAATGTTCTTCACATGGAAGTCGCCAATCACAGTACGTGAATAAAGATTGAAAAATGCACACGGAGTCTAAAGTATAGGCGCAAAAACAGGATTTATTCAAAATATCTTTCTAAAGACTCTTTGATTGTAATGCTTGATCATCATTTTAGGCTCAAAGAAGACCACGTTTTATTCTCGGTAAAATTCCTCTCCGAATAATCAACGAAACAGTGCGTTTTTCCCACTTGTCTAACTGCGAGCTTCCTTCATTCTCAGAAAGAGGAGAATTGAACAGTGAAAAAAAGGATCGTATGATTGCATTCACGTGCTCTTATGCAGTTACTGATTCTCTGTGACTTTATTCGAACACTGTGTTTGCGTTTCACCAATCAAACTGATCAAAGGGTTCAATCTATTACAAATTCTACAGATTAACTGTTTACTGAAGCTGATATTAATTACTTAAATAGATTGCGATATAATTACTATTTATTTACGTTTTATTACCATTCCGTATTTATGATTTGTGAAAGAGTTTGATGTTTTTTCATTTACGCTATATGATTTTTAAAATTATATCTATAATATGCTCTAAATTGTTATTTATCTTCCTATTATTATTTGCATACCCAAATCTTCCTGTGATTTTTTAACATTTATTTTTTATATCTGATATATTATTCATAGCAAATTAAAAATGGAGTTTATCTTCGTACATAAATAAATTGCAAATCGAGCTTTTATATTTTTGCTATTGTGAATTGTTCATTAGATGCCAGATTATGTTAAATACTTCGAGGTATCCTTTAATATTGTTTATTATTTATTGCTGTTCTCTTTATTTCGAGACTTGCATGGATATCTTCGTCCATCTATTTACTCTGTTCCCTCACTACACACAACTGCACACAAGAACTCACATTTTTGGAATTCACTTACGATTACACTTACCACATTCCAAGAAATTAAGACTACTTTTAATCCCTAACAGATACCCATAAGATTAATTTCAGCTTTTTATCCATTTAACTAAGACTAGTTAGAATTTTAATCAGTGTATCAGCTCCCCGTTGATGAGGCAAAAACTTCACTCTCCGGCGCTAGCGTGAACCCAAATCTCTGAGTTATCAATGAATCATATTGCAGTATGAGTATGCCAACTCATGGAGATTTATTCCTCTCTCATAGAAAGAGAAGATTGATTTGTTTCTTAGACAGAAACATTAGAATCTACTTATTTGGCCTCGACTTTGTGGGAAGTCTCCATTATAAAGAAAAATAACGAAAAAATGTATTTATGCATCAAGCATACGTAAGTATTCATACCTAATATTATAGTGGTAAAGCGCTTATTCGCGATTTACTTTTTATAGAAACATGTTTATGAGTAAGCAAAGCACAAAAAATAATTTTACGTAATAAAATATCTTAATATTTATAAAGTGGAGCATCGATAAATTTCTTTGATCGTTCAGTCACTAAACATTCACATAATCGATGGAATTGAATTTCACATTCACATGTTTGGACTAGGAAAGTATAACTGGCGCTTTAAAAATATTTGTCTGAAATAGTTTTATGAAGTATAATAATATTCCTTTCTCAATTATGTACGATGTAAATTCCTCTATTAATTCAAGATAATCTACGGAGTAGGTTTCTCACCAACGAAGACAATTTCATAATAGTTTAGAAAGCCCTGGCTGCTGTTGGTTCAAATGTGGAATATCATAATTGAGCATCTTTCATACGGACTTGCGTTTATCTGCGTGATCTTGAGACATTGGCATTTCGCAATACTCGGAAGTTCATTGAAGTTTATCTATTCCATAAGAGTAAACCAAACAGTTTACTATTATATTTTCTCTGTTCAGAGTATTCTTTCTATTGAGATAATACCTCTTGTTTTTGTAAACTTGAGCGATTCTTGATGACATTATTACACCTCTGCGTAAGCGTAAACAATGTTTTAAAATATTCATTCTGATATTTGTCCACAGGAAGTTCTACCAAAGAAAATAACAAATTTTGCTTTTCCATCACTTTAAAGAGAAATAAAATCATCAAACGCTTGAGTCGTCATATTTGAGAAGATCTTTAAGTTTTAATTTTTAGTTTTTAGCACAGTAAAACGAATTTAATCCACACCCGCGTTTTTCTCTCGGTCCCAATCCCAAAAAAATGATCTTAAATATACCGCTTAAAAAGCTCTGTCACCTTCTCTTACTACTGATATTTCCATTTCCCAGATGCAACCCTCCGCCTCAGCCAATAGAAATTATTTATATTATTCTTCCTTCTTCTTCATCATTACCTTATAGAAATTACTTCATTCTAGACTGAAAAGTTGCCAAACTTAACTAAAAAAGCCCTCTTTGTACAAAAAGTATTCTCTTTGTTAAAAAAAACACGAGTGGAAGATGAATACTGCAATGATATTTCGTGGAATATTTGTCTTACTGACGTAAAAAAAAGCAAAATTAATGCATTCATTTTCATCTTGAAAATATAACGAACATATTTAAAAATAAAAGTGCCTAAAAACTCCATCCTTTTTTCCCGATGTAAACGAAATTTGTAATATCCCGGTTATAACACTGTAATGCTGTTTTTATTCGATTCCTTGAAAAGCGTCTTAACCGGGATTTGCTGTGTATACTTTTGATTTTCGATTTTCTGAGCCAACATATTCTAATTTACTTTTCGCTGGTCTGCTGTCTTTAAATCCACCTCTACGAAGAAGAGTATTAGAAGATAATCCACTCCACTAATCAATCCACCAGATGGTCAGATCATTTGCTGTTGCTGAACTGAAATATGGAGGATAAATTCAAACCTATCGATGATGACCTTTTTGGAGCGGATCATCGCACATGTTCAGTATCTCTTTACATAACTTCTTTCCGAAAGGAAATTTCTTTATGAGATGGGCATCATTCGAGTCATATGTAAATGAAAAGCTTTTAGCTATATTGTAATCTTTTTTAATAAATCATTTTCCAATGTTTTAGAGAGAGTATTTCGGGAAAATAAACAACTTTTAAATGTAACACCTCCACAATACTCTCTTCTAAATTATAAATCCTCCCCTATTTAATTATGGAGGAAGTTCCGTTGACCTTCCATCGACAATGGCTTCCAGAGTCTTTCATCTCCTCTACTAATCACAACGAGCACCCTGAGAATGGACTATAGCACCCTCTCATCCATCATGCAGACGACCAATTTACGCCCCTTAAAAAAAGCACCTTTTTTAATTATTGTCTTTCTCCTCCGCCTCACTCTCTCATTTCCTTACTCAACCAACTTTCTTTTCTCAGCTGTTATTAATTACGGAGTGCCATAGCTGAAGGTGATGGAAGCAAAGCTTGATCTGCCCTTTCATTCTATTGAAACGACGTCGTTAAAGTCATCCTTTTCTGGATTCCGTTTATTTTAATGTTCTATTGAAAGCGATCAGAGCGTAATGGAGCCTCCAAAATGACTGCAGACACTCTCTCATCGAATAAAGTGTTGAAGAAACAATTTAATTTGTACTATACCACCGTGAAAACACGACCAGTGGCGTCATCATCAGGTGAAAAAAGGAAGGTATATACAATATATTTAATGTAAAAGGAAGGTATATAAACACATATATCTAATGTTCGTATTTTGGTATTGTATGTATCAAATTCTTAGTTATTCCAACCAGTTTTATTTTGTAATGGCACATCACCAAGTGAAGGCCCCGTTACTCTATGATAGATTCGAAATTTCTTCAATTATCTTACTTACTGTAATAATACTCCTTTATTCGAGCGATACTGACAAGATGTGTGATGAAAAGGTCTCTCCTTACACGTAACCTTTCCTAATATTACATTTGAGAGAAATAGTTTGTAAAAAGTACGCAGAAGATAACTAACTACTTTATGGTCTTAAAAAAATGAGTGTTTAGTAAACATACCAATTAGCAGGAAAACACCCGCAAGAAGGAGGGTGCAAAAAACCTAAGAAATCTACAGATAGTTAACTAAAGTTTATAGAAAAGGCAGGTTAAGATCTATCTAAAAGCAACACATGTACACACCATGGCTAATATAAAAAGAAAACAATATAAAATAAACAGGGAATTATCATAATCAGGTACAAAATTATACTTGATACGTTTGAACGATAAATAGCAATATAAACTAAAATGAATATAAAAGGAAATTAAAAAAGAAAATATCTTTTATCGATAAATCCAAGTTTTTCACAGATTTTCTAGCGATTGAACTTAAGGCTCTACGAGCAAAGCCTTATAAACTTATATATTCCTAAACATCTATTATAGTGACCATCAAAACATATAAATGACATGCCTTCTGTTCTTGTATTATCGGCTTCCATTGTTTATAACCCAACGGCAGAGTGGATTTTAATATAGGCATCTTTTTAACAGGCTGAAATTCACTCCCTAATCATGAATGCAGAATTATCTAATGCTTTCAGTTTCTGCTTAATTCAATGATTTAAACCTATGTCTGAAGCAAATCAAAGAAGGTAGTTCTGAAAGGGGTTACATTTTGTACAGTTGTTACATTTTCTTAAAAGAACGATTCTAAATCATAGACGTAGACACTTCTTTCACTTTGTGGCATTCATAAATTCAAAACGTCTTCCTGATAACTTTGACTACACCAATGCTTTCTGAATTTCTGATCTGGACTTGAAAATATTTTCATTTATTTATTTATATTTTATGAATTTGGAGAGTCATCTAGCCTGGTGGCAGTCTTTTAAGGGGAGATTAGTAAATTCGTGGCTGCCATGCATCTTCCGAAGGCACAACTCAAAGTTATTTTATAAACAGTACTATACTATCATAATAGAATCCGAAGTTCTATAATACGACTTACAATGAAAAGTACCTGACATAACAACACAACCATAAGTGAATTCAATTAAACGATTATTAATGTATATAGAACATACAAGATCACATTTTGTCAGCTAATAAAATACTCATAATTACCTGGGATAAGAAAACAAAAAAACAATAAGAATAGTAAACAGGTTTCATATAAATAAACAATTTATATTTCCGAACCTCTAAGCTTCCTTTTAAAACTTTTCCTTTTCAGAATTGGAATGGCAAGTTTTCATTCGATTCCTTAATATTTCAACCGACGTTTTTCTTTGCTCCGACTATTGTTATACTTCTGAGAGTTTTTTTATTACTTCTTGCTTCTTTCACTTATGCTACGTTGCACTAAATTATCGAATAAAACTTAGAAATAATTAGCGGGCGAATTCACGCAATTCTTCTACCTAATTTCCTCCCATTGAGGTAAAATTTGACTTAGATTGAATTGAAATTGTTGGGAAAATAATACCGGAACGGAATGAATTTCGCTTTTCGGGTTCAAAGATTTCAATTTTTTCGGATCGGTTTTCACTAAAACTAAAGGTTCTTTCCGCATTTCGATTTAACCCGATTTCAGCTTCTTCTTTGTAATTTCTGTTTCAGTTACGATTTATCTCTTTAAAGTAAGGAAATAATGAACACTACGATTGATATTTCCATGGGAATGTTTGGACGCGCTTACGCCTCCCGCTGCTTCTTTGTTTCACTCTCACAAGTGGATCGTCATTTTCGGGACTAAGAATAATATTCCAGAATGAGGGTCTTGTTATTCCTGCACGGACTTAAGCAAACTCGGAAATGAAGACCAAGTTTGACGGTAAAATAGATTTAGAGGTGCTTTGGGAAGATATGCTGCCTTGGATGGATAAAAGGAGACTTACAAATACGCTAGAAAACAAAAGGCTTTTTGGCTCTTTCATTTTTGAATGAGTGTTTTACAACTTAAAACTAAAATGGTTGTTTTAGTTGAAGATGGGATTCGTCGAGTAAAGTCATCTTACGCAATAGTGGTCTCTTCTTAATTTTGAAGAATTATCAGCTTCTTAGACAAAGATCTTCCACTTCATTTTCACTTTACGATAAAGCAGTTTTTACCATACAACTATGGAAGAATAACGAGATTTTTGTATAACAGAGCACAAAATCTCCAAGGCTATACCCAATAGCGCACAAAACACTGCTCTCCCCTTCTGTTTTATTCGATTTGTTACAATCCGACAAAAAGAAACACGAATTTGTAATCTAACGTTTTGCCCCGAGACAAAATAAATAAAGAAGATGATAGCGATTGTATGGGCTTTGGAAACGCTCTGCTTCGCGATATCTTCGTTTTCTTCTCACACAATTAGTCATCCCTTTTAGAGGCGAAGATGAGGACGGCGATGTAAAATGTGTCTGTCGAATCTTCTGATCCTTATTTCGTATGGACCGCTGAAGAGTAGTCCTTCTGCCATGTGTTTTATCTCCGAAATACAAACAAATAAATATATGGAGGAATTAATGTGAAATTCCTCAATAACCATTTCACTGCTACCTCAGATCGACACGTGCTTTTTCTCTTCGCCTGCGCATGCGCAGTGATTGAACGGATGCGCCAAAGGCGGCTGGCAAATTGAAAGAAAGAGAAATGATAAATGTGGTGGCAAAGGGTGTTATTTAATTGTGGCAGAAATCGGAATCTAAATGATCTCCGCTGAGCAGAACAAGATGTGGTTTTTATCAAAAAGTGCAGAAATGCTAAAGTATTGGTAACTTTGCTAAGCACCGTTTTCTTTTATTAAAAATAAAATTCGTTATATTAAGATTATTTAGTACATCCAGATCAAAGATGAAGGCGCGGCCTATAAGCCGCATTCGGCCTTTTCGGGCCGCAATAGCTAAAACAGATTAATTTAAATAATTATGTCGTACATAATAACTGATATGAGATTGCGAAAGGAAACACCACCAATTGACTTTTTAATCTAGCGTTCTGCCCTGAGATAAAACTGAGAGAGAAAAATCCCGCAATAAGAGTTAGAATGAACTCCGGGATAAAAATTGCGCGCGATATCCTTAATTCAATCGCAAATGAGTTTTAATAACTATGTCGACCAATGTCGCATTTAGAGCAAAAAAGAAAAATGAAATATTCAAAGTGTTTACTAAATGGTTGAATACCTTTAAACAATTTCGATGTTAAACTATTTGCATATTTACTAGGTGCCACTCATATGCCGCCATATTGATTCTATTTCGACCTTATAGTTCTATATGAGGCTCAATTCATAAATACCGAACCGAGGACGATGATCAAGTTGAATTGCAGTGAAGGAAAGGAATTATAAAGAAAAAAGGATATAGTTAAACTGATGAAATGTTTAATGAAGCCAACATTGGATGATTTGTACATAAAATAAATAAAAGGAACAGCCGATTTAGACATTGCAACATCATCAGGCTCTGATTTATGGTATTTTATGTACAAATCATCCATTGCTTGTTTTCAAAAATATTAAATTCTATTGCCTTCAGATATCGCTATTAAGATTCAGGAAATTTTTAACCTTTTACCAAGAGAAAAGATCGATAACAATGAAATTCGGATTACTGGGGTTACATTAAAGGAATAAGGGATAGCTGAAAACAATTTCCAAGAGACTGTAATTTCAATTTGAATAAATTAAAATGACAGAAGATACTGTTTTAGTAAGCGGCACGGAAAATTAAACCCTGCAGAAGTAAAAGAGCAAATCATAGTCTTGTAAAAACGAGAGAATTGTAAATAAAAACAATTAAATAGGACGCAGCTCATTTGCAACAAAATCATTTTGTTAGAGGATAACCGGCGGTAATGTAATCAAGAGAAATGAAAATTCTTAAATGGATGAACCGTCTATGGGATATTGTTCATTCATTTCGGAGGCAGTAATAAGTGGTCGATTGAGAAGGAAATATATTAACGGAGAAAAGAAAGAGAAAAGGAATGAATGAAGTGGAATGAGAGAAAGAAAACAGATGTGTAGAGAAAGGGAAGAAGAATGACCTCATCCTAGAAAGCACGTGATGTATCTAGAAGTAGAAAGCTCGTAGTTGATTAAACCTATTAACTTAATTGCGATTGTCGATTGTTCATTGTAGAATAAGCCCTCTTCTCTATCAGTCCACAGACACAACCTTCGTCTTTGAACTAAAAATAAATTTGCAAATTCATTATTACTCTCTCTCTCTCGGTTGATAATAAATTTGCAAATTTTATTAGTATCTTTCATTGTGTCCGGTCTCTTCCAGTCCATAAATCAAATCCTCATCTTTCATCAGTCCTACATCTTTATCTTTCTATTTATGATAAAATTGCAAATTTCATAAGTATTCGAAAGTCAGGCGTTAGATTTTCACTCAAACAATGCCTTTCTTGGCTTCTGTTTCAACGAATGCTCACATAAGTCGATTCGGTGAAATATTTTGGAGTAATCCTCGGAAATATATTAACTCGAGGTACCGCTATTCATAATATACGTGCGCGAAATCTTAAGAAACTCGGCTTATTCTCCGTGTCATTTCTTCGTCGACGAATAAGAGAGCAGTCATTGGGAGTGAAGAAAAAGTCTTCGAACAATGTTTTCCCGCTAGTTAATCTTCACTCTGGGAATGTATCATTGGGATGAAAATGGCGATATAAAAGACACAAAGAGAGGTAATTCACTTTATAAAGATTTTATATGACGAATCAGTGAGCGTAACTCGGGTAGTTGAAGAGTCAGGATGGAAATCTTTAAAAGAAAGTGCTATCAATGACGAAATTTACTGAATAAATTTAGAGGGAGAACATCAGATTTAGCCGTCCTCCTTGTTTCTGATACTGCGATTAGAGAAAGTCGATTGAGGAATTCATTTTTCTCGAGAAGGAATCAATTAGTATGCACCCCCTGCCACACGCCGAACGACGGATTGTAGAAGAAGATATAGATGCATACCTTTTTTCTGACTGAGTGTGTTAAATATGACAGTCTCTTAATGATCGATACCACAAAGTTAAGCCCCACTTATCCGCTTTCAGTTGTTTTTCCTATTTTTGTCAGCGATATTTTTACTGTGCCGCCGATTGTTTTAGCTGCCAGACAGCGATCGTTCCAAATCCATGTTTAAATATTAAAAATAGAAGGTAAAACCTTTTAAAAGGTAAAGACCTTTTTTCTATTTTTATGGTAGATTTATTATTTTGAATATTAAATAGCAATAAATCAGCAAATGCAAGCAAGGTATAAGTCAAAGGACAAAATTAAAAGTTTCCGCGTACTTATATTATAACAGATGATAATAGATGTTCCTTTTTTACATAAATATCTCCTCTGATTACGCATCGATGTTACAATATTACATCATTTTTCCATTGATATATAAATACATTTTGTAGTGATCTCTACATCATTATTTTCTGATATTTTCTTAATATTCTTACCATTCTTTCATTTTTAGCTCAACTGAGACCAGTCTTATTCATTGATCTTCTCCTCTCGAAATTCTCTTTCATTCCTCATACATTCTCTTATCACGTGAAGACCTTTTCTTCTTAAAACAGAGAAATTCAAAATGTATAAAACTACTGATAGTAATGAAAATCTCTTAAAAATGATGAATTCTCTTCTGATATATATATATATATATATATTTTAGATATGACTCTGGAAAATCCGTAAAATTCTCTCTCCAATGCGGAAATTTCCGGCCAATCGATATTTATTTCAAACAGTTGAAAAAGCATTTAGTCTCACAGTTTAAATTGTTTATGGCCAAGTGACGAGCATTAATTTCACTTTATGGCATTCAAGATGGATGTTCACAGTGGGCAGGAATTTGCTTTTCCAAAGTGAAAGCCTTAGAATAATTATGCGTCAAACTTTCTTCATGCTTCTTGCACGAGCATAAATTTATGAAATCACAATTTCTCCTCGAAAATTGCAGCAATATTTCGGTCGGAAAGTGTTTCAAATTTACCCCTTGGGATGTGATGGATATCGAGCAATATATCTTAATTGTATCAGAAAAAAAAGAAAAATGAAAGAAATAAGAGGAAAAGTGAGAGAAGGAAAGAAGGAAAGATGCTAATGAAAAAGTTAGTCTTTAAGATGAGATTAAAGGTCAATGATTATGCAATAAATAATGATGATAATACGTCTTTGTTCGCACTACGTAAAGGTTAGATATTCTCTGCTTACATCTAAACCTTCGTCATATACGTTTTGAAAGAAATAGTATGAAAAAGAAGGAAATTTATTTGTAGGTTTAAAAATCTTTGTTAGAAAGGAGAACACAGAAGGAAAACACACGCAAGAAGTTGGATAGCCTGCCATCTATAGGAGAAAACTGTATTTACAGAAAAGGCAGGTTGAGACACATGAAAGCTAAAAAAGTACATGTACATACAATTCATATTGCTAATACACTATGAAGTGCGTTTGCACACAAAAATAATAAAAATAAATATAAAAATTCATCTGTGGAGACCCACTTTGTCAGTCATCAGTGGTAAACAGGAGTGAAAGAATGCACAGAATATTTCCAGTGTGAATTACAAAGTAAAATTACTAAATAATAGTTAAAAACGAGAGTCGATACGATTTGTAAAGAATCGCTAAGTAAAATGGGTTTCTCGGATGCTTCAGAAGGCTGGATGGGAATATTTAAAAGAATTTGGGATTATGTTTCAATCGTAGACTTAACTTACTGTATGAATTTGGAGAAGGTACTTTTTTGGAAGATGTTATGTGTCCTTCTTGTTTCATGCTGCGATCAGAGAAATAGAATCAATCGAATTCATTTTTTGAGAACGATACGAGTAAGTGATCGATAGGGAAGGACCCCCTGCCACTCGCCGAAAGGTAGATGACCTACTGGAGTATGAAAAGGTCGTTCGATGATTTCTATAATAAAATTGCGTAGAGGGTTAACAGAAACTACTGATTAATAGCAAAGAGTATTTTTTAATAATTTAGCAGGGTAAATATGGAGAGATAGAAATGTAAGAACTGAGAGTCATTTATTAAAATTTTCATCAGAATATCTTTCGGATTCTCTGCTGAATGCTCAGGGAATGGACATCTTGAGCATCATGCGATATCTGCGATCTGTCATTTGTCTGAGGAATATAAAAAATGGCTCGAAATGGAAATGTCTAATCGTGAAAAAAATTAAATCGAAATACAAGCTCACAAAACGAACGAAAAACATTTTAAACGATCGATTGTGATCGTATCATTTGCAGAAAAAGTCAACAATGAAATAGTTCTAAATATTTTCGGCATTAGATGTTAAGGAGGCACTCCCAGGAGTATGACTTAAGTATGAAAAATGAATCATTAATTCTGATTTGTATCCTTGTAATAAATTAACGGGATAATAATCCTGAATTATCTCACCTTTTTTATTCATTTTTTTTCTCTTTCCTTGAATTATATATTTAGACGCGTTTGAATTTCTTTCCATGAATCTTTCATCTATATAATTTCTTAAAAGGTTCCTGGGAAAAAAAATAAATCGTTTTACTTCCAAAAAGCTCCGCTAAATCTAATTTCCAAATTTTCCCAATTTAAACGTTACAATGAGAGAATGATAGTAATAATTGGAATCAGCAAAGCATGAGATCGCAATAATATTATGAAATTAATGTTCAGTACTTGGAATTTCGCATAAAATATCTAGAAAGGAATATACTTAGTAACTTCTACAGTAACTACGACATGATCGTCAGCAAGTTGACGTCTTCAAGTGGTCGTATCCTATTTTCGTATTATGAATCTACTCTTGAAGTTACTCAGCGATTTTTTAAAGATAGTAACAACAACAGGATTTGCACGTAAAGCGCTCACGATAATACTTTGATTGTTACTGGCCTGCAAAGTGAAAGTTATATTAAATTTAGGCCTACGATGTCTAATTCTCAGATACCTTTTACGAATTCTTTCTTAAAATCTCAAAAATGATACGTTTATTCGATTTTCACTTAATATCTCGATTATGGAAAATTTGGCGAAGTGGTTTAGTGAAAGTATAAAATGCGCCCACTTTTCGTAATCAGGGATTGTTTTAACGATTGAACTCGAGGGAAATCGAACTTTCCGACGGAAATACCTTTAGAAATTCACAAATCAGGAAATGCAAGCAGTAGCATAAGGGAGAAAATTACAATTATTTTAAATTAAAGATCTAGTAGGCTTGGCATCTCCGATTAGTTACAATGAAAGAATGAGCAAGAAATGACGAAAAGATCAATTTGTTTTAAGAGATTCAGGAATCTAAAAACGAATTTCGATACTAAGAATATTGAGCATTCTGTTTATGTAATCAACGAAAAGAACGAGAGCATTAGATTAGTCGCAATAGATGGAGCTGAAAGCGGAAGGATGTATCTTTAGCGAGGAAATTAAGTTCCGACCTTTGGAATAAAAAGGAAAATGAAAGATTAGAGAGGGAAATGAGATTAGCAGAGAATGTGAGAAGACGGGAAATGAAATGAGTCAAAAGATGGGAAATTCAGGTTGCTGTAATGGCTCCACGAGTCTTGGCAACCAAGACGTTGTTGAATTAACAAAGTGTAAACAGAAGTTTATCTAACATCAAATTTTGTAAATAAAATTTAGAGAACGGAGATTAAAAATTCTGTACATGAAGAATTGTCTTGGTAATAACTGCTCTTTTACTATTTGAGAATAGATATACGAAATTATAAGATGATCCTAAAATGAAATCCGAGAAAAATTTATATCCCCACAATATTTTTTAACCTATATCAGTCTCCATGATTTTCTTTTCAAAATATCGGGTAATTATTCAAGAGAAATCCAGCAATTTTCAGTTTTTCATCGAAGCAATGAGGCTTTCAAAGAATATACATTTATTGTGAAAGAAAGAGAAGGCTATTTTTTATGCTTTTGTGAAGCTACGTCCGAGAATGAGAAGGAACTAGAGTACGCTTATGCAAGTTTAGGAATCTTTACTTAAATAATATCTGCAAACTATATTAATAAATCCATTTTAATGCAGCAGAGATGAGGTTAACTTTACTAATTATTGACTTCTACTATTCGAGTAACATTTAATTTCTTGCTTAAAAACTAATGGAACGAAAACTCTTGAATATTTATTTTGATTTTCCGATGTACCGAAAGCTCTTATTTAGTATTGTAAGAGATGTTATTGCTAAATCAGTGGAAATTATACTCGTATTTCTTCAGCTTTCTCTTTTCTTACTCGATGACCATTCGCAATTGTACTAGCTCATTTTCACTTTTTTTGTTGTAATATAAATGATAAAATAATTCTTCACGTGAAATATGAATATCACATGTGACAGAAATTGTTTCTTTGATATATCAGATATGACAGTAATTGTTGTTTGACAATTGAATAGAATACAATTACTGTATACAATACAGTAAAATATAAAATAGAAAGAATTTGATCGTCATAAATATAAATTATATTTACTTATCTTATTCAAATATATGCATATGTATTTTAAGTTTGACATACATATTACCATGTGGTTAAACTAATAAAATCAAACATTTTCACCCAAACTGACGGCATTTTAACTACACAAAAAAGGTTTCATATTTCATTGACTGTAAGCTAATTGCACAATAGATGGAGTAGAGAGGTTAATCTAAAAATTCTTTAATTGAATTATAGCATTTTCCAAGTAACATTTAGATTAACATTTACATCTTAAACCTGCAAACCGTAACTGGCGTATGGCAGAGGGTGTAAACCCTATCTACTCTCGACTGCTGTTGGCTTCTCTAATACTTCGCAGAAAATATGTCCAGAAATAGCCATATGTCCTAGCAGCTATTGAATACATCATCGTTTTGACTCGAATATTACGTCCTCTACAACTGATATGACAATATCAATCAATCAGTATTGTTTTCAATTATCCCAACAGAACCTCATATTTTATATGAAACTCTTACCTAAGTTCTATAGATAAATTTTAATTCCTATGTAGTGCAATATTTCTTATATTTTTAACTCATGGATTGGATAACTTATGAGATTTTTGTTTTTAGTATGATAATGGTTGTTTGGTATTAATTGTCTTGTGTTGCTCCATAAACGTAAGAATAAAGAGCAAATTCAATTCAAACAATTGAGCCACTGATGAGTAAGGAGAGATGACGTAATTCAAGGAAGATAGAAACCAAACGTAGAGACGAATGAGTGTGTCCACGTGCGGGCCATAACTCTTGCCGCTCTTGCGTTCTATCCGCCACTGCTTCCTTTAATCTCCGAAGACAAGCATTGCTCAATCGAGAGCATATATACACCAGAGCAATCCACAGAAAGAGCAAGTGTATATACTACGATTAGTACTCGAAATAAATATCTCGAATGAACCTTAAATACGTAGACTGAACGTGACGAAGGAAGGTTGTACAATAAAAGTGCCTCTCCGATGATTCCCGTCCTTAAATGCGATTCAGTCTAGAAACCGAAAATTGTTTACATTATTCAATTGTCTTTCTGTTAAGTTGCTTCATTGATGTGTGTGAATTATTTAAATTAGTTAAAAAAGAAGATGCTCTTTTTGTCGGAAAAGCAGATATTTTTTTAAAATATGCAGAATGCAACCAGTATTACATAATAATAGTTTGCGGAATCTTTGAATATCTACATCCGTGGCAAGCAAAGAAAACTAAAGAAGATTCCTTTTCTTATTTAATAATCAAGGGGACAAAAGTACCCACCTCCTTTGTTTTCTAATGTAAGAGAAATAAAAATTCGTAATGCCTCGTTTATTCCTTCTTATACCGCGGTGCTCACTCAGAAAAGCTCTTTAACCGGGGTTTCCTGTATCTCCTGCAGTTTAAAATGGCACAACATTCTTCTTTGGCTACCATTGTGTATCACAATCATAGATGATTTGGTTCGATTTCCTTCAATTGAGTAAAGAATCGGAAATAATACTTCATACCCATGTCAGAATGAAATGGTATTTGGTAAAATTACGAATAATTCCTATGGAATGCATTTAAACTCAATAAGCTGACTTTAAAGATGCACTTCGATGTTAAGTTTAAATTAACATCCTTTGAATGTGTTACAAATTCTTCTCCATCATAATAAAGTTCAACCCTTTTATAACTATTCATTTTTACAGCCTGTATCATCTACTTATAATTAATAGAGTTGAATTTTATAGATACAACTTGTTTTAGAAGGAATATTTTTAATGTCTAACATTTAATGTTGCACCTTATAACTACTGTTTGCAAATTTTTTTAATTGAATAACTAAAATTTACGGAAGTTAAAGAATATAAGGCACTCGCTAATTATTTCTAAAAATAATTCTTCGTTTTCTTGAAAATATAATGATTCTCTGCTTGTTTACAAGCAGAAACACGAAGAATAAGTAATACCAAACGTATGATTTTAATCGAGAAACTTGACTTACTATTATTTTATTCGCTCATCGATTTCATTTTAATTTCAATATGTTCTCTTTTTAATGAGTTAAATATCCTTCTTTACATTTTGTATAATATATGAACTTTATCCATTATTTATTTGATCTTACACTTCCCATTATGCATTCCTTCTTTTCCATTTTTCGCACATCAATAACACTGATATGACATCTCTGCAAATCGAATCAAATATTTTGTTATTTTCTAGATTTACACTCACTTTTTCCTTGAAGTACACTTCTTCGTGAGCTTATAAGATTTTCCACAATTTCTCTTCACATCAGTTTTACTTTATCTTAAACTAACTGAAGTACCCTTTGATTCTCAACGGTGAAAATTCTATATGGACGATAAGAATATTAATTTTCATTAAATATTTTTCACATGAAATTCATCCCAAGTTCAAAAGATTGTTCTTTTTAATTCAGTTTATTGAAAGAACCTGAAAATGACTAAAATGAACTTTACTTTATCCATGAAACCGCTTTGACTCGTATGAGAGATTTCATATGGACAGCACAACGAAAAGCACATTTCTTCATTATATTGAAGTAACATTGTCAAAGTTCAGTTCATAGTCGTATGTTGCTCCCTGCGAATCGACATTGTAAATTGTTCATTCAGTTCAGTAAATGCTGTAATTTCAGAATATATCCTCCTACTCATATATTCGATCATTAATTCATACTATTTCCTTTAAATGTCCCTAAATAATCCTTATATTCTTACGAAAAAAATTAATAAATTCGGATTCGACAAGCATTCGTCGTCTAAGGGATTGATTGTTTACAAGTTTAAAATTTCATAAAAATTTCGTGTATTTTATCAAACTTCTCGTAATATCTGATCGAATCTAATATTTTACGACCACAATAAAATAATTTATTCGATTTTCCTTCTTATTTTCGTTTTCGTCTGACTATTCTTTATACTTAAATTATGCAAAATTCGACAAAATGAACTTGATATGTATTTCTGATGAGACTCGCTTAGAAAAATCGAACCGGAGACACTAAGGCAAATAAAAGGTAGTCTCTTATCTGTGAAATATGTCTGCGATAGATCAGTAAGAGTGTGTATTTAGGAGAATATTTTCGAGTAGGACACATCATAAAAATAACATTGATCAATATTTGTCGAAATCTGTGAGAGTAGTGCGTGAAATAAATCTTCAAAATTTCTTCCATGTATTTCTTAAGGGAGTTACCTACATAGGATGAATAAATATATAGACAAATAAATAATACACAACGGTGATTATTACATGAGATTGCAAAATCTGACTGTGAAACTCTATTAAACTAGAATAGTGTTAGCGTGTATTTGGCCTCACCAACCCTTTTTCTGCATCCACGCCGTCAGCCAACTCAAGCTACTTTAAAGGAAAGTCGGAGAATATTCATAAGATTGTTAAGATTCAAATGAATGGAACACCGAGGGGAAATCTTCTTTACTTTCAACTCTCGCTCGAATCACGGTCACTAAGCAAATGGATGGCAGAAATGTTATCCGTTTTCGCTCAACTCGTGCCATTTGGTGAGCTATTATTCTATATTATGCGATACAAATGGGTTTTTCATTTACAGCCAGTAATGGACTGTTGCCAGCGGCTGAGTTTTCCACCCCACTCTATACACACCAAAAGTTCTCCCAAGAACTACTTGAATGCGTCATATAGCACATTTTTCGCTTTAAAATTTTTATCATTTTTAGTAAAAAAGTAAGATTTCTTTCTTCTGGTGTTTCATTGGGAAGTTTTACATATACAATCCGATCGCAGTAAAAGGGTTAAGCACGCGGAAGGATAAAAGAAATGTAATGGGATTCCTCTAGAATCTTTACTCATAATAGGTTTTACTTTGATATTTGTTTATCTTTCATTACCTCAGCCACATTCGTTTATATCCAATTTTGAGTAATCTACCCGGTTTCTGCAGTGATATTTTCGCAGCAGTGGGGATGAGGATTTCTGTGAGATGACGTGAGTTGGATTGGTTTACTGCTGAACACGGTCATTGTAGCATATTTCGCTATGACTACGATAAAATATGAAAATTCGCAACGGTAAATAAAGTATGTTTTTGTTGATAAAAAGAATATTTATAGTTTTTTCATCGTAGCATTAATTGCACTCGTACCTTGTCGTTGAGTGATTCGATATTATTATGGAATATTATATACGATATTAAATATGGAATAAAAAGCAACTGCAATCTGACCTTTAAAGAATTGCATCTTAGAATACCACTGAAACTAAGAAAACAAGTGTTTGGTGAAGAATGTCGCCCAGCACTGCATGGTACACAGGAAATCAGATATTTAATGTTCTGAAAGCTTTTTTTAATGAAGAACTGCGATTACTTCAATCAAATATCAAAATATCATATTATCCCTCATATTACGTTTGAGACGGCTACTTTCTATTATAAGGTGCATAACACGTATTTCACACTTTGTCATCAACTGACAAAAAAGAACTTAAAACGGACTTTCATCGCTCTTCCGTCCTAAATTTCAAAATGGCCGTTTCAGCTATTATAAACCAGTTAATGGTGGTCAAAAGCAGCCGTGGTAAATGAGATTTAATGGAAAATAGGAGAAACCGTATCTTGCGAGTTTTATAACACAAACGTCTTTATTCGGGCGAAATTGATACCATCTTCCATTTTACGCACCAAAGTATATACATTTATAAATTTAAATTTGTAAGTTTTATTACAAAATATTTACAGGAAAGCAAGATTGTTTTTGTTGATAGGAAAAACATTGTGATGTTTTTGATCGAGGAAATGATTATTCACCGCAGGAAAACATCCACGAAGGGATTATTATTTGTATATTCAACTTTAAACAATAGAAAGAGCGAAGTTTGGTCTAAATTTAGATCTTAATATCTCTCAATAAATTAAACCAAAGAAATTTGTCATAAATATTTTAGCTGCTCACAGTTGTATATGTTAATAAAGGTTTTCATGGTAAACCAACCGACTCGATTGTGTCTCATGTTGAGTATTGTATCATTTGGAACCCGAAATCAGAATTCCTTGAGGTGATGGAATGCAATTTCTTTGAGAAAGAGATCGAATGGATTTCGAAAGACAGCCACCAAAGGAGATTTGATTAATTGGACTCTTGCAAGATATCTTCGAAATGAGCCAAGGAGACATCTGATGGCATCTCTTTCTTAAGTAAATTGGTACAATTTTAAATCATGATTATAATAATTCTGCAATCACCACATGATATACTTATAACATTATGCTAATGAATTAGTCGATATTTTACAGGAATTCCGATATCTTTTAGATTCTTTGACTTCATCACTCTGACATGAATACCTAAGTGGATTTTGAGGCATTTCCAACTGTAAATGCGAAAATATCTTCAAAATTTATCGTTTCTGCTAATTTCTGAATTCGATTGTTACCAATTGATTTCAACTTTTAAAATTTCACTATTTATGATTTTCAGTGCCTTTGAATGTTCAGAAAGATGGAAAGAGAGCAGCCATCGTCTTCTGCTAGTTCAATATTTTTAATTTCATTTCACCAATATGAGAAATGTCTGTTCATCGGATTGAATCTTATTTTTCTATTGACGAAGACACTGCTAGTCCTCCTTCCTTTCATTGATGCACTCAATGTAAGAATAGCAAAACATCTTCTGAGAGAAGGATAAATGTAATTGAGAGGTGACAAACTGTTTATATCTGAATATTTACTGCAAAGAAAATCTCATAAAAACTTGATTTCTTATCATTTGACTTATTAGTAGAGCTATTTCGTGGAGGAACGCTATTATTCCAAAATAATCATAAAAACAGAATATTTTATTACGAATCCTTTTCCCCATTATGAAATCTATGAAGTAATAAGATGAATTCTTTTTGTCAATCCTTTTTGACTCCACAACTTAAAATTAAGACAAACGAAGTCAAACGAGCATTTCGGAGTGTTCCTTAATCGACCAAGGGATACATCAAAGTATTTATCAAGTTATCGAGATAATAGGAAAAGCTTTTTGGAGATTGTTAGCAGATATGAATTCCTTATTATTAAATACGAAGGAGTTTTATAGCCTAAGTCCAGTCATTTTCACATATTGAAACGTTCAGTAAAATTTTATAATGTCATTCTCCGTTAATAATTCTATCTTCAGATTATATCATGATGGACATTTAATAAAGCAATCGGAGAATCATTATAAGGATTTTTTTATTTTTCAATTGTTTATAATAATATTTTTATATTTTAAATAAGTTACATTTAGTCGAGGAGTTGCAAGAAGTATACCAGTTTATACACATAAAAAACTTCTTTTAATGCACATTTTAAGCTGATAAATATAATTTCTGACGAAATCCCTCTTTCATTCAACAGTTTCCATGCAATAGAAAAGATAGTTCCTGAATACATTGTGGTTGCTTTTGCACGTTTCCTTGAAAAGTGTATATTCTTGCCCACTCGATTCAACCGTGTTTATCTAGCTTAATCTGTTAAAGCCTCCGTTGGCCATCTGACAATCGCTCGTCTTGAATGCGATACACACTTTTATTTGGACTAACCAATTGCCGCTCCAGAAATAAGCTCCACCTGCCTTGTAATTTGCAAATGACGAAAAAAAGAGCGTCCGAAAAGGACTGTAAGTAATGGAGTCGCCGAGGAGATGCAGATTTTTAAAAGAAGCGAAAGGTCATCCGGGCGCCTTCCTGTGCAACGAAGCTTTGTTCAAAGGGAACGCAAAGCGGGAGGGAAATGGTGTTAGTAATTAGTAACAAGCTCGCTGAAGGACTTTTGGATCTCCCATTACGTAGCGTTATCAAGAGGTAATAACTTTAAAAGTGCTACTTTTCCGTCTTTATAGCGATGTTTGCAATCAATTACACGTCCGATATAAAGGAAGCGCACGTCTTACACATCAGTCTCATATTTTGGCTAATTTGGATAGAAATCTATCGCTTATATCACTCGATGGCACATCCGATAAATACATTACATCCATTCAATAGATATTATGCCATCTGATTTTGATTCCTTTTGATTTTTCACGATATTTTTGGAATTTTTCCTATACTTTTCTTCATTTTCTCGAATCCTGGCACTTAGCGATAAATCGAACTGCAATCGAATCTTTAGTATTTGCGAGCTTCTGACATTGAGTGATAGAAACTTTCTAGTAGAAAGGCTTGATTTCATTGAGTAAATTATTAAAAAGAACGCTTTTGTAAAAATAGTTATCTGACTAAGATAGTAAAAAGATGGTACGACTTTATCACCGAGAAAATAGAGGAAATGTATTCCTGTAGTACGTAAGGGATCCTAGAAAACGCATTTACGTTTGCAGAGGGAAAAAATGTCAATCACCCTGGTCTCGACTTCGTAAAATTTCATCTTATAATACGATACTTAATGAAACAAATAATAATTGACACTACCTGATTTTCCTCTAATTCACGCGGATTCCAAGTAATTCATTTCCCAACCAAATCTCTCACATAATTCGAATGAGGATTAGCAAGGCGAAACCGACAAAGTCTTGTGGAAATTCGTGTCTGAGTACTTATAGATCGGAGTGGATTTGGAATGGACTTGCAAGGACTTGCTGTAGTCGTATTATTGGACGAAAATTTTCCCAAAGATGACCTAGAAATCTCAATTGGAAGAAGAGGGAAACACAATCTTTGGCCACAGAAATCGAAATAATTTTGACGGTTCTTTTGTCACTAAATCTGATAAATAGGCCACAACAGGAAGGTTCGATGTAAAATCATAAATAATTATTGATTCTGTGTATTATTAAAAATATGCATGGTCTCTCTTTGAAAAGATATAATTCTTGCTTAAAAATAATTTTTCAAGTGTTTCGGTTCCAAAATCAAATTAACTCTCGGATATTTTAACAAATTTTCCTATTAGTGGAAAATATTAAAAATTCAGATAAAATAGAGAAAGTATTATTAACTTTCACTTTATTAAAGAATCGTTAGATTTCATTTTAAGGAAAATTTACATACTGCAATATCCAAGTTGACGACGAAAAAGTATATATTAAAGTATAAAGTAAAATATTACTTAGGAACAAATCAGAGCATAAACAGCCGATATGTATGAAAGACAAACGGTTGATTGCGATACGGAGAGTTTTCAAACTCCCACTCACTAAAAAAATAATGGAGAAAATCCTCTACAATCAATTAGAAAGAAATACAGCTTTATAATGATGAGATGTGAAACTGATCGACAAAAATATCAGTATTCCTCGATGTTTCAAGTTTTTCTTATGTAAAAATATAATCATCCGAAGCTGATCAATGGATCATCCGTAGTTGCTCGTATTAATTTGAATTCTGCAAAACTTTGAGTAAAATTTAAAGGTACGTACTCAACGTGAATGTTATAGATGGCAATCTGTTTGAAGGAATAATCAACCAATAAGAGGACCGAGTTGTGCTCACGCTATCGAATATCCGCGGGAGGAATACATCTTGCGAGCATCGATATCGTCCTAAGAAATGATTAAAGTTTTTAATTTAATTTAATTTTTTTAATTAATTGTTTTTAATTAAAGTTTTTCTCCTCTTCTTGTAAACACGAATAGGAGAAAAACCTCAAGATTAGAATAAAGAATTCTTCAAAAAAGCAGAGAAAGTAATGTCTATCCTTGAAAATGGGCGCTTATAATACAATTTACAATCGGTTCCATAGCAAAGATACATAACATTTTAATACGTTTTGATTCGTATTTGTACGTAGCTTTGTTTGAAACATAATCATTCAGCTGAATTTTGAATTGTATTTATTTTCGACTCACATCTCATTGCATTTCCTCATTGAAAGCAAACTCAGAATGGCATAACATTACACCATTTTGCTTAGGAAAAACGTATTTCTTCATTCATTAAGACGATCTGTTAGCCGTTCCTTTCTGCAGATGCAAATCGACACACCCAAGATAGTTGACATTATTCTCCTCTGACATTCTATCTGAAAAATCCCTTCATTTTAGAAATTACCAAAATAACTTGCAAAGGGAGACGCTCTTTTGGTTCCAAAGAAAGATTTTATTTTAAATATGATGAGAAGGCAACCAGTATTACGCTGAGATATAGCGGACTTAACTACAGCTGCTGGAGCAAACTTAAAAAGATTCTCGTTATTAAGGTGTAAAGCACTTTAAAGAGCCTTTCTAATGTAAAAGAAAGTGTTGATTACCCCTATTATAACGCGGTTCTGAAACTGTTCAAGGGAATTTTATTTCATTTAAAATATTCATTGGAGAATTCTTTTATTTCCTATCTATCATTTATCTACTGTTTAAAGCGAATGTAAAAATAATATAAGGAATTCAATAAATGATAAAAAAATGTAAGAAAGTATTTCTTTAAACTTTTGGCAGCAACTGTAGCGAAAGGGCAGATTTTGGGAGCCTCCGAATCTACACAATGATCTTAATTTTCTGCATGATTTACATCAAATTGTAGTTGGAATACGCAAGCAAAGACAGAAAGTGTTCGAGCGGCAATTTAGAGCGATGGTGCTGCCCTCTTTCGAAGGCCAACGAACTGTTGCCGTCCGCTAATGAATGCAGTGATATCGAGCGGACAGCTTCAGAGCCCTCAGGCGGCCGATTCTGGAACCAATATCTCTCAAAATAAGAATCTTTTGAAATTTCCAGGAAAAGAAGGGTGCGACTCGTAATGAAAGATATTTGCATTTGAAAACAATATGATAAGGAATTGACTGCAATAACAAATTATTTGGACCACTTTAAGATTTCAAGCTTCCTTTCATTTAACACACAGAAAATCGATGTATACGATCGATATTAGCAAACCTTATGTTCCTTATTCCAACACGCAGCCATGTTTTGGAAGATATGTAGGAATAAGAAGGGAAAGCAAACCGTCTGAATATGTGCTTAATGACCCAGAGGACCGTGGTCGAGCATTTTTAACTATGAACTGGAAATTTACGATTCTAAACTCATCCGATCACTAATCTTTAAAGAAAGTCGAATCGACACATCTAAACCATATGAAGGCGTTAATTTCTTATACTTGTCCTGAGGTGTGCGTGTATATATCGAGATTTACTCCACTATTTGCTTAATCAATACTTCTGCAAGGGATACTGCTTCGATGAATTCCCCTCCATTCGCATTTCTCGTCATTATGATAGTCTCCATCGATTTTAACGGAAATTGACCCGAGAAAAAAACAGTGTTTGGTATAAAAAATTGCTGTCATTTGTACTTCAAGTGATATGCAAAAATGAAGACTGCTTACTTTGATTTTAGCTTGAATCCCTACCTTATTGCGATGTCACACGTCAAAGGAGAGAGTTAAAATCTTTTAGCTGTGGATATAATCTATCATCGTAGGCCGGATGGAACGACATTGTAAATATTTAAATAAGTCGTATTTTCCGTGCAATTAAATGAAGTAATATTATTATCGTTATGAGTACCTGCATTATCTTATGCATCACCTGAAGATGGAGATTCAACTCAACCGGTATGTTTGTATTTAATGAAAGACAAAGCGCTTATTTACATTACTGTAATGTAAAATTATTCTTAAAAAGCATAATTTATAGGTGTGATCTGCAACTTTAATTTTATTCCCGAATTGATTCAATCCCACCAAAAATGCACGTTTCGGGCATTATAAGCGCATATAAATTGTTTCTACGGAAAGTAGATTTTTCATTCAAAATACGACCAATATTTTACATAAATGTTCTAAATAATTGTGATTTATTTCAATCTGATCTTCTGCAGAATGTAATATTACTTTTATCAACGTTATTTTTAATTTTAAAATGTGGAATAACATCGCATACTTTTACGTCGACAGTATGGCATTTATAATAATTTGCCAGAGAAAATAAACCGTAGTGTAAAAAGCGTCTCTTCAGAAACGGGGTATTGCATTAACTACGAGTGAGTGTTACAAACACTACAAAATAGCCAGTGTTGACTTAAACAACTTCTTGGTTGGAGCGAAGAACACTTTCTGCACGCTGGGTTTATTTATTGTCTCCTAAATCATTCATAAAAAATGCAAAAGGTTGGTCATAGTCGTCTCAAAGCACAGAGAGATATATCCTTAATTCAGGTCCAACTAGAATCGTTAATAACATAAGCAATCATTGGAAAATGTCGTCTTGCGGGATATCATTGTCCTAGATGCCTTACGGCGTAAGGTTTAGAGTGGATTGCATGAGACTCCGGACCAACCGACGGTGAAGGACAGGCAACCGAGAATATATACCCGACTGAGCTGCGCTACCAAAGACTCGTTTACTAAAAAAGATGTCTCAATTTATTACGTAAATACTCAAATTAGCAATAATTATCTGAAATATTTCGAACTAAAACAAAATTTGGCGTTAAACCATTATAAATTTTGCGATGAAAACTTCAGATTATTTCATATAATTAAATTCCCTTTTCTATTTTTGAAAGTGAATACGAATTTATCGATACAAATATGTATTTAAGAAGTCTTTCTAAGAGTTCGCCATTTAAATAAATCTCCATGGAAACCAATGCAAACATGAATTTATGGGAACGCTGCGTTTCATCCGATTAGGGAAATTTAAAGAGAATAATGCTGTTTCGTCACTTTCTTTTTTATCATTTGTTTACGATTATATATGGCTTTTTGTAATGCATATTAAATTTTTGTAAAAAATTTAAACTTGAAATAATCGATAAGTGTGTAGGTAAAATATTGTATCTTAGCAGAGCGAATAGAATTCAAATAGAAATCTATCTATCGATTCATCTACATCCGTGTTTTAGAGGTATCATTTTCATAATCGATGGTACGCTATAAGTCATGCTACGAAATTCCACCAAGAAGATCTAGGAAGTAGTTTTTCTTTTAGAGACTTGTGGTACAAATATGGTAGACGGAGATTCTCCCGTCGCTAAAAACCTGTGAAAAGAACGCTGGTTAGAATGCGAGCATCTTTTGACATTGAGATTACTATTTTGTGTATAATTTTACTTTAATCTTATTTCTTAGGAGGAAATTGTAAAGGAAGGTGGGAAAGTACTCGTGACTACTGAAGGAGAAAGAATAAAATGATGCAACAGGGTCTTCAGCAACGAAAGAGAGGGCACTTAAAGGAAAAGAAACATTTTCGAACTCCGGTAGATAAATGTGAAAAAATGGGGGTTTCCCAGTTAAACCAACTACTCGACCAATTTTTTAAAATATACGAATTATACAAAAAGATTTTTCGATATTTATTTCTTTTCAGTAAACTTACCTTAAAGTTAGAGCAAATTCCTCTGCTGGTGTTATCGGCTTCTTCACTCGATTACAACAATATCTTCTTTTACTCGCAAGGTACTGTTCGCGTGTGAAAATAAAATACAACTTGAATTTCACGTCGTGATTCATTGAATGATTTTCAATCAGAGTTTTGAAAACACCTTCATTCTCACGGCATGTAAAGTTTCAGCTTATTGGTCGTCGTTGTTTAAGATACCAGGTTATTCTTCGAAATGCTTCAACTTCCTTGAAACACAGTGCATTCTGGGATACGAAAGGACCAATCCAGAGGAAAATCCGCCTTTAAGATGGCTGCTGAGGAATCCCACCGAATGCTCATATTAATTTTATTCATTTCATGATTGATACATTTGTTAAAACTATTCATATGCAAAGATACATAGTTACTGCAACCATATGTAATATTGTGGATTTGTAAAATTAAACTCTTGTTACACAAGTATAATGAAGGGAGAGAAATAAATTCGCTGATGATATAGTTATCTTGGACGATGACAACTTCAAGGAACGATAAAATGTTTAAAAGAAGTAAAATATGGAATGAAAATAAACGTCAGTAAAATAAAAGCTATGACGGAGAAGTTGTTAAGGGAAGGAGAATAGAGTAGGTTAGACATCTGGGGACGGAAGACAAGAATAGCAGTGGCCTTTAGGAGAAATGTTTTGTGCAGTAGTATTAATCTAGAACTGAGAAAGGATCGGTGAAATGTTATGAATGGATATATGGATGCGAAACAATAGGATGAAAAGAGAAGGATGCTTTTGAAGTGAATAGAGAACAAAATGGGTGGATAGAATAAGAAATGATGTTAGGGAGGAAAAGACATAACTACACACAATAGAAAAGAGGAAAGGATCGGACATATTGTAAGAGGGAGTACTGCAATTGAAGGAAGGAGAAAAGAGAAATGAAGGTGAAGAGACAGGATGGGACAACAGGCAGATGATGATGGTACAAGTATAACAAATTCAAACCTAATTGAAAAGCTGAGGTGATTCTAAATTAAAGTTACCACTAATAGAAGCTTTATTTGATATTTTTGTGGAAATCTATGATTCAGGACTCCGAGTTACACTATTCGTCATCTTATCACCGTAATTCATTTTAATTGCATAAGTTAATTCGACGTAAGTAGAGAAAATGGACGCACTGAATGGGAAATGAAACCATATTCCAAATGCGAAAACTAAATAATTTTACGTCCGCAGAAAGTGAATCGCGATCACCTTCACTTTGGAAACAAAAATATCTCAATTTGAATTATGACAGTTGTTTATCGGAATAATTATGAGATATATTTTCATTTAGTAAGCTACTTGTTCAAAGAAGGATCAAATATTAACCAAAAATTAGCCTACGTTAGCATTTCTATGCTGAAACTTTTAAATTTCAAAAGGTGATATTCAACTGTGCATCACTATCACACTATGTTATTTGTAAATAAACAACACAGAATCAGGCTTCACTTAGGGGCATTTTTTATCACAAAACTGCTCCATGAGAAGACTTTGCTACACCACACAATAATAAATACACGATCAAGTTTTCGTAGCGATCACCGGTGATAATTTTAAACACACAGCAAAATATAAACAGAGAATGAAATCAGTGAAAGTAACAATATTTTACAGAAGACTACTTTCGTCGATTTATTTTCTGTATATATATTCCTGTTTGTAGATAATGTAAATTGGTTACGAAACCGGGGCCGTGCATTCTCTATTGCGATCTATCTATATCAACAAATTTATCCCGCCTTTTGCAGGGGGAGTAAAGACCGAGTTACGAAAAATATTATGTGACTATGTCCACAATATAATAATATTATAAACATAGTTAGTTTGTAGTTTTTTCTCGTCTAATCATGAATAAGTCCCACCAGTTATAGGCTTACTTACTAATTAATCACATTTGAGCTACTTCTGCAGTTTGTTATTATCGCGTATTATTCACTAAAGAATTAATCCTCGAATCAACTTGTCTTGGCATCTATTCTCTTATTTTACGCCCACTGACCGAAGTAGCATCGCACAATTTCGATTACGTCCTTTGTCAACGTGCAGTAGTTTCCATAAAAGTTTTATCACAAAGCATTTTTGTTGTTTTCAAGTCTAACCATTCAAATATTTTAATATTTGCATGCTTTCTAGAAGGGATGATAGAGTAATAACTTTTCTACATAGTTTATATTTATGATAGAGGAAGAATACGAAAGAAATAGGTGATTTAGAAAGCAAAGAAACTGTTATCTTTGAGAGCAAAATAGAGTTGAGGCTGTAAAGAGTGAAAATTAGCTGACGCAAGAGATATCGACTCAAATATGATCTCGTCCACTTCCCGAAGAGCATACATAACGAGAGATCTTCCCTCTTCCTGTTTTCTCATTCAACGCCTATAGAGTGCAGATTATAGATATCTTCTGAATCGGGGAATAGCGAAAATGTGATATTGTATATAGTAGGTGAAGTGTGTTCATAATTGTGTAGTTGAATTTACTTTTAATTTTATTACTATGTAAAGTATTCAAAATCGAAAATCCCCTGCGTAAAATTGGTTATATTTTTGTAAAAAAAACAGCATTATTTGATGCATAGCATTGTATGACGTACAATCTCTGGAGAGGTCCCTTCCCGATTGAGGAGAATACCAGGCAGGGATTCTAAAGTATTTTTCTATTTGGCTCCAGAATGACCCACACATGGCCTGTTCCATATTTGTAGTCATGACATCTACATTTATATACATATTCAAATATCTATATAAATGCTGTGTAAAAACGCATTGCTGAATTTCGAAATGCAAGGTTTCATGATGATTTCTTAATTTTACCATGATGCCTATTCATTTCATTAACCGTCGTGTGTGATTTCAGAGGGGCTCGTTTGATACTCTGGGAGAGTGGATATTTATTGCCACAATATCACATAATACCTCTGAATCGGATAAATAAGTATATATACAATACCGTGATTATTGCGTAAGATTCCAGAGAGCAATATGTGCACATTTTGGGAAAAAATATGAATCTGAGAACTTTGCTGTAAGTAGAATTTTCATAAGATAAGTCCGGCTAGAAAACAGAGATAGCAGACAAAGTTTAGTTTTCTCTTTATTTTAAAGGCGAATCTCCATGATGCTATTTCATGGAAACCGCAGCGCAGAATTACTGTTTTCTTGCTATGTGGTAATGTGAATTCATTGAATAAAATTTCTTGTTCATAGCTTCCTACATTAAAATATGACGTCGCTTCTGTTACGTAATTACGATCCGGTATTTTTGCTTCAACTGTAACTATAATGTATCAGAGATCTTTCTGTTGAAATGCCTTTTTCAAAACTGGTTTTCAGCTAATTGAGATCTTTTGTTCCTTCAATTAATTACACTTCGATCGAAGAAATCCAGACATCCGCTTCCATCGTCGCTCACCTTTGGATTTTTCTGGGTCAGTGGGCAGCTGTAAGAGGATCCATTCGGAGAATTCCCAATGGCCATCGATCTCATTTTCATGCGTTTCCTGTCTTTTTTCGAAATCCCAATTTTCTTCCGCCTGATTTTTAATCTTGTTCTAATTCCAACATTGATTTACTCTTCTGATAAAGTCATAGCCATAATCAAATTTAATTTTTGCCGATAGTTATTGGAAAATTAACTCTGTATTTTTTAAATATTCAGTAATTAATGATCGAATTCATCGAAATATATACGTGGCGATGTAAGACAGGGATTAAATGATGACTTCAAAATCAAATGTACGAAATTATATTATATTATACAAATATTTAGAATATAAATTTAGCGTTGCCTCACGGATTGACCATATCTTACCCGAAAGCTATGCTGAGTATAATTTTTTCTTCTGATGCTGTAAAATCCGCTCTGCTTCGTCTTCCCCAATCGTTCTCCTCATTCCGCAGACCAAAAGTCATCTTCTTTGCAGCCCTCTTTTCATCTAATATGGCTGAATCTCTTCTTTGCAATGACACAGCTCTGCAAAAAATTAATTTTTTGTCTGCTGCATTGGGTTTCTTGACTGATTACAATGGATGCTGAGTCTGAAATTGACCTTCATTTGCATCATTGACAGTTTTCTTGCAAAATATGGTAGTTAAATATACCAATTTTTCAAAATAAAACATCTCTTGATGTAAAATAGGATTAAATTTGCCATTCGTGACACACTTGTGATTGAGAAATACTCAGTAGTCTTTCTGTCGATCTGTGAAACCTTTTCTTCTATCCTTTTTGTTTTCTTTCGGTGTCTCCCGAGTGTAGTCAACCATCATACATCCCTTCTCCAAGTACATCATTACTCTTGCTCCTTGCTTTAAGCTGTGCCAGGAAATGTGTGTAACAAAGAGAACTTCAGATTCACGTTGAGCTTTAAATGCAATCAGTATACGTTGAACTATATTTTTGTGAGTTGCATCTTTATATTTTCCCAACAATTTACGCAGCACATATTTAAATATATTACTCCATCTCTCTAAATCTTTAGTGTTGGAATTAAAATAAACGAGACATCATACAAAATGTTTTCGTTCCAACAGAAACTCCCTCTTTTCCTCGGGCAATTTGTAGAATCCTATCAATTCATAAGACATCAAATGGTGTGAAAAGGAGAGAATTTTTCATGTGGTACCAACCTGGCACGAAGGATGATTTTTTGCTTTGAGCAGAATCCTCTCCAGCCAGTATTTATGAAATGATAATTTCCTTCTCGATTATCCGATAAGCACAGGAATCAGGGATATTTTTTATAAGTTGACTGATGTCTCACAATACGGTTTGCATTTTGAAGTTCCCGCAGATCATCCATCTACGAATTTGATTTTGTCAAAATTAACGACCAAATCGTGAATTTCCTCAAAAAGCACTGAATATCGAATGAAAGTCATTTCCCCTCCGCAGCATTAAGGCTTGTTTTCGAAGAGTTTATGCATAAGCGTTACTGGGAAGGTAACTATTCTATTTCAAATTGTCTCATGAGCTCAGTAACACTGCAGAGCATGAGATTGCTCAAAGAAAACGAAACGAAGTGTCTCCTTATATACACTTATCTTATGAATATGACGTTCGATAATCTCAAAATTCTCGAGTCTTCTCGAGATTCTTCGAATGATCGGTTTGGTTGGATTCATAAAAGAGTGGAATCGAAGAAGTTCGGATTCCTTAATTGATCACTTTTAAGGCTTTGCACATTTACCACGAGGACTCGACGCTGAGTATTTTCATTTATCATCCGAAGACATCTTGCGTTTTGTGAAAAGAGAAATCAAAGTTTGTTATTTATTCTTCAAAATCTTCGTTGGAAATGAGATATGAACCTGTCGCAGTGAGTTCACGAATAATTTCTTTTCAAATATAGTTTTGATGAAAGTTTGATATACACCATCATTTTACAAGATGTGCTCAATCAACAAATATGGAATAATTTAAAGCAACAACAGTTTCGATCTATTTTAATCACCTTCAGATTCAATATACCTTCGATTTATTTGTTACAATGCCTCGTCTCAGCATCCAAAGAAAAATTCGATCAAATAACTTCTTATTTAATTCCAGAGAGGAATATTGGACGAAATACGCTGTTTATAAGTAGCGGGTGACTTAATTATCATTCGTGAGCACAGCTATTTTCAAATCTTTGATAAAAGAGACCTACGTTTTCCTAATTAAGAACTCATACGAGAGGATGCCTTCGTTCGTTGATTTTGAAGGTACCTCTAATACATGGGAGTATTAGGACTGTAACAAGAAAACTTTTGACGCGAAATTTTATTCACTCGTGAGTGAAAAATGAGACCGATGCATTCCTTTTCCTGTGTACATTAACAGTTAAATCAGAGGATGGAAGTAGAGGGTAATCAATTAATTAGTCTCGTTTTTGAAGTAGCGGACAGAATACGTGTATTTTCAAATCTTCTGAATGAGAATACGATCTCTAATGACAGAAGAAGGATGTGCAAAAAATACGGAGTGTAAATAATCAGAAGAGTTTCATAAAAAGAGGCAATCCTGTGCATGGATAACAAAAATAAAAACTATAAAGGACGGAAGTATCGTAATAGACTGATAGCTAGCAAGTATCAACTGAAAAAGTAAAAGCTGATGCGGAGTAAAATCCGACACTTTTGGGGGAGCAAGCGAAAACCGCGTTGGGTTATGTAATGTTGCACTTTTTAAAGAATGGTCTGCTTTTCGCACGAAGAGAGCGTTTTAGTTTTTTAATTTTGCTAATTTTTCACTCTCTAAATTATCAGTTTTCACCAGATGGACAATTAGGGTAGATTAAAGATTTTTTAACAGCAATGATAAGATAGCATCACGATCTCTCCAAGAGATAAACTCTATTTATAATTATTTAATATTTATTTTTGAGATTATGACAAAAGGAAACATCAGAAAGTGAATTTTCAATCTACATTCGGCCCTGAGAAAAAAGTGATACAGATGATCTCATTTTATTTCATAGTTTTTTTTCAGCCCCAACGATGGGATACAAACTGTTTGGCTTCGCGATATCCTCGTGTATTCTCATAGTTTTAGTCATTCCAAAAAAGGAACCCTTCTAAGATGTGTGAATGTAGATATCCTTGGAATATGGCCAAATTGTGGCTTGATTTGTATTTCATCCGGGGACAGAAAAATTCGCACCTTTAGCGATGCCATCGGTTTCGTGTGAAAGCACTTAATCGGGATCATCTTAAACAAATTTTATCATGACCAAAGAATTCACGTTCTTAACGAAGGACCAATTATCTATGCACAAAAATCATGCTCATTTTCTTAAATTCCGTTTATGAAGAACTAACAAATCCATCGAAATTCAAATATCATATTTACGAAGTATTTCGTGGTCAACGTTGTTTTATCATTTTCCAATTGTAACTACTTTTACTATAAAAATCCATATTTTATATATTAGCGATTTCCCCTCCATTTGATTCACCCGCAGATTTAATCCTTAAAGTTATTGTATCGTAAATATCATTGTCCTTCTCTCTAATTAACCATTGTCGGCATAAGCGAAATTAATGAAAAAAACTTTTTCTTAATATTTATGAAAATCCCCGGGATATTATCTACCTAAAAATGAAAATTCGACGAAAAATCCGTAGGGTTCATATTTTCTTCTCTTCAGATATTCATTTTCAGCGATGCGTTATATTTGAAAATATTTGTCCTCTCCGAAAATTTTCTGCAAAGACTATCCAGCGTTAAATGAATAATAATGAGCTGCCATAAAATATCCAATTCCTTCCTAAATACCTAAAATATGGCGTTACTCTTTGTTTTTCTAACACTTTTGTTCGATTTTACAAATGCGGCGCACTAAATTCTTTTTCAACTTACAAATATAGCCTTTCCTTCAAATAATAGAAAAGTTTATATTCCCAATATAGGAATGTCTCTCTTAATTTTCTGCATTGAGGCATACAAATATATTATTACTTCACAAATTCAGATAGAGTACTTTTAAGGAAGATGTAGCAGAGGCCGCTCTGATAGTATGAGGAAGATCAGAAAAATAGATTAAATCAATTTAAAAATTCACTTTTTCATAGAACGATACGGGGATCGATTAGGAAGGTAGAGTCATAGTGCCACACGCCCAAAGTTAGCTTGCAGGATGTATATGTGGATATTTCCAAGCAAAGCAAAGAACATACCTCAATTTGCCCTTCATTTCGGATGATCAAAATCAACCGATGTTTTACAATTCGTCTCCAAATTTAATTTCATCACTTTAGCATGCCTTTTAGGTATCATCTTTAACAATATTTAATTTGATTATTTTCTCAAATTTTGGCCCTCAGCCGAGAAATCGATGATGTAGGAGATCATTAAATCATTATATTGATTTTAAAGTCGGCAGGGTAATCCCTTCAAAAAGCTCCCTTAGGAATTACATTACGCAATACATAATAAGAACATAAGCCTCCAAATACAAATTTACGTATAGTATTACATATAATAGTAGGATATTTAAGTATATTACGCTAAAATAAATGGAAGACACATATAGCCACATACATTATAGATAACTCCATAATGACTAATGCAAAGAACTATGATATCACACGGTCATATATTAAAGGCATGAAATAACTATAAAGAAAATCACCTATGAAAGCTTTGTATTTACTAATAATTCCATTTTCACTTCATTCACGAATTTGGCACCCTTCTGGTATCGTTCCTATATTTTTAAGCTTTGATTTCCTTGAATGATTTCAATATTAGTTATTGATATAAAAATTATATACATTACGAAGAATAACCCATACAAAATGAATAGATTAAATGGAGTCCAATCAGTTTAATATCTTGGAATAACTCATATTGTTGGAATAATTAATTAGAATATAGAATAATTTAAATTAGAGCACACACATCCCAAATATCTGCGGCAAAGCAAATGAAAAGCTCGGCTTAATAAAGCGTATTATCGGTAGATGCTTGAAAAGGTTAGAGAGCGATGTTATTTCACCTTGTTCTATCTTAAATACACGGCAAGTATATGAGATCCAGCGGATGAAACGGGTTCACTCGAGAAAGTGCAGCAAAGCGATACGTTTTTTTAAAAATGCTACGAGAAACAGCGTAACGAAGATGCTTTGGAATCTTTGAAAAGAAGGGAACCAGAAGTTAGATTGTTTGAATGGAACCGGTTTATGCAACCCCTTCAGACAATAAATAAGATAAATAGGTGTAAGTCGCTTACTGGACTCATCCTTTCCGCGAAAGATAACAACAAGCTAAAAATGTACCTCAAAAAGATCGGTGTTTACAGCCCCTGCCATATACCGAAAGACAGCTATCAGGTTATTTATGTATATGTAGATGTAAAGAAATAATTAAATTCACGTCAGAAAAGTGATTTTGAGTCAATATGACCCGATGAGAGTTAATGGGCTTCACAGTGAAGTTCATGTTTGTAGTACTTCTTTTTCTCTGCTTAAACTTTTCTTCCTTCCAAATTCCGGTTTTTCTTGTTTGATTCATCGAAAGACTGATTTCCTTCTTTTTCTCAGCATTAGCTTTTCCCAAACTCCATAGGATTACATTTGGTTTAAAGAAAATTCGAAGAATTTCATTAATTATCCACTGAGGCTGGAACTAATTAGTTTTCAAACTTAACATAAAATTGTCTATACACTCGTATTATTTTAAGAAGATAAGATGGTATGATTTCAAAGTTGAAAAAAGATTGAAAGTTGAAAAGTATCGCTGAAAGCTAAACATCGCCGAAAGAAAAGTTGGATGGAACTCTTCTCAAAAATCCATTGTTAAATAACAGTAAAACTAGTTTAAGAGGCTGTCCCCTTTTCTCACGCGAAACTCATGGTTGAAGACGCGGATTTTCCCCAGATAACCCGCTATTCCATAAATCATTTTTGCATTATTTATATAGCCGTCCTCTCCTATAAAAGTTATCTTAACGATTCCCTTCTTTTGAATTTTGTGAGAGAAAATTGAAGATATCGCGAAGCTCTTCTCGTATCTAACACGAATTGAGATCTTCTCTTCTTTCTCGAAAAAGAGGTTTCCTTTCGTCACATTCTTATGAAATTAACATAGCGAGAAAAGAAGCGCTTCGTGAGTTTATGAGCGTAGAGATCCACCACTGCCGTTAAATTATTCTTTACAAATATTCTATTTGGTAACATCTGCTTCGCTGTAAAGAGAAAAATGACGAAAATGAAGTAACTAAAACGCTCTCTTTGTGCGAAAAGCAGACTATTCTTAAAGAATATGATGTAGTGTAATACAACCCGGTTACCTGCCTTAACCTGGTTGTATATCGTATTGTTATCGGAGTTTCAGATTTTCCATGTGATCGCGTAGATTGCGGGCATGAGCTTGGGTTTTCACTATACTCCTCAAAGTAATTACAAAGTATGCGCAGGAAGTGGAATGGAAGCGAGCGGAAGTTGAGGAAGGGGCGAATCAACAGATGGAGCTGTTTAAACGAAGGCGTGGGCCAGCATGCATTTCACTCTGTTGGGATGTTTGCTGCAGGATATGTTGGACTTTACAAAATCAACTTGAAATTTGAAGGAAATGTAAACGGTAAGTGTGCCACTCGTTTCATTTGGGAGGCAGTAAATTTTCCTTCGGACTACTCCATAAATTAGTTCTTTAACACCTTGTGCTGCAACAACATTTCGCATACGACGTTTGCCGTTACTGCCGGAATATGCGGTTTCACTTGTTTCTTGCTGCTCAATTTTATTTTGAAAATACAGTTATTTAGTCTCTGTAAACTTGATCGCAACTTCTTCATGCCGGTAATTTCCTGTTTTTCTATTTAGTAGCGCCTTCTGTCGGCAAATTTTAGAACTAAGTATTGAAAGTGTGGGCACCAAGAACTCACTGGTCTTCCGAGTAAAACGCTCTGAACGGATGGTCTTTTTATTCAATGTTCAAATCAATCTGATAATCTTGAAACACTCTATCTCCAGATACGCGTTTTGCGGAACATCTTCGAATATAAAACTCAGTCCTCCGATTATTGTACGAACTCGATTATGATCTCCGGATATCTTCGACGTGTGAACCGAGGGGCTTTTATGAAGTTGATCTAACTACTGAAAATGCCTTTCGGCTACGACGTTATCATCAGGAAAATAGAATTAAAACATTCTCCGTTTTTTTATTTTAGGATGGCGAAAAACGGTCGTCTACATTTGTATCGAATACTTTTAAAGAACGTTGTCCACTTTTTTATAATGCGCTCCCCAAAGAACGGCCTAGTGTAATAATATTTTGTAAATGCACGAAGTTGCTGGAAAATAAATATCTTTAGGTTGGGCATTGCATAGCCCATTCATTGATTGAAGTTCCGTTCCTCAATCTCAAAATCTATAACATTTTCCTAACATTCATTATCCGTATGAAAATATTTTCTTTATCGTAAGCAACATATTTCGTAGTCAGACTTTCGTGATATCAATAACTTAAAGAGTTTATGTTTTAAAATTTTGTTCCGAAGGGTTTAATTCTGACACTCAGAACTATGTAGCGAATGACGATGGACGCACTTTATATTAATACGCGTAAAAATTGCTTGCATACTCCAAGCTATCAGTAAAATGCAGTATCGCACCAAGAAAGGCCTCAAAACAAAGTTCAAAACTTCGTGCAAATAACCGCCTGGCGTCAAAATAAGGACCCAATCGTGCGAAACAATTGCATATTAATATTAGATAAGTACCATTCTGACCTGTTCCAAAGTTACAATTCAATATCTTATCGAGAAGGTCCTAAATAAAAATTACGCTATCGCACTTTGAAATACATGGTAGAATAGAAATGACCCTAAGGCATCGAAGCAAGAACCGTCAGAGGAACAGCGGACAGCGTATAAGAAACATATGACTTGCCCATATGTAAATTCCATTTATTATCATTCCCGGTTTACGGATAAGCATTAAAAATAATTGTCAAAATTGACCGCCATGCATTTTATACCGGAGAATTTTGCACCCACTTGGCGTCGAGCTCACGGTCGTTCGGTAACATTTCTTCAATTAGTACAATAGATAACCACAGCATATCCAACCTCCGATATTTTCACTGTTCTATCGCTCCGAGAAAGGACTCAAACAATTTTCGAAAATTCGCGCGAAATACCGCCTGGCGTCGAACTCAGGACCCATTCGTGAGAGACAATGGCATGGGAATGTTAGATAAGTGCCACTCTGGCGTGTTTCAAAGTTTCAATTCAGTATCTTATCGTGAAGGTCCCAAAATAAGATTCCGCTTTCCCCTTTTGAAATACATGGTGGAATCGGAATGACCGTCTTTCATCGAACCAAGGACCACTAGAGAAACGGTACACCTGATGATAGAATGTTTTCAAACGCCTCTGTCACCATTCCGGGTTGTATCTTTCCAGCTTATCGGGAAGGCATTTAAAAAAATTGTCAAAGATTTCAGCAATTCATTTCTTATGGAAGAATTTCGCACCCACCTGGAGTCGAACTCACGGTCTTTTTGTAACATTTCTTCCATTCGTAATATAGAAGACTACCTCAACTTCAACCTCCGAGATTTTGGTTCCACTATCTACTACTACCGATAAGTGCCTCAAAATAATTTTCAAAAATCCGCGCAATGCATTCTTATGGGAAAATTGCAATTTTTGGGACATTTTAGTATCGAATCCATGACACCTAGCGTCCATGTCTGAATTATCGAACTAAGGACCCGATAGTGCGACACAATTGCATATTAATGTAAGATAAGTGCCATTATGACCTGTCCCAAAGTTTCAATTCAATATATTATAAAGATGGTCCTATAATAAGAATACGCTATCCTCCTTTGAAATACATATTAGAATAGAAATGACGCTCTGGCATCGAACCAAGAGCGGTTAGAGTAATGGCAGACAGCGTATCTCAAACATATGAATAGCCTCTATGTACATCCCATTTATATCGTTCCCGGTAATCGGATATGCATTCAAAATAATTGTAAAAATTGACCGCCATGCATTTTATACTGGAGAATTTTGCACCTACTTGGCGTCGAATTCACGGTCATTTGATAGCATTTCTTCTTTCCGTACTATGGAAGACCATCTCATCTCCGACCTCCGTGAATTTCACTGTTAAATTGCTCGGAGGAAGGACTCAAAACAATTTTCGAAAATTCGCGCAAAAGACCGCCTAGTGTCGCACTCAGGACCCTTCTGTGAGAGAAAATAGCGAATTAATATTAGATAAGTGCCATCCTTACTTGTTCCAAAGTTTCGATCTAACATCTTATCGGGAAGTTCCTAAAATAAGATTCCGTTATTCCCGCTTGAAATGCATGGTAGAATCGGAATGACGCTCTTGCATCGAACCAAGGACCACTACAGAAACGGCGAATAACATGAAAGAATCTTCTCAAACGCGTCTGTCACCATTCCGGGTTTTATCTTTCCAGCTTATCGGGAAGGCATTTAAAAAAATCGTCTATGATATCAGCAATTCATTTCTTACGGAAGCATTTCGGACCCACCTGGCGTCGAACACACGGACATTTGGTAACATTTCTTCCTTTGGTACGATGGAGGACCATCTCATCTACAAACACCGAGATTTTGATTGCTCTATCGCATCGAGAACGGCCTCAAAACAGATTACAAAAATTCGCGCAAAAGACGGCCTAGCGTCGAACTCAGGACGCTTCTGTGAGAAAAGATAGCAAAATAATATTAGATAAGTGCCATCCTTACTTGTTCCAAAGTTTCGATTCAATATCTTATCGGGAAGGTCCCAAACTAAGATTCCGCTTTCCCCATTTGAAATACATGGTGGAATCGGAATGACCGTCTTGCATCGAACCAAGGACCACTAGAGAAACTGTAAACCTGATGCTAGAATCTCTTCATTTGCTTCTGTCACCATTCCGGGTTTTATCTTTCCAGCTTATCGGGAAGGCATTTAAAAAAATCGTCCAAAATTTCACCAATGCATTTCTTACGGAATCATTTCGGACACACCTGGCGTCGAACTCAAGGTCATTTTGTAACATTTCTCCCATTCGTATTATAGAAGACTACAACAACTTCAACCTCCGTGATTTTGGTTTACTATGTTACCGATAAGTGCCTCAAACAAATTTTCAAAAATCCGCGCAATGCATTCTTATGGGAAAATTGCGATTTTTGGGACTTTCTGGTATCGACCTCATGATACCTAGCGTCGTTGCCTGAATTATTCTAGCATCTAGAGTGTAGGGCCCAAACGTCGAAAAATCGGACGTCGACGGCGCTTGTGGAACATGGTCAGAAATTGTATCCCCTATATCTATATATCTATATAGGTATATCCGGAGAGTTAGCTATATATATTACGAGTAAAAGTTGCTTGCATACTGCAAGCTAATTGGTACAAATTTAAGAATAAGTTCCCCTTACGGGTATCATCTTCGAAGCTTATCCAGCAAAATTCTTAAAAATTACCGCGTTGAATTTCTTACGTGAGAATTTTACATCCATCTGTCATCGAACTCACGGTCAAAGGTAACCTTTCTTCCACTGGTTCTATAGAAAACTACTTCAAACGCAAACGCTGTGATTTTGAATAGTCTCCTGCATAGAGAAAGGCCTCAAAACAATTTTTAAAAAATTAGTGTAAATGACCGCCTGGCGTCGAACACAGGACCCGTTCGTGAGAAACAATGGCATGGAAATGTTAGATAAGTGTCACTCTCACGTGTTTCAAAGTTTCAATTCAGTATCTTATCGGGAAGGTCCTAAAATGAGATTCCGTTCTTCCCGCTTGAAATGCATGGTAGAATCGGAATGACGCTCTAGCATCGAACCAAGGACCACTAGAGAAGCAGTGGACGTCATGAAAGAAACTTCTCAAACGCCTCTGTCACCATTCCGGGTTTTATCTTTGAAGCTTATCGGGAAGGCATTTAAAAAAATCGTCAAAAATTTCACCAATGCATTTCTTACGGAATCATTTCGGACCCACCTGGCGTCGAACATACGGCCATTGATAACATTTCTTCCTAAAGTACTACGGAAGACCATCTCATCTGCAAACAACGTGATTTTCATTGCTCACTCACATCGAGAACGGCCTCAACACAGATTGCAAAAATTCGCGCAAAAGACCGCCTAGTGTCGCACTCAGGACCCTTCTGTGAGAGAAAATAGCGAATTAATATTAGATAAGTGCCATCCTTACTTGTTCCAAAGTTTCGATCTAACATCTTATCGGGAAGTTCCTAAAATAAGATTCCGTTATTCCCGCTTGAAATGCATGGTAGAATCGGAATGACGCTCTTGCATCGAACCAAGGACCACTACAGAAACGGCGAATAACATGAAAGAATCTTCTCAAACGCCTCTGTCACCATTCCGGGTTTTATCTTTCCAGCTTATCGGGAAGGCATTTTAAAAAATCGTAAAAGATTTCCGCAATGCATTTCTTATGGAAGAATTTTGCATCCACCTGGCGTCGAACACACTGTCATTTGGCTACATATTTTCCATGAGAAGCATAGAAGACTACCTCAACTTCAACCTCCGAAATTTTGATTACTCTATCTTTACGATAAGTGCCTCAAAATAATTTTCAAAAATCCGCGCAATGCATTCTTATGGGAAAATTGCGATTTTTGGGAATTTCTGGCATCTAACCCATGATAGCTAGCGTCAAAGTCTGCATTATTCTGGCATCTAGAGTGTAGGGCCAGTACGTCGAAAAAATCTGACGTCGATGGCACTTGTGGAAGATGGTCAGTATTCGTATCCCCTATAAATAGGTATATCCGGAGAGTTAGCTATATATAATAGATTAGCTATATATAATAGATAATATCGATTGTCATGTAAGACTCACACTTATCCTCAGCCTTTTGCACACAATAATAATGATAATCAGCTAGTATATTATAAAATAATAAAAAAGGTTCTGTAGTTAATTTTTCATTTAAAAATCTGAATGATATGTAACTCAGACCATAAGTATCTTCTAGGTTGCTTGAAACAATGATATCTCTTCCTTACTATATTTTCTTGACTTTATAGATTGGTGTTCTTCCATAGATTTTCCTTGCCTAAATTTAAGAGAGCAATTTGCTTTTATGTTAAATGAAAGTTCTCATTTTTCAATCCCTGTATCATCTAACCTAGAATGGAATATTTATTTACTCTTGAAATTTATGGAGAATACTATCAGAAGATAACTTTCTAACAAAAGTTTAAAAACTATAATTTTGTAACAAATGTTGGAATCAATGCTATTCTCTCCCACCTCCACTGGTTTATTTTCCAGAAAGATAAGGATGATGTCATCAAATGTGGCAGATAGGTATTTATTATGAATTGAGTAATTTTCAAGCATTATTGACCAAAACCAAGAAAACAGAACTGTGCAAATCAGGCAAAAAATTACAGAAATCTAAATTTATTTTTAAAATGATATCCTATAAGAGTAATCCTGTAATTCTCATGATTTATTCAGCCTTCCATTGATCATATTTTAACAAAAAGCAAAATTCACACAAAGGTTTGTTATTGAGGAGAAATTGATGCAGCTAAATGATGATGTAGCTATTTTTTCTAATATTTGTCTAGGGCCAGAGCATTCTTTCAAAAGCAATCTTTGATGATATCGACTTAATTATTTTCAAGGATTTAAAATGAAAAACAATGTTCTTAAAATTTGATTATTAAGTAAATCATAAAGTTATTATTTCTCCTTATATCCCATGTAAGCAGTTTGCTGTTTCCTTAAAAATGTTAAATCAGGATTTAACTGCATTAAGAAAATGCAATTTGAACTAGCAACCATAAGTAATTATTTCGGTTATTTATTTTCAAGACAAAAAACACTTTGTTATTTATTTCTTCAACACATTAGCTAAAATTGCAATTTTCCCATAAGAATGCATTGCGCGGATTTTTGAAAGTTATTTTGAGGCACTAATCGGTAAGATAGAGGAACCAAAATTTCGGAGGTTGAACTTGAGGTAGTCTTCTATGCTTCTCATGGAAAAAATGTAGCCAAATGACAGTGAGTTCGACGCCAGGTGGATGCAAAATTCTTCCATAAGAAATGCTTTGCTGAAAGCTTTGACGGACCTTCCCGATAAGATATTGAATCGAAACTTTGGAACAAGTAAGGATGGGACTTATCTTATATTATTTTGCTATCTTCTCACACGGGAGGCTCCTGAGTTCGACGCTGGGCGGTCTTTTGCGCGTATTTTTGCAATCTGTGTTGAGGCCGTTCTCGATGTGAGTGAGCAATGAAAATCACGTTGTTTGCAGATGAGATGGTCTTCCGTAGTACTTTAGGAAGAAATGTTATCAATGGCCGTATGTTCGACGCCAGGTGGGTCCGAAATGATTCCGTAAGAAATGCATTGGTGAAATTTTTGACGATTTTTTTAAATGCCTTCCCGATAAGCTTCAAAGATAAAACCCGGAATGGTGACAGAGGCGTTTGAGAAGTTTCTTTCATGACGTCCACTGCTTCTCTAGTGGTCCTTGGTTCGATGCTAGAGCGTCATTCCGATTCTACCATGCATTTCAAGCGGGAAGAACGGAATCTCATTTTAGGACCTTCCCGATAAGATACTGAATTGAAACTTTGAAACACGTGAGAGTGGCACTTATCTAACATTTCTATGCCATTGTTTCTCACGAACGGGTCCTGTGTTCGACGCCAGGCGGTCATTTACACTAATTTTTTTAAAATTGTTCTGAGGCCTTTCTCTATGCAGGAGACTATTCAAAATCACAGCGTTTGCGTTTGAATTAGTTTTCTATAGAACCAGTGGAAGAAAGGTTGCATATGGCCGTGAGTTCGATGCCACATGGTTGAAAATTTCTCACTTAAGAAATGTATTGCGGCAATTTTTAAGAATTTTGCGTGATAAGCTTCGAAGATGATACCTGTAAGGGGAACTTATTGTTAAATATGTACTAATTAGCTTGCAGTATGCAAGCAACTTCTACTCGTATATCTATATAGGTATATCCGGAGAGTTAGCTATATATAATAGAAGATACGGAGAGAGCGAGACAGAGATTCATAAATTTTTTCACCCATGGAAACTAGAACCATGTTTCATTGAGAAATGGATGGCGTTTTGTGAAATCGAGCGTATAATGATGAGTCGCATTAGACCGAAATCGCGCTATATAAGGGTATACTATATAAATATTCTGTAATTGAGGCTTTCTATTCATGAGGTCCTTTCTTGGGAAGGAACGCATATCTTTATGGGAGAATCCCTCTAAACACAGAACATAACGAAATATTGAAAATCACAAGTAATTCTTCTAATATTAAAAATCTGGTAATGCCACCACAAATCTTAAGGAGTGATACTTAGTTATTTCATTCGTTGGTATTTTAAATCTAAAACTTTTCGGTGGAACTGGTTATATTATTTTTTCCGAAGTTTTTCTCTGATTCCTAGCGTAATTCAAGATATCTCCAATTGGTCACTAAAAGATCTTTGGTATCAATGAAAGAAGAGCCTTCTTATGCCAACTGATATCTGTAAAGAGTATTTATTCAATATTAAGAAACGCATGGCGTTAGATTACGTCCAAAATAATGAAATAAACTAGCCATAAGTGCCAGTAGAACGCAAAATTTAATTCTATTTTCCTTTCTAATCAAGGGTTTGTAAACTGCAAACCTGCGATTACTTCAGAAAGAGGATTTCAATATCCTACGGATAAATTTTTCTCAAGCCGTACCTTTTTCAAACCTAGAATAAGGTGTCGATAGGTGTAGGATACATATCGAATTTCAAATTATATGCTTCCCGTTTAAAACGCCCCCTTTTAAGACGCTATCACGCTTAATATGCGGTTCTGTAAACATATGTTATTCTTCACTGTGGAATGGAAAAACAACAAACGAAGACTCTCTTTGTACGTAAAGCATATCATTATTTAAAGTATAACAGAAAGACAACTATTGAATTTTGCATACTGTGCGTACGTATTGTTCGCGGACTCTCCTGATATATACAGATTTAATCAGCCTTAGGGAGATTCATTTCCGTTTTGTAAGGCAGTTACATAAAAAATTAATAGACGAAAAACCCTTTACCTTCTTTTATAATGTATATAAAACGTAAGATCGTAATATCCAGCTTATAACATGGTTTTACTTGTGATATTCCATAGTTCGATTAATAGCTACTTCATATTTAGAGATGGATACCTTACCATACTCATGATCCTTATGCTTATTTCCACTGGAATGGAAACAGATAAAATTGTTTCGCTTCGAAACCTTTGAAAATGGCTCCAAAAATGGCACTTTTTCCCAGCTTCCTCATGAAAATCTTGCACAAGAAGTGTTTCCAATATCGCTTATTCTAAAGACATCGTATATTATTCAAAACTTGAAGGTTCTCTGACTTTCCGCGATCCTAATGTTTTAGATGCCTGAAATGCGTTGTATTGGCAAGAATCAGATGAGGTCTCGCTTCACGGCTTCTTTTGAAATCGCAGTGGCGGACGAGTGAAAAATAAAAGATGAATGAAAGGCGTTGTTTTCACATTCTCGTGAATGACGTCAAAGGAGGTGTCTCGCCCACGTCGCCTGTGGCTTATTGAGGTGAGGATATTCCAACATTTAGAACTTCAGCCTTTTTTGCTGCACCTAAGGGCGTTCCAGAAAGCGAACCACATAATATTTCCGTCCAGACCATCCCTTGGCAATATTTTCACTTTACTATTTAACCGTTAAGTTCACTCTATCCCTGTTAGTGCAACCCCAAGAAATACTGTTGTAGCAAATAAAACTCTTTTTACCGAAACTGTCGCTTCGGGTTGAGTATCCCGGATTTAGATCCTTTCATCATTAAAGAGGCTCTTAACGTTATGGATCCCTAGATTATTAGTATTAGCAATCATATCTTAATTACGACCACCTTGTGTGTATATTATTACATTTATATCTTAATACATTTATCTATCCGATGTCAGTAACTCCCGTAAGAAAGCTCCAATACACATATCGATATTGTTTTGTCCAAAGTATTACATGTTTTGCTCTAGACGACTCTAATATGAAATTAAAGTACAGTAAGTTTTGATCGATTGGAAATTCTTTACTTTAGCGCAATTAAATCAGAATGAATGGTCTTACGAAACCAAGAAAAGTACCGACTGCTCTTAAAAGATTAAAATAAAAACAGAAAGTGATCTTACTGCTTTTTAGAGTAACTAATTTCATCTTTTTCTCTATTATTTTGAGTTCACATTTCATCAGTACTTATTGATATAATTCCCATGGGTTAGAGACTATAGTCTCAATTTTTCCTGTGATAAAGACGGCATTAATCTACGTTCGTGTAGTATTGAGAAAAGTGCTCCGACAGCTGATGTCATTTCGCACGTGGGCTCCAACCGGGAGTCGAACCCGGAACCGCTTTCATTGAAATCGAACGCGCTACCCACACGGCTATCTGGCTGAGCCCCTAAAATCTGTTTCTTTTACTGACGGCATCCGGTGCAGAAATATGAAATGAGAGCGAGAATGCGGCTCGAAAGTGTATTAATTAAGTGACTGCAAGAGACAAGATAGGAATGCCACGATCATCGAGGAGGAAGATGACGTGATGAGCAATGAGAAAATGTCTCAGATGAGAAACTGCAGTAAAAGGTTTAAGAGAGAGAATGGCCTCATGTTTCGACGTAGTACATAAATAACCAATGAAAACTCCGGAGAAATAGCTTTTAGTGATTCTGAGCCATAGGAACTGTTGTGTGTTGTTTACGTAAATGGAGAGGTATAATTGGTTTCCAAACGAATGCAACGTATCCAAAAGGAAAAAGGAAACGAATGTAATTGATTTCGAATGATCACCTTCATTTTTCATTATTTTGAGATACCTAAGAACTCTCTTTCCAAGAGACGAAAGAGAAGAAATACTTAATCGGATTCTAATTTTGATTGAGAAAAAGTAGAGGTGCAATAGGAACAAATCTTGCTCAAAGAATAAATAAAGTAAGTAAATAATACGAAGAAATAAAGTAAATAATACGAAGAAAGAAAGTGAATAATACGAGTAAATATATAAAGACTCAACCATAATTAATGTTTCAATTCAGAGCAGAATATGTACAGTCCTTCAAAAATTGGAAATGAGATAGGAATTTTGTGAGGCGTGCTCCTATAGCACGTTCCACGTTCAGTTGACAGTACAGCGTTCTTATGGAGAATCGTTTCCCGTGTATTTCCCCGTAAGGAGCAAGGCGCGATGTTGTCAAACGTTGCGAAAAATTGCTCTTTTCATTTAAAAATTCTTTACTAATGCAGGAGTAAAGCATGCATTGAGTGGTGGTATTTATTTTTCAATATTAAAAAAAATTAAATTGATACAAATTATTTCTTTACATTTTCGCGCAGAAAGACGAATTTCTTACTTAATCTTTATCACGCTGTTGTGAACAAAGCGCTCTTTCATTCAACACAAAATTATCACATAAATATCTTCATACCTTACTTTCCGTACCGGTAAACTTATAGTTCTATATTACTTGGTTTAAACGCCTCTTATAAAATGTTTAGGATTCTTTGAACAGAAATTTTCGAATTATGCAAGCCAAAAATCCATCGCCAGCTAACTCTCGTTTTGTACGAGATACCCACCAACATTCAGCGTAAGAAATTTGAAGAAAAGTGTAAATATATTTTTTGTGAAGGAATGAGGACTTTATCTTGATAACAAAGGGATTTATGAATTTTTCAATTTGTAGATTTTTTCCGCGCGCCAAAATTTGACAACACTGCCCGTAGATGCCCGCTTTCAGTTACAGGTGTGAAGGAGGAATATGCCATATCATGGGGAATCGAAAAGAAAACCTATATTTTTAAGTTTAAAATGTGAACACTTCAATCAAGCCACCCTCCGGGCAACTATGCAGCCCAGGAACAACTTTTCTTTAGTTATTAATACTCCAACTCTCGTAATTTTCGCGAAATACGGTGAACATGGATTATTTTGAAGGGTCATTACTTATGATCCTAGTAAGAAATCTGGATCTTTCAGTTGATATGGATCGAATTTATCATACGTATTCATTAAAGCTCCGAATATTCTTCATTTTCTCAAAAATTTTCAATTAATTGTTTAATACAGCAGAAAATTTCGCGTGCTTGGAAGATGTAACACTTCATCTCATATGGTGCGCAGCTTCTTAGGATAGCTTGTGAGAGAAGGGCTACAAAACTGTTATAGGACGGCCCTTGAGCCATGAGACATCTGAGCAAACGTAGTGGCTCTTCAATTTTGGGAATTCAGGATTAGAGTTCTTGTTTAGTTCGTCTTCGGATACTCGGAGTATAGAAGTGGAACTTATCGAACGTTGTTGTGGAGATTTTTCCCAAGTGGCTTATTTTTAAGTTTATGCGATCATCGTTTCCAAAGAGAAAAGAAGTCTAAAAGAGGCAAGCTGTGAATTAAACAGTTTACATTTTTACCTATTTCAGCAAGTCTCTCAATGTTATCGAATTCTGCGAAGAGGCCGCAACTTGAATTCAAAATAATCAATGGAGAAGGAAAGGTGCACGCTGAGGCACATTCTTAATTTAATTGCTCGACGAGAAACTAAAAAGGCAACACAGCCATATAATTATGCGATATACTTGATTTACTTGTGATGAGCATGGCCTTTTGCCTTGCAAAAAAGGATTTTTAGTTTGATGAGATATTTATTTCCAACCAAAAATTCACAACTTTGTGCAAATATAATCAGTTTGAATGCGTTGTAAGGCAATACTAATAAAATTGTTCTTGTCGCCGTTGTAAATGAGAACATTCAAGATATCTCATACTTTTTGTAAAGCAGTTCGCAATTCCAATAATTTCTGATTTGTCAAACTGTACCTGCTAATGTTCCCATAATTGCATTTTCCTTTTAGGTTTTTAAAAAATGGTAAACTGCTAAGCGCCTTCCAGTAATCCATTATTATACTTTTAAATACCTATTTTCGAGAAATTCACATGGCATTTATAACTTTGATGTTTTGCAAGCCGAAAATATTGCGTATAATACCGTTTCTCTTTACACATCCGGTAGCCAATTCAAATTTGGCGCGGGAATCGCGAGGCGAATAGACTGAGAGTACGTTTGGCAACAGCGTTCGCCGTAAGGACAATACTGTCAACTTAATGTGGAACGGCCTATAGGAATATTTCCAAAGAGATATGAATTAAGTCTGACAGGGCTAGAACCGGTGAATAAATGAACTTCAATTCAAACTGTAGACGAAGAAATTATATAATGAATAATAAATAATATGTAGTAAGTCATAATTGTATATTATCAGTAAATGTGGTGACATGTTTTCGGTTTAATCACATGATAGTTAATAATGTGCCCTATTCCACGTTATAGATGCGTCATCTTTGGAGAGCGATGGATCTGTAGAAGTGTCGATCAATCTGCTTGATAAACGAAGCGATCTGAAATGCGCGGTTCTTCTTTCTCGCCGGAAATTGTGATTGATAATTAGACAACAGTATTCTTTACGGATTTTCCAAAATAAAGACCATATCGTTCGTAAGTCCATTATTCTCTGCAGGGCATCTTTATACCCGATGCTAATTTTACCCGTATGCACGCATAAACAAATCCCACGGGCATTTAAGGCGACGTGCATTGCACTCGATCGGTGAATATCTGTATTTTAAATCTTTGTTGATAAACGACGTGAGTCAGTTCGGATATATATATGTACAAAAATACCCTGTAAGCTCGGCGCGTGGTGGTGTAAACAGCGAGCGTTACTTTTTCAGCCTGTTATAATTGCGAATTCCTACTGCGGTCATTTCGTGTATTCACATTGCTGACGTCGACTGGCGTTTAGCTCCCCCAACCATTGCAGTGTCACAAGCTGCTATTCTTCTCCTTCAATGTTCTCGATGGAAATAGGAACAGGAGATATTGGGCACAAGATATAAACCTTAACCGTGAATCATTATTTAAATTCCCTCTTGTATTTGTAGATCTAAGGAAGGATGAATAACGTTTCTGGAAATATTTCAGAATGAGTGAAACTAATTCTGTTATATATTGAATGGTTTACTTGAAACTGTTGAAAAACTAAAATATTGATAAATAAATTCCCCATTCATCATAATCATAGGTCATTCAATCCGTAGATTGGTTGACTGCAGTCCTCCATTCCTATCTCTTTAGTGCTAACTTTACTAAACCCTGATATCTCTTCTTTCGTTTATCTCTCTTTATTTGGCTAATGTATTCGTCCCTTGGTCTTCCTCTTAGTACTTTTCCTTCTATTTTGCCTTCAAGTACATTCCTAACAAATCCATTGTGTCTCAAGATACGTCCAATCCATCTGGTTCTTCTTTTGGGGATGATGCTCCATATTGTTTTAACCGTTTCTATTCTTCTGTACACTTCTTCGTTTCTTACCCTATCTGTCCATTTGATCTTCAAAATACAGCACCAGGTTTCGGGGGCTTCTATTCTTCTCATGGGGGTGTATCTCAGTCTTCACGGCAACGGATTCAATCCGAGTCGATCGTAAAGTAATCTGTCTCACCACTTCAGAGCGTTTCACAGTTCCGAGCGGAAAGAAATCAGTCTTTGGTATGACGTCATTCCTCATTCCAGTCGAGAAACGATGAAACGTCATAAGAAACCACACGTTCCTAAGAGACAAGTGAGCAGAGAAAAACAGCTTTCCAGTAAACAGTAATTTTTGTAAAATAATCTCCTGCATTTGAATGTTTGTGTGTTGAACGGATGTGTAGTAATATTTTACACGATTTTGTTCGTTTACGCTTCGAATAATCCCAACTTATGTAACCGTTTTAAATCATATTGTATCATTGAAAATTATCACTAAATTTGCCGAGGTATTTATCAACGCCGCGATCAATACGTTCTAAGTACATTTACACTGCTGCCGGACATTATTATTAATTTGTAATATCGCCTTTAAAAGCTCTTAGCATGAGGGTTTCTAGCCAGCAGAGAGAAGAGGTTGCATCCACATCTCATGATGTGTCTAGTTCCAGTGAGAGTGCACCTCATTGGGAGGTACAGGCAACATCTTCTGCTACTCTGCCACCTCGTAAAAGGTTTAAACAAAAAGGTTAATTACTGCACTAAACTAGAATTGCATTCTATGCTTTATTACTACAGATGACTTGATAACAGCAATTCTTTTTAAGATCAGTTTTGACAAGGTTTTATAAATTTTCCTATATGAAGATTGGAGATGAACCCTATATCTTCATGTTAACTTAAGCATTGCAAGTGAACTTTTTTGGAATGATATGATAATATCTAAGGATAGTAGAACATTGTCTAAGGCTTAGAAAGAAAGGAAATTTATAATTAACATTGTTCAATTCCATTCTATTTTTATTTACCATTATAACCATTTCTACATGTACTGGGACACACAGATATACTCAGGAAGGTCATACATACAAAATAATGCATGGATATAAAATACATGCATATTTACAATAAAAATTGTATAGATAGAAACATACTCTACATATATAAGCTTTAAAATCATGATCTTAGCTGTCATACCATACATTTGATATAAGGTACAATATTTTGTACTATTTTGTATAATCTTTTCAGATTAAGGAACCTCTGGAAATAAGTGTACATATGTATCTTTTATTTGGATATTCTATGATTGATTTGTTTTATATTGTTACTTATTTTTAAAGAAGCAGCTTTTTTATATAACAATACTTATTACTATGAAACAGAAGCCATTTCTTAAGTTTTATATTTTTGTTTTGAAGCAGTCCCTTGTTTGTCTTTAAGTTGAGATATTTTTTATCATTATTATACAGGGCCCATTTCCATTTTGTTCATTACTTTTATCTATTGCATTTATCACTTTATGTAACAGGTTATTTATTTTTATTTCATAGCAGGTGCTATTTCATTCATTTTTATTCATATTAGCGATTTTTATTTTCATGTGATACATTTTCTTTATTTTAATGCAGAGGACTGTACTGTGTGGGATAATTATTTAATTTCCTTTGAATACATTTGTTATCTAAAGGGTATGAATATTTATATTACAATGTACCTACCCTAGGGGAAGAAAATAAATTAATTGCCTATAGCATGCAAAAGACATACTTTTCAATGTATTGTCTCCTTTCTAAGGGACTGTTAGGGAGGGTATGTTCAGGGTATTCATCACCTCCTCTATAGGCCTTACACTGGCATGCCTCAGGCTGACATTAGCACTGCTTCCCAATGACTTTTGGTATCAGCCTTGTGCAGAAAAATGCAATGCACAAAGGACCTAGGTGCCCAATGAAATTCTTTCACTTATTAATACCATTAGGTAATATCTAGGCGCTACAGTAATTATTTCATTCATTATTTTATCTTTCATCATAATTAAATTATTTCACAATTTCCTTAAGATATGGCAATTTTAGAATGTGCTCACCACAAGTTGATGAGCTATGAAGCACAAAAGAGTAGCATCACTTACATTGATATAAATTACATGGATCTCCAACATTTGAGTTGAGATTTACTAAAATTACAAGTAGCAGAAGTAGACGTTTTGATTTTACACAAAATTGTTAGCAATGGAATTTTGAAATAACAAGGTTATGTATTCTTGGATGTACCGAAAAAGATGCTATTTTTATTCAAGAGTTTTCTACTTTTGTAAATAGGATATTTCCCATGCATAAATTAAACACAACACCACATACCTTTATTTTAATATCTAATGCTGTGGTATGCTGCCCAGTGTTTAGGAATGGTCAGTCTTTCACTATTAAAGCCCTTGCCATGCATTTATTTTGATGATACAAGCCCTGGAAAACTTCATCTGTGACAATGAAGGGGTTTGAGTTATCCATAAGTGCCTCAGACCTTGTCTTCTTAACACTTGCCGCCTTCTCTCTCCTCTGAACAAACATCAGGTTCCTTAATGACCTCCTTAGTGTAGGTTATTAAGAATGAACATACGTATAGCAGCAAAATTCAGTATCTTTTAGGATTCATCAGGGATTAAAAGTGAAACAAACTCAATACAATCAACATCCATGCACGAAATCAAAATCAGCTGATGAGAAGCAGAGAGAACATTACAATTCTAACTAATATTTCACGTTCAAATATAGTATTTAGATACCCTGAATTGATCTGACCCCTAATTCCTATTTTAAAGCAAACCCTTTTGAGAAGTTTTCATAGCCTCAGAAAATATTCCAATATCTCCATTGAATTTTAAAATCATTTAGAAGAGTATTGCCGAATAGAAATAAAGATACCACCGATAAAGTAGAAGTACACATGGATTTCTTATGAGAACAGCGCTTCTTATCTATCATCGATTTGGAGACCTTATGGTAGATGAAAAGATAATTGGTCCAGGAAGAGCATTAAGCTGATTCTGAAAATGATCCCCTGAAATAGAAGAAAAATTAATTAATTACCAAATTCCTTGCAAGGATTCCAAAATATAACTTTTATTTTTACAGGACTTGCAAGCTTAAAATTTGCACCTTGCAGAGGTGAGGAATCAGTTTCAAAGTAGGATTTTCAAACTTACACTACTAATTAAGAGATTAATACCACATAAGATAAATAGAGTAATTAGAATTACATGGGTCTTTTGGGAATGATACCTCGTAAATTCATGTTGGCAATATTTTTGTGCAGTAAATTTGATACTTTTCAAAAGGATCATAAGCATCCTTAACTATGAAAAAGGTAAGATTGACACTTTCACATCCAAGGCCTCTGCTAAGTGAGAAATATCAAAAGGCTAGTCTCATTATAATTCAATATTTTATTTATTTGCATTACAACTTGCACATCATCAGAAAATATTACAATTGAGATGAAACAGAGAATCAGGCTGGAGGATAACTAAAATAATCTGTATTGTATTTACACAACGTACAGCTGGATCTTATGAGAGAAAATTATTTCAGAAAGAAACAGTTTCTTCTCTTTTGAAACAGAAGGAACATTTGTATGAAGCTATATCACATATTTAACTATCTTTTTTTTTCATAGCCAATAGTTACTCGAAGTAAACTTCAGCTTCTCTGGGTATTGAATAAAAGGATATGCAAAGCTTTTTAATCATTTCACCTCCATAAAAACATGCATTTTAAGTAATGCTATTGCAATGCTGAACTAATATAACTCTGATATATTTCTGTCTGCTATTTTCCTATGCTGCCAATACTTTCATGAATTACATTCAGAATTTATGCATAACTTACATAATAATAATAAATTTATACTAGAATTTCCAGTACTTGATCAACCTGAAGCTAACAACAGAAACATCCTCTAGAAATTCCCTTCTGAATGAATCCTAGAGACGTAGCCATGGATGTTGAAAGAGTGGTAACTTTGTTATAAATTATGAACTATCGTTCAAATTAACTGTAACGGTTCAGAAACTTGACCGAAGCACCAAGAAATATTGCAACAGCAAAAGTGTTTGAAACCCTCATTTGACGTTGGATTTCTTTCTTTATTTACCTAGAACAGAAAGGAAATCAATTAGTTTTCTTCATCCCCAGTATAAGAAAGGGTTCTTTTTAATATCTAATTCGTGTTATTGGGAACTCCGTATATTTTCAACGGTATTCAGAAAATAGTATCTTCAAGGAATGATCCCATCAATTTGTGAAAAATCATTCCTTGTGTCTTTATCGTTTGTGAAAGTTTGATTTCCCGTTACTTTTCTTATACTATTTTATAGCATTAAGAGCTCATAATACTTGCAATGACGTAGAGATACCTATTTTCTTACAATCCTTTCTGTTCAGTTGGTCTTCAAAACTTCTCCCATGGTGAATATCTTGATATTCAATCACATGCTAATTATCATTTTCCTCTATCATTCCGGAGGTCATCCAAAGAGTTTCAAGAATTGACTATTTATATTATAACTTTTCAATTTCCCGGCCTCGTCTGTATTTCGAACGTTAACTGTTTTGCATCGGTACCGGGAAGAATGTCTGAAAGGACGGTATTAGCTAATGCGAATCTGAAGGCCTCAATTTCTTGCTATATCTTAGTTATTGATCGGCTCATGTTAATGATTTTTGACTTTATCTGAATCCACTTTGTCGTTTTGTAACTCAATGCTTTCATATATCGTGTTGCTTTTAGTATTTTTCATACACTGTATTACTTGCATCCGCCCTGTCATCACAATCAATAGACTTTCATTTGATCTAGAGCTTGGTTGATTAGCTGATGTCTTGAACGTATTTTTGATAATACTTGTGACTTATCATCCAGGAAACCTAGAAATGTCTACTCATGTTGACATGAACGTAATAAGTGAGGTTTACCAAGTGTGCACTGGATCTGAATGTCAGGTACCACAATTAGTTCGTCGCAGTTTTATAATGGAAGTAGGAATTTCCGTGATCCATATCGAGATGTATTTATGTAGATACAACACAATAGAACCATATCTTACTTTATTGGAAAGAACATTTCTGATTTCTTCTGTCCGAGAGAAATTTTAATACGAATGCTTTAAATATGGAAACTACATTCGTATCTTTGTTGATGTATGAGGCGGAGGTAGAGTAAAATATAAGCTCCAACCCCATGAGCGAAGCCTTCCTGGGTTATTTCAAAATGATAGAAGGCCAAAGATTAACTTCCTTTTATCTATATGCCACCACTTGTGTACTATCTGTTAATCTAGTGTAGAGATGATTATGATACCTAGGTCCTGGGTTTAAATCCTGGTTAAGGAACAGCAGTTTGTGATTTTTCTTGAGAAAGCTTGTTTCTGCACCCTCAAAAGAGGAGTCGGAATATTCTTTCTAACGAAAACTTCTATTTAGAGGTTATTAAGTACTTGATATGATTAAATATATTTATATGATATGATTTAATAATCCATGGCATCCGGTTAATAAGCAACCTTGGTAGAAAATGATGCAAAAGTCTTTCAATTGTATGATAAAATGAAGGATGGAATATTTGATGGCAAAGGATTTTGAAGTGATCACAACAGAGAAGGAGCTGAACCCTTGTTGTCCTCCTTCCCTTTGCTCGCCTTTTTGTGCAGCAGTCACATTGTTGTTCCTTGACTTGGCTGAACTCGCATTTGAAGAGAGTTTTTGGGTCAATGGCTGGAGATGTATTCATCCTCTTGGTAGCTGCTGCATCTATGGAAGCAGCCTTGTAGTTTATAGGTCTTTTTGAGCAGTAAATAAACATCAACACTATCCAAATCTGAAAATTCAGAATGAAAAGGCCGAAAATTTATGATCATAGATTAGAGCATCAGTTTTACTGTGTGTTCAAATTAATCTTATCTAACTTTTAAGTTCAGAATAATATGTATTGATACCATCAAAGTGTTTTGTTTACAAATCTCTTTCACTAATTCATAAAAATAAAACTACAAGATGATAGTAAAGATAAAGATAATTAGTATGGTTGATGATTAAAATGTCAGTTGATGTAAATAATAAAATTCTGTTATAATTAGATCTTTTAATCTTATGATGGCAAAGTAGTAGTTTATTTTGAAGGAATGATGTTACTGTTTATGTCACTTTTTTATTTATTGAGGATAGAATTACGTTAGACTCTCGATAAGAGAGTAAATAGCCTTTTGAATCTGAAAGAGGGACCTCTGTATATCTATCGAGTAAAATGCTATTGTAAAATCATCCTTTTTATTTTGATTAACTCTATTCTAAATTTTTATTTATGTATTAATTATCATAGGTATCAATCATAAAAATCCCATATGGTAGTGCTTATAGCTTGATGATAAAATATCTTATATATAATTAGCGGTGTGTCCGTCCGTCTGTCTGTTCGTCCTCCCCTTTACCTTGGAAACTATTTGTCGTAGAGCCATGAGACAAACTGCGTTCTATTACTAATATGCTGGAAGCCCCACGAAAACTATTATCATCTTTATGAAGGCTCGGGTTCGAAACCAGGACTACATACTAAGTTTTCATTAGGAATGCAGGTAAATTTCGTTTTTGCACCCTGCAGGCTTTGTTACTTTTACAGAATTGAATTGGAAATAATGGTCCTACGAAGTCAAGAAAAGTACCAAAAGAAGGTAAATTGAATATATAATCTTATTATTGTCGTAAAATACACTTTTCGAATCTAAATTACGACAACTATAACAAAATTAGCGAAACTTTTTGTAAAATTTCGGCGTAGTAAACAACCAGTCCCCCTGCCGACCAAGGTGATTGTTGAATCCGATACATTGATTTTACCACAGGAATACACGGGGATTTTAAGTCCATACCGAAATGGTAGGAAGTAACGTCAGAATTTATGAAGAGGAAGCAATTAACTGAGATTTCAGCGAATGAAAACTATGATATTTAAATAACAGGAACAAAATTACAGCCATTTTGGATGTGTTCTTTATCAAACCGAATTACAAAATGACATTTATACGTTCGTTTGTGGTGATCAAGATGACGAAGACACATTACGTCGAGGAAGAGGACTGTTTTTAAGGGACAGGATTTTAATGCAAAATTGATTTTAAAGTAGTGCGTTAATGTTACTCTCACGAACTGCATAATGTTCAATGGAATGTCACCAATCGATGCCATAAGGGTAAGAAATTCTCATATTCAAAATACATAGCGGATTTTAAGTAATTTTTTGAAGGCTTTCCCGATTACATGGAAACGTGGGATCAGGCATGTGAACAAAAGTTATATATGTCTTCGATATACGCGGTTCAACGTTTCCCTAATAATACTTGATTCGTTGCCAGAGCTACATTTTGCATTCTACCATACATTTTAATGCCGATAGACATCTGCCATATTGTTTTAACTTTTTAATTATCGAAGAATAATGTAATTTACATCGCATTTACTCCATTTCTCACGTTGTGGTATCAACGAATGAAAACATACATACGAAGGGGATAAGTGAGTATAATTTCTTTGGATTGTGTGTGTATTTCGTTTCATAGTTGATCTTCCTCTCATATTGCCGAGAAATTTAAAGAAAATCAGCGATTTCGTTACTTGGTTGCTATTAGTAAATCAGGAAGAATATTTCAGAGGATCCTGCGCGTGATCCACTGTGTGGTTTCTCATGCCTCCTTTCCCGGGCCCATAATATAAACAACCACCTACATATGTTGGTTAGTAGAGCGGAATGAATTTCCTGTTGAAGGTTAATCTTTGCATGGTTTAAAAACAATTTTGTGAAATCGACATTGGTTAGCTATCATGCAGCGTTGGAATAAAAGTCCTGATTAAGTCTTATACCGTAAGCTGTCCGCTTCCTAATTGAATCTGAACCAGGGAACTTTAATCACTCTTCTTTTAGAAATGAACAGGATAAACTGAACTTTATTCCATACTCTTCCCTATTCTTTTTCTGCACTAGAAATTTAGAGGAGACACTCCCGTAACATCCAATGATAACTATCGAAATTCGTATGGGTTCGACTACAGACTATATATTGCATCTCTTTTAAGATATATCTTCTCAAGATATGTAGTCGAACTCGACAATGTTTTCTTGCAACGATTTTCAAATAATTGATAATGTATCCTGGTATGACGATAGCATATGTGAACTAAGTATGTACATCTCAGCACTTTCCAGTTTCCAAAATAATACGAAATTCTCCTCCAGGAGATTTAAACCCCACTGGATTTAAGTAACATCTGATAAGTAATGTATAGTATTTGTGGAATTGGAGTAATAGGAAACAGTTTCATTGGAATCTATCAATAAAGGTGTGCTTGGGACATATTTCGGTCTTTAAACTCCTTCATCTTCTGTATTCGTATAAAAGCAACTTGAACCATATTATCAATAACATAAAATGCATACAAATACATTCCTAGAGTTATTTATAAGTATTTACCAATCAAACATTATAATTATCGTTCCTGGTTCATTTTCGTAGAATGAAAGCATAAATGCATGGGTCTTGAACCCTTGCATTTGCTTCTAAAATCTTTGGAGAGGATAATTTCACTTCTACACAAATAGCATTACTAATTTAATACTACATCTATTTTCCCCGTTGAGAATCAGTGGGCAAATCAGCTAGTATATTATAAAATAATAAAAAAGGTTCTGTAGTTAATTTTTCATTAAAAAATCTGAATGATATGTAACTCAGACCATAAGTATCTTCTAGGTTGCTTGAAACAATGATATCTCTTCCTTACTATATTTTCCTGACTTTATAGATTGGTGTTCTTCCATAGATTTTCCTTGCCTAAATTTAAGAGAGCAATTTGCTTTTATGTTAAATGAAAGTTCTCATTTTTCAATCCCTGTATCATCTAACCTAGAATGGAATATTTATTTACTCTTGAAATTTATGGAGAATACTATCAGAAGATAACTTTCTAACAAAAGTTTAAAAACTATAATTTTGTAACAAATGTTGGAATCAATGCTATTCTCTCCCATCTCCACTGGTTTATTTTCCAGAAAGATAAGGATGATGTCATCAAATGTGGCAGATAGGTATTTATTATGAATTGAGTAATTTTCAAGCATTATTGACCAAAACCAAGAAAACAGAACTGTGCAAATCAGGCAAAAAATTACAGATATTGGTAATCTTATTCTAAATTTATTTTTAAAATGATATCCTATAAGAGTAATCCTGTAATTTTCATGATTTATTCAGCCTTCCATTGATCATATTTTAACAAAAAGCAAAATTCACACAAAGGTTTGTTATTGAGGAGAAATTGATGCAGCTAAATGATGATGTAGCTATTTTTTCTAATATTTGTCTAGGGCCAGAGCATTCTTTCAAATGCAATCTTTGATGATATTGACTTAATTATTTTCAAGGATTTAAAATGAAAAACAATGTTCTTAAAATTTGATTATTAAGTAAATCATAAAATTATTATTTCTCCTTATATCCCATGTAAGCAGTTTGCTGTTTCCTTAAAAATGTTAAATCAGGATTTAACTGTATTAAGAAAATGCAATTTGAACTGGCAACCATAAGTAATTATTTCGGTTATTTATTTTCAAGACAAAAAACACTTTGTTATTTATTTCTTCAACACATTAGCTAATTGTAAAGAATGGAAGACAAATTTTTGACTGATTAATCGTCATGTAAGACTCACACTTATCCTCAGCCTTTTGCACACAATAATAATGATAATGCAAGGAATGATCACCATGACAACTGCCCTGATGGCCACAATAATCAGTACCTTGTCACTCTTTAATTTTTTCCACCAGCTTAAGAACAGGAATTATCTCCATATTAGTCTAAAGTCATTTATTATTTGATTTATGATCGATTTAAAATATGAATATTTTTGAGGAAGGGAATTTTATAATACATAATTATGAAATTTTTATGCATACAAAATTTCATAATAATAGAGATTGCAGATATAATACAATGTATATCTTGACCTGAAGCATTCATTCATTTAGTGGCATACAACATGAAATCACACAACCATTACATTACAAGTATGAATTATGGCTACCTGGAACTGCAATGACTACTACGGAATTCTTTTCAAGAAGAGAAAAAATGCTCAGCCATAACACTCAACGTAGTCAAAAAAAATATTGCTTCAAATAGTGTGATCTCTTGAGATAAAGACACGCAGTTCATGCATGAATAACAGAAGTTTGCTCTGATTTTCAAATATTGACATTCATACCTGAATCTCTGAACTTACTACATTTTCCTGGTAAGCTATATTTGTATAATGACAATAAGAAAGTCAAATTAATTTAGAGTGCTACAATATATATAACCGTAAATATTTTACCAAAAATGCATGGCTTACTCTTTGTCATATTTTTAAAAGTAATAGCCTATCAGCATTAAATATCCTCACTAAATGTTGTTCAGTTTTTGTTTTGTGTGATACCAAAATCTATGTGGTAAATTAAAAATACATCACATAATTATGTACTTATTGGAGATATTTTGGTGTGTTTTTTTCAAGAGGAATTTATTTTATGGTAATAATAATGATCTTTATACATGACTTGAAAAAGTTATCGCACATACTTTCCTAACCGGAAATTTCTTATTACTATAACTGTTTAGGAAGATGTCAATGTATAAAGACTTGATGTTCCATAAAGTAAGAACAAGCTGCAGGTATAAACCATTTGTCCTCATCTTGAGTGAAGAATTAAATCTACATTAAGAAATCAAGTCAATCCATAGTAAATAAAATTTCAGCCTTAGATTTCATGATTGTTCTGGTTATGGAGAATCAGGGAAGAGATAAAATGAATCATTTGAATTAATAAAATTGCAAATCTTCTATATTTTGAAATTTTATGGTGAAATATTCCATATTACTAGGGTATTTCCTCAAATGTTGCTTATTGAATGTGTAAACATTCCGATGAGACAACACACCTTGTCTTAAAATCCAACTCAGTTTGACCAATATCTAGACTGTGTACCTTTTCTCCTGATAGCACACAAACTTCCTATCCTTGTTACAGATACATGGGGAATAAAATTTCACACACAAAGAAAAACTCAATTGGTAGAGTCCACAAAAAATATTTTATTATTATAATGACCTATTACATCAATATACTTTTGCCTCTCTTATAATTTATCAATTAGCTGAAAAACCTGGTTGTTATTTCCGTCCTGTTAATTTAATCATGCCTGTATTTATCAGATCAGAATTTATCAAGAATCAGATTGCTGCAAATGAAATTTGCTTGAGAATGAAACATGCATGAGAATCTTTTAAAAATTTTAAAATATGAAATTAATGAAAATGATTTCCATTGCTCTTAACAAGTTAATGTTTTTCCAATAAATGGACTCTGATGACCTAAGAAATAAAGTAGAGGATAAAGAAGCTATAACACTGAAAGAATGCTTCAGTTGGGTGTATATTTATCTTATTTCTATTGTTTTGAATGTCTAAAGTGTTTGGGAAAAATGTATCTTCAAGGATAAAATAGGCAGGTTTAATTTAGTTTGAATGATGTGATTGGTAATTTTGAGTGGGATGAGACTGAATGCATGATTTGAAGTAAGACCTGTAGAAGTGCAATGTAATCTGTAAAGATCATTGATTACAGATTGTTGAAATTCTCAAATAATGATTTATTTTAAGTCAGTATTAGTGACTAAGTCAGTATTAAGTCACTATTATTTTAAGTAGTATTTTTGATGATGTATCAACCAATCTGTTCTATATATGGATGGACTAGCTCTTATTTATTTCTGAAGGCAATGCATTATCAAGGCCTCTGCTGTCCTCTTCATCTAATATCATAAAATAAGGTGTGTGTGTGTGTGTGTGTGTGTTTAGGTATGTTCGCCTAAAACTCGAGAACCATAAATGGCACAATTTTCAAACTTTCAGGATTGTTAAATGCACTCCCTGCGCAGATAATAGGCTACTTTTCATTTATCTGAACGTCCCCAGTTCGAATCCAGACAAGAAAAACCGTTCTCATAAGAAATGCACGTAAACCTAAATCAGTTTTATCGGTTGCAGGCTGCATTTCTTTTGCAAAATTAAATTAGAAACTAGCTGAATTGCCCATTGATTCTCAACGGGGAAAATAGATGTAGTATTAAATTAGTAATGCTATTTGTGTAGAAGTGAAATTATCCTCTCCAAAGATTTTAGAAGCAAATGCAAGGGTTCAAGACCCATGCATTTATGCTTTCATTCTACGAAAATGAACCAGGAACGATAATTATAATGTTTGATTGGTAAATACTTATAAATAACTCTAGGAATGTATTTGTATGCATTTTATGTTATTGATAATGTGATTCAAGTTGCTTTTATACAAATACAGAAGATGAAGGAGTTTAAAGACCGAAATATGTCCCAAGCACACCTTTATTGATAGATTCCAATGAAACTGTTTCCTATTACTCCAATTCTCTCTAAAGGTTTTAAAAGCAAATATAGGTGTTCAAGACCCTCCGAGATTAGGTTGATCACTTAACGGTTTGTATATAGGTATGCATTTAAGCTTTCATTCTATGAAAATGAACAAGGAACGATATTTATAATGTTTGGATAGTAAATACTTATAAATATAACTCTAGGATTTTATTTGTATTCATTTAATGTTATTCATATTATGATTTAAGTTGCTTTTATACGAATGCAGAAGATAAATTACAAATAGGTCCCTAGCAAACCTTTACTGATAGATTCCTATGCAACTGTTTCCTATTTCCCACATTCCACTAATACTGTACATTACATATTAGACATTATTTAAATCCAGTGGGGTTTTAATCTCCTGGATTGTCCATTTTCGAGTTCGACTCCATATCTTGAGAGGATATATCTTAAGAGAGATGCAATATATGGTATGTAGTCGAACCCATAAAAATTTCGATAGATATCATTGCATGTTACGGGAGCGTCTTCTCCAACTTTCTAGTGCAGAAAAAAATTAGGCAAGAGTATCGAAGAAAGTTCGGGGTATCCTGTTCATTTCTTAAAGAAGAATAATTAAAGTTACAACAAATATCAAGGAAAAATCAAATAAAAATGACACTTACCAACACATGTAGTGATAGTTGTATTTAATTGCTCGGAGAAGAAGGCATGAGAATCCACACAATAGGATCCACTGAAATATCCTATCTGATTCACAAATAGCAACCGAATACTGAATACCTGAATATTTCCACCACATCTCGGCCGAAGCTATAGATTATAGCAACCGAGTAACAAAATTGTTAGTTTTCCTTTAAATTTCTCGGCAATAATAGAGGAGTATCAACCAAGTAACGAAAACATGACTTACAAGGAGAGACTCTCACTTTTGTCCGGGGATTTTGATGAAACTTTTTGCAGTGGTGCAGGAAGTAGAGTAATGAAAAAATTTAACGGCGTTCCTCTGAATGGGCCTTAGTTTCGCTGCAATAAATAATTGAAAATTGATAATCGGAGTATAGGCAACCCCGCAATACACGTCCATGCCAGCCGAGTATGCATGAAAGAATGCGATGTTTTATGGTATATTTGACATTACATTTTTCTTTTTATTCGTAAAATTCTTTCCTTGATACTTACTATTGGGCTTATTAATAATAATACATAGTATGCTCAATTAGTTATCCTGTTAAATAACCTTCGTGAGCGATATTTTTCCATTTAAGGTAGTTAACGTCTATGCTAAGAACGAAAAAGGAGCTTGCATTCAAGTATTTTAGGATTTCATAATCATAAATATCGATTGCTTTCTAGAATTTATAATAAAAACCATTTTCTATATATTAATTAATTTATTTATCCGATTTCAGCATTTCTCGACAGAAATGCATGTAAGCCATTTTTCCGTAATCAATATCACTACTTCCTGACGAGATAGAAATTCAAGAAATACTGCATAAGATGCATAATTGTGTATTAAATATCGATAGTTTTTTGCGCAGTGTATCCTTCGTTCGATTTCAGATGACTCGAAAATACTCTTGTAATAAATGTTAAGAAAGAAAAGAAAAAAGTTCATTTTCATCATCGTTCATCGATTACAGAATTTATCTTTAGTACATACAATGAAATCAGGAATAATGGTCCTGCGAAATCGATACTAGTACCAAAAGAAAGGAAATTGAATATAGATAGTTATTTTTTGTTGCTTGTCATGTATTTTTTTTACCAGATATCCTGAAATCAGATAAATAAATAAATATATAAATCGTAGTGATTATTAAATAAGAATATGAAAGGCAACGCAAAATCATTTTTCATTCATAGGATTGTAGTGAAATACTTAAAATTTAGTAATATTTAAAGTTATTTAAGGAGTTAACAGACCTTTCTCAACTTCAAAAAATTCAAATATTCGTTTCTTTGCATGAATGTAAAGAATCACCCTTAAAAATATTCAGGCAAAGTGGTATTTTCATATTATAAAAATTAGCTGAGCTACAGTAGTTTTTCTTGGGCAATGCAGAGCACTCGATGAGCCGCCAGTGACACTCGTAAGCTTAAGGAGTCGAACATGGGTGTTATTACCTTCTCCTAAAGTCTTCTTTCCTCAAAGTAACATCGTGGTACATGTACCTATATTCATGTTGAAATAATGGTTCTCTCGTTTTATGAAAATTATAAACTTAATGAATAAATCCATGTTATTATGTTATTCTTCCTGCACAACTTTCCATTATTTTTGACAAATAAAGAAAAGTTGTGCAAGGTAGTTAAAGAAACTCTAAAAATAAATTATAAAAGAAGATGAGGTACCTGAGGTTTTTTATCTTTTGATTATATTCACCTGCCTCTTTTTCGATGGCTTAATTTTTTAATAGATAACTCTAACGTTATCTATGGAAGAATGCAGCATTTCCATTTTACCATAGGATCAGGAAGCAAACAGTTCTATTCTTGTTTTCGCACTGTATTTATCGTGAACACATGGTATTGAAAATTTCAATAATAATTTCAGTAATATGGAGAATGGATACGTTGGTGCTATTCATTGGGTATAACATAGAACATATTTTAGTTGATGTGCTATGATTGGTTTTATGCTAGTCCAATGACAGCCACATCGTTTTAATAAGTGTTATGAAGTAAATTAAGGTCAAAGTGACTGAAAACATCGACTACTGACAAAGACAAGACTAGGAGCGAGCAACATAGCCCACGGAAGATTGCATGACACCATCAAACAGGAGACTTATCCCTTATAGACAGATGTTCAGTAGAAACGACTGAATCTATAAATGGAGTTAGTGAAAAATAATTCAATACTGATATACTTTACCTGTATATTTTACTGAAACTTTAAGATTTTCTATCTTTACACAGCATTTTATTCACTCACTTTATTCATCGCAATGAAACTTGTCGAAAATATATAAAATTAAACTAACTATCGTCCAACAAGAGCGATTTTCGATATATTTAAAATTAAGAAAAATATCGAAAATTACACTGATTTTTCAAATAACTTCATTTTTTAGTATAAACAATTCTCAGAATATCAAATATTTGAATTTCAAAAATCGTTGTTGTAATACGAGAATTAATAAGTAATTAATACATTTATAGTTTTATATTTATTAAGAAATTTTTATAGTTTAACATAGTGTATGGTTAAATTCGTGTCAACCAACGAGGTGTATATTTTCTTGTGAGGATAATTTTTCATCCATTATATTTACTTTCAGCTTAATGTTTCAAAAGGTATTTATATTTCCATACAATGCTTAATAATCACATAAATATCAGAAAAATAATATCACTAAAAATAACAGAAAAACCGTTTTCTCTTACTAGAAGAGTATTTCTCTCAAAAATTAAAAAAAATACCGCTAATCACTGTAAATCCGGCCTGCAAAGTAATATAATTCCTTTACGAGATTAATAATTTAGTCTACTATTTATTATTATTAATAATTCAATTAGTAGACAACAAGGAAATCATTATCGAATGAAATTGAAAAAAGGTGCAAGATATACCAGAGAACAATGCGTTATTTCCTCCAAACTCGACTAGCTCGGATGTGTATTGCAGATTTGCCTGTACTCCGATTAAATTGGATAAATAAATCAATTAATATATAGACAATGGTGTTTATTAAATAAAATTTGAGAAAGCAATCGCTATTTATGATAGTGCAATCCTAAAATTACTTGAATGCAAGCTCCTTTTACGTTCTTAGGATAGTCTTTAACTACCTTAAATACCTTAACGAGATTACAAATTGAGCATACTATTTATTATTAATAATAAGTCCAATAGTAAGTATCAAGGAAAGAACTTTACGAATGAAAAGAAAAATGTAATGTCAAATATACCATAAAACATCACATTCTTTCATGCATACTCGGCTAGCATGGACGTGTATTGCGGGGTTGCCTATACTCCGATTATCAATTTTCAATTATTTATTGCGGCGAAACTAAGGCCCATTCAGAGAAACGCCGTTAAATTTTTTCATTACTCTACTTCCTGCACCACTGCAAAAATTTTCATCAAAATCCCCGGACAAAAGTGAGCCTCTCCTTGTTAGAATACTACTCGTTAGGAACGGCTAAATACACTAAATGATCTACACTGATATGATCGCCGATTGTATGAGAAGTAGCTTCGCGTATGGCACTGTATCGAATGCCGTCCTAAAAACTAGCAAAATCTGTCATCTGGCCTAAAGCCTTTGTCGGCTGCTTGCATCATATCATGACTAAATGGCTATCACAGAAGCGACCTTGAAGGAAACCATGCTGACTGCGCGTGGTTGCAATGTTTTCATATGTGCAAGAGAACTTAAGCAAGTAGTAGTTTGGTTAGTGAAGCGGACAATATCCATCTGCGTAGTACATTATTTCCCCATAAACAAGCTGATTCTTGATTTTGCGGCAGGAATTTGGACCTCGTGACCAATGACCAAATAGCTAAGTAATCCTAGGTTAATAAGTGCGAGAGAATGAGCTTGAATAAAACAAACGCGAAAATAATAACGCAAAGAGTATTATCAAAGACATCGATCCACGCGGTGGTCTGCCTAGAATATCGTACCAGTTTTATTCGTATAAATGTAAAAAAAATTATAAGATACAAACAGGCAGTTAATCATGTATCAGGAAGGTTAATCTGTTGGCCGGTAAATGCGAAGACAGTTCAGAGGAATTAGACTGTGATGATTTCATTCTATGTATAATCTAACTTCTATTAATTTACTTTTAAAGTTTAAGGTGATTTTAAGAAAAGACGAGATTAGTAATTTGGAAGAAGGCGGAGAGTTCATATGGATCAGGCAAATTGAATAAATATTGGCAATAAAAAGAATTGAAATTATTCCTCATTATAGTGCTGCACTTTTATGTAGCAAATACAACGTAATTGTATTGAAGAAATTCCACCAAGAGACTTTAGTAGTATCGATTGAACTTAATGTAGAATAGAACGTTTCATTGCAAATTTCGTCTTACAGTGAACATGGCATACACATAGCCTTCACCAAGATTTGGATTGAATTGGCTATTTTTAAATGTACCTTATACTGTCGCGATCTTAAAGAATTGATTGGAAGGAAGCTTTAATTAACTTTACTGTAGACCAATAGCGTAAAACGTATATTCGTGCACTAGTATTTTTTAAATATACTTCCATATGGAAAGCAAATAATTCCAATGCCTGCCAAAGATGAGTGAATTCTTTATCTTATCTCTTTCCGGAAGGTTCAATAATTACAAATACCGATTAAAGTTAATTGGATTAAAAAGACACCTGGCTACTTAAGTTAAATGTATGCAGGAACAGAGTATGTCAGCTGAAACCGTATTGTGTCTCATCCTTTTATGCAAAGATACCGGTTAATCTGCCCGAGAGCTAAGAGTAATTATATTTTATATTTATAATGATAAAATGGTTTTATTCTTCATTATTATTCAATATACTGTGTTATTAACTAAACGTTTAATGTAATTGTCCTTTACTATTCCAATTTTTAGAAAGCTAATCGTTTGAAGTGAAAGCCATAATAAGAAGGCGGTTACTAATAATTAAAAAAAAGGATCCTCCAACACATTGACATTTTTTAATTCCAATCACTAGTGTCCGAGTATATCACGATAATATTATCTTCACGGTGAGAATGTGCTATACACGTATGCGTTAGTGAATGGGTTTGTGATCGTGTGTGGTGTTCATGAGAGAAAAACAAACTCTCCAATTACAATTATTACTAAAACAATATCTAATTCATCCATCGCCATAAAAGTTAAATATTAAGATAAAAATTGTGTAAATTGATGTAAGAATTTATCTTGTGGAACATTAACAATTTCTAAGAGTTTATTTCTGAGGAAGTACTTGGTTGCATGTGACGAAAACGAATTTAACGGAAGTATATGTAAACCGGAAAGTTCTCAAAATGATCACGATATCCGAATTCGGAAAGTGTTTCGACTTAAAAATTTTATGCATAATTAATAATATATGATGAATTCTCTTTCCGGTGATTGTACTTAAAAATTAATAAATTCAAATCTCAGAAGAAAATTAAAACCCCTGAAATGTTACCAGCATTCCTAACTGGCTGCTTGACCTTTCCCTAATCGTTATAACATTTACAAATTCCTCCTGGTTCTTCTCACACACTCTTTACTTTAACCAACACCAAAACTTACTCCTGGGCGCGACATACCGTCGCTAATGGTGGTTCTCCGATGACTCCGCCGATGAGGGAGGGAAGGGGGGGATTGGGGGGGAAACCTTAATAACCCTAAGAAGTGGACCCTCCAGGCCGTTGTGACGTGCTATAGGGTTCACCTCTATGCCTAGAGGGCCCCCTGCCACAACTTCAAGGACAAGCTCCGACCTCATAGACAGAAAGAACGAGCAGGTGAGAAGTGAGTGCTTAGTTACCTCACCCCTGCAGAAGAAGGTGAAAGAAAGGCCCCTGAAATAGATGCCTGCGACTGTAGGCCTAAGAGTAGGCTAGGTTTGTAGGGAATGCCTTCCCCACGCCCCCTACAGAGCAGGTGGTTAGTACATCTATGGTGCACTTTTAAGAAAACTACTGCAAACTGTTATCAAATTCATTGCAACATTGGCTGTGATATGGCTGCAATAGTCTATTGTTAACGTTTAGAGTTAAAAAAAATGTTGAATGTAAATTATATGTTAAGTGGACGGTTAAATTCTCATCTTTATATAAAATGCAGAAGATATTTAAATCAAAGATCGAAATTGTCGCTTAGGCTTAAAGCAACAGTAACTGCTGTTGTAAGCACAAATCTTGAGTTAATTAGACTTGTTTGATGAAGTAGAGGAACATTAATTCATCTGAAGAGAAAAGAAACTGAGTACTTACGTGTAATTCTGGAGTTAATGATGATGGAATTTCCTGTAGGAAAAGAGAATAAATTGTTTAACTGATGGAATTCCCTTAATGTAAACAGTAATTCAATAATCACCCACATCTGTAACATTGTTATACTTTTTTTAAGAAATCACGGAATTCATACAAAAAGTTGATCTTCTTCTTAGAGACACAGTTTATGGGAAAGTCTGCTTTTGTGCGTGATTCTATGACTTACACAATTCCTTCCTTTCTGAAATTATCACATCGGAAACATCTATGGTGCACTTCTTAAGAAAACTACTGATAACTGTTGTCAAATTCATTGCAGCATTTGACTGTGATATGGCTACAATAATCCATCGTTGACGTTTTAAGTTAAAAAAAGTTATTGAATGTAAATTAAATGTTAACTTGATGGTTAAATTCTCATCTTTACATAAAATGCAGAGGATATTTAAATCAAAGATCGCAACTGTCGCTTAGGCTTAATGTAACAATAACTGCTGTTGTAGGCACAAAACTTGTATTAATATCCTCTATGTAAGTTCATCTGAACAGAAAAGAAACTGAGTACTCACGTGTAGTTCTGAAGATAATGATGACGGATCTACCTGTGGAAAAAGAGAACGAATTCTTTAATAGGTAGAGTTCCCTTCATATCCTCCCAAATCTTTTAAACATTTACCGACAATTGTTACATTGTTATACATTTTTACTTTCTCATCAGTAAGTAATAATCAGAATCTACACGAAAGCCTTCAGAACTTCTCTTCAGGGACACAATTCATGAAATAATCTACTGTAGTGCGCGATCCTTTGAGTTACCCAATTCTCTTCTGAATTAATTCTTCAGGCCGATAAATATCTAGTGAATGAGAGTATTACATCATAAAATGCGAGGAGTTAGTGAAGTTAGATTACTACGAAGAAAACATTGTACTCCGAATTTCGTTAACCATCAACAATTATTGCTAACCATCTGTCAAACAAGCGTGAGAATACAATAGAATCTTAACAAAAGTATTAAGTCAATCTAATTTTAGGTCGTAATGAAATTTGCATGGCACATATAATGTAAGAATACTATTATTTGAAAGAGAATAAATTGGAATCCGCTGTTAATTGATAAGAGTTTCGGAGGGATGTTCCCAGAAGGTGTTAGCTGTCCTTTCTAGGAATTGGTGCCAGACGGCCATCAGTATGTCGACGATTGAAATGTTTTCCGAACCATCTACTTCACCAAAACTTGTTAACTCACGAAAAGGACTACAATCGCAAAAGAATATTTGATCTAAAAGTTTCTGATTATAAATTTCTGAATGTTTGTACTAGCTGACGATAATAAGCTAGAGACGAAATAATCAACTTCCTGTTTACGAATTTAACGAATAGCAAACGGACACACCATATCACAATACGAATCCGACATTAGTCAATAAGATTCGAACTCTAGTTGAAATGAAAAATCTCGCTAAAACATCCAGTAAAAACACGGCACATTCACACTCTTAAATATGAATTTTCAGACTCCCTGCAGTATATTTAAGCATGGTTGCAAGTGATACAAATGAGCGATATTAAGTTAAAACACAATGAATATTTATGGACACATTAGAGGAGAAAATAGAATAATAATACATGTAGTATTTACGGTAATTTAGGAGAAAGCCGAACTTGGATGTACACTCGAAGGTCAGTGAAAACACGGCTATTTAAGAGGGACTAATGTCTTTACAGTGAAAGAAAGGAAGAGCCAACTGTCCTTGGATGATAACAAAGTCAATAAAAATATCAGTGTACACTTCATTGCCTCTCATTTTCATTGATTGTAAATAAAGGCAAAAAGGAAAGTGTCTTATGACGAATAGGGAGTGAATAAGAGGAAAAGTGACTTACGAGGGGTCCAAAATAAACAAGACAAAAGAAAATCCTAAGGACACCAAAACATTTCTCCTGCTAAAAAATTTGATGGAACAATCTAAAAAGATCGTAACGAATTAATTATTCATGGAAACATTTGATGTCACGATTTGAGTTTCTTAAATAGGAATATATAAGGAAATTCATCATCGACAGTAACGAGAGTTGATATTCACTTGATGCATCAGAAAACTGAACACATAAATTGTCATTACGCTACTTATTATAATATTGACATCATAAATTGATTGTCATTACACTGCTTATTATAAAATAATCGAGAGCTAATGACCAAAAATTAAACGTTATCTAAATTACTTTTAGATTAATATCTCAACAAAAATGACGTTTCTTGTTCTTGACAGAAATTAGAAAATATTAATTAACTTCATTCGAAAGATAATTTAGGATTATTTTCTTTTGCCAGAAAACTATTTGCTGTTTAACCGTTCTCTCCTTTTAATCGCTTTGTCTCCTACGAATTGATATAAGTAGAATGTTGTGGGGGACAGAAGAGACCAATGCAACCCTTCGTTTTCACTGATAACCTACTCAGATTTTCTAAATTTAATATTAATACATTTTATACAGAATGTATACTAGATATATTTAATGTAAAAACAGAATAGAGATTATTAATCGGTAAATAAAATATTATATATTGCTTTTGAATTACTCACCAATTTTGGTTCTCCGGTAATCCTCAACTTCTTCCGTATCAAGCAGAAGAAACTTAGAAGTAAAACAATTGCCGAGGAGGAAAGCATGCTACAATCTGGATCTGGAATAGAAACAGAAGATTAATTTATTAATGAATAGTGAATTTAATTTTATGTGATACCGTATTGTACATTTGTTAGATGAAGTATCGGCCAATGATGATAATTCAAATAAGCAGGATTTTGGTTAAGACCAAATTAAAAAATATCCAATTCCAGGTAGACATCCTTACGGTAGATTCATTCGTAATTTATAAAGTTGATTAACAAGCATGAAAGGCAAAAAGAAAAAGAGGAATACTTAGAGTACGTACTATAGTTATCGTTTTTTTCTGAACTGAGATGAGTATGGAAACTCGATCCAAACAAATATGAATAATAAAGATGTGTTAGTAAATCAATAAAAGATTTGTTTGAAAAACAGTAAATATTAAGTTAACTATTGAAATTCAGTACCCGATTTCTGGTAAGAGAATCGTTAAGTATTGTATTACACCTTGAACATCACCCAAAAATCATTATCTCGAAGAAAACTTCATAATAGATTTCCTCAAAATATCAGATCTAAGAATCTTCTTAGTGACTTCCTTGCAACTGTCTAAGCTATCCGTTGAAAATAAACTCACTCTATTGTGAATTTAAATAAGTGAGAACTTCAAAGTTAAAAAATCAGATTCGTCTTATATATAATATTATGAATGAAAAATAATTGAAAACTAAAGAAATATGCTAAGAGTTGTTCCGAATTTTAATGTTCAAATTAAAATGCAAAATTTGTTACATATTTGGTTCAAAACACAACTCATAATCTCTAAATGTCGCAGAAATATGACTTGCGCTATAAGTTCTACTGGAAATTAGAATGATATTTACACCATCTATGGTGCACTTTTAAGAAAACTACTGCAAACTGTTATCAAATTCATTGCAACATTGGCTGTGATATGGCTGCAATAGTCTATTGTTAACGTTTAGAGTTAAAAAAATGTTGAATGTAAATTATATGTTAAGTGGACGGTTAAATTCTCATCTTTATATAAAATGCAGAAGATATTTAAATCAAAGATCGAAATTGTCGCTTAGGCTTAAAGCAACAGTAACTGCTGTTGTAAGCACAAATCTTGAGTTAATTAGACTTGTTTGATGAAGTAGAGGAACATTAGTTCATCTGAAGAGAAAAGAAACTGAGTACTTACGTGTAATTCTGGAATGGAATTTCCTGTAGGAAAAGAGAATAAATTGTTTAACTGATGGAATTCCCTTAATGTAAACAGTAATTCAATAATCACCCACATCTGTAACATTGTTATACTTTTTTTAAGAAATCACGGAATTCATACAAAAAGTTGATCTTCTTCTTAGAGACACAGTTTATGGGAAAGTCTGCTTTTGTGCGTGATTCTATGACTTACACAATTCCTTCCTTTCTGAAATTATCACATCGGAAAGTTGCCTAAAATCCCAATTAATTCTTAATAAAAACTGCAAATCTTCAAATAGAATGCCAACTGAAGTGTCGGATATTCTCCTTTAATATAACTATTGTCCGTTTTGTTATTCAATGTTTAATGTGCGACCATTATAAACTTATACTAAAATATCGCTTTCTTGTAAATGAAGAGCAAAAGTAATGTCCGTTTAATAATTACAACACGATTTCTTGCTTAGCATATGTCTCTGAAAAAAAATCTTGTGAATGAAAATATTAGAGTATCCAGCGGATTAAGTTGGTACCCGTGAAATCCAGAAAGTGCAGCGCTAGGGATAAATTTATTTGTAAAATGCTACGAAAAAAGGCAAAGGTAACGAAGATGATCTCATACGCAGGTTAGGAATCTTTGAAAGAAAGAATACCAGAAGCTAGATTGAGCTTGACAAATTTTGAGACATCGTGTGCTATTTCGGCCGATTCAATTACGAGCAAAAAAATAAGAGAATTAGATGCTAGAGCAAGTCGTGCTTTGGATTCATATTTAAAATTTTTTGCGTTCCCCACAGAACGTTTTTGGGGGCTGCAAATGATAAATGAGCAATATTAAGTTATAACTAAAGAAATTGTTTATGTACAGACCGGAGGTGAAACTAAGATAATGATAAATGTAATATTTACTGTGTTTGTTTACCTAACTTAGAAAGAACTTGTGCTTGAGAAAAGACTCGAAGGTCAGTGAAAACAGGCCATTTTAGAGGGGCTAATGTCTTAACGGTGAAGGAAAAAAGAGCCAGCTGTCCTTGGAGATGATAACGAAGTCGTTTTCCGAAAATATCAATGTACACTTCACTGTCCTTTGATTTTCATTGAATACAAACAAAGGTGAAAAGGAAAGTGCCTCCCTCGTTTCAAGAAGTACTGACTGGCAGGTGAAGCAAGAAGCGTACAAGAGAAACGGAAAGTCCTAATGATACCGAAACACTCGTCATGATAAAAAAACATAGTTGCGAATACCCGAGAAATACGAAGTTATCTTTTCTAAGAATGTCTTTCTCAAACATATTTATACATTTAAAATTGCTGGATTTATCCACTTCATGCATTTACATTTGAGGAGATAGTTGACTCAAAAGATCAAATTGTTTGTATCGTTTGAAACAAGCGTCTCTATCGATGTAAGTGAGAGACCAGGAGAGGATCATCAGTTAGAGCGTTAAAATCTACGCAAGTCCTGTTTTAAATCGTTGAGCTTTATGTAGATCAAAAGAATAACATTAAAATATTGATAAAATTTACCAATAATATATGAAACCAAAGACGAAAAGGTGGTGAATCTTTAAATTGCTTTCGAATTTTGATTAATATAGCAGATGCTCCTAAACACATAAAATTTCATTTCACTGCTGATTATAAAACATTCTGGAGATGATGAAAAAATTAAACGATATTTAAAATAATTGTTGATTAAAATCCCTCCAACAATACAGTTCCTGGTTCTCGAGCAGTTAAGAAAAAAATATTACATTATGTTCCTTTATTCAACCAATCTCTTTAAGCAGCTAATTAATTACTAGGAGTATTCATCGTCTTTCATATGGTAAAGGATTAAATTATTTCAAACATTTAATAATTAATATTTTAACCTTAGAAGTGATGAATAGCCATAAATCTTCTTCTTGTAAATTGGTCGTTAAATTTAATTACAAAAGCAACTCAAAATACTAGCTGATTATTTTAAATATATTTAGAATGGGAATGGCGTCTTGTGCAATTTGGTATGGTTTCGCAGTGATATTTTCCTGAGAGCCAAAAAACATTTCCATGTTAACAGTTGCTCTGTGCTAAGAATTTTGCCTAAACGAATTAATACGCGAATTTATATTTTTATTTAATACCATGATAACGGTACCACACGGTTTTTCCGCACAGAAAGGAGTACTTTTCATCTAATATAGTGAAGAGATTAGCAGTTCATATGTTTGTAATGGAAAAAAGTTTAAGAAAAGAATTCATTATTGGTCACGACTAAGCTGCTCAAAGAAAATTTTAAACTCCATATGCAATTCGAAATAATCAATTTCAAATGTGGCTTCAAATCGCACTATAAATACCATTTCTTTTTAACGGAAGAATTTAATAATGTTATATTTCCTGCTGAAAATAAGTTTCCCCAAAAAGCGTTCTTTCATGCAAAACTTTCCTTCTGAAACATGTTAATATACATTGGCTGTTACACGATAAATAACGGACCAATAATGCATTTCGTGCCAGCCGATAAACCATGTCATACCTTTTAATAAACCAATCAGTTTCAACTGGTTTAGATCCGTTAATTAACAACCGAAAATACAACCACTCAAATTCTACACTTTAGGAATAATAATGATCCATCAGAAGAAGAAATGCAAAAGAGAAAAACTCTTAACTGCTCACCATTTGTGGTTCTCCGGGTATTCTTGTTCCTGCTTACTCCTCATAAGTGCCTTTCCACGATCACATAGAAGAAACTCCCAAGCAATAGAAGTGCCGAAAGGGAAGGATGTCAGAATCTGGAAAAATAGAAACGCTAAATTAATTCATTTGCGAATAGCAATGGGGTAATATTGTGTGGTATTATAATCTAGGGTATTATTGTGTTGTGCATATATAAATGCGAGCAATTGGCAAAGATAATGATTCATTTAGGATTATTGTTAAGATCATATTTAACAGTAACCTGTTCTACATCATAACTATTACAGTAAAATTATTTTTATATGTTATTCAATTTATTAATAAGCACGACATACATAAAGAAATAATGGCTATATTTCAAATTGAGGGTACACTAAACGAAATCTGTATGCACTGAAATCAATGTGAAGTATAATTATTAAATGATTTCCGGCGTTCAAATGCGCTAATTCAGTTCAGTGTAAAAACAGAAAGAACTCAAAAAGAAAAACATGCATCTCTCACTTGCGCGCAGGTACCGAGATCGATGGAGATATTCATCAGAGGAACCGCCCGGCAAGTAGGAGTTCCAGATTCAAGACCTTTCTTTCCCTTCCATTTCTTACACATCTACGAAAATCTTCTACAATGCATTACTTATCAGAGATAAAAAACGAAAATTCTAAGGAAACTATCCTTTGATCTTTACTTCCGTTTAAATTAAGTATTTAATAAAAAATGTCCCCAAATATAGGGGATATACTGATATAGGCCAGTTTCGAATACTAAATTCCCTCCATTTCTTCCACAACTACGAAAACCGTACACAATGCATTATTCATCAGAGATAAAAAGAACAAAAAGAAAATTCTAAGACGGCCATCTTTTGATGAAAACTTCCGTTTAAATTACGTATTTAATAAAAAATTCCAAATTGAAATTAAATATAGAATACTGATAGAGGCCGGTTTTGATCCGTAAATCAAGCCACAGAAATATTGGAACTGGTTTAATTAGCTAAGGAATCCAAAGTCAGCTTGAAATTCAAATGAAGATTTCCGTTACGATGTCGGTCGGAAATATTTTCGACTCATTCTAGTAAAAAAACCCCCGAAAATTGTTTTCCACCTTAATACAGCAAATATTCGAGGAGTAAAAGTGGTATCGGAAAAATTCGAAGGATTACCTTGGGCTTTCGTCAAATAACGTCTCTAGAAGTTGGGAATCGTAAATTCATTTCTTTAATATAATTTGCGAGACGAGATAAAAAATAAACGTATATAGCTAAATCATCGGACGATGAATGATGGTAAGAAAATCATAAAGACGAGTCATCTCGATATCTTCTTTCGACGAATAATCAGGATAGTAAATCATCTATAGTCAATCGTGAGAGTCTTACATAACGAAAAAAACATGTACACTAACGATTGTCACAAAAATAACAACTTAAAAACTGTAACATCAATTATTGTCTTTAAACTAAGAATTAATTCAAGCAAGATTCATTTATGTTACTTACCGAAACTGGAGAAATCCCCGAGAGGTCCTGCGGCCATCTTGACGTCGGAAGATGTCTTTCCAACCCTTAATTTAACTATAAATAATTTAAGAGGTTCTAATTTGATAACTTACTATGTAAAACTTAAATTATGCTACACAATTACTAGATATAGAATCTACTAACCTCCAAGAAATTTGAATTCTAACGGTTTTTTTTTCGTAAAAATTCTTCAGCATGTCAACACCAGGCGAAGTTTCTAGATCAACTAAAGTTTAAACCTAAAAAATCAACGGATCAACGAAACGGTGAGATCTGATTGGTTGTTATTTCTCGCAGTTACTTTTACTGTCACCCCTCCCACTTTTCCCCCTGCCGGAGAAAATTGTAACTTATAAGTAACGATAAATTAGCATTAAATTAGAAATATATTTATTTAAACACATTATAAGTTTAATTTAAAAAATATTGGAATAAATTTCGATCCTCTAAAACCTAGTACTTAAAATCGGCGTAAAATAGTTGATAGCTCCTTGTGACGTAATTATGACTTACGTTCAACCTATGGTATGAGCAACGGTACGAGAAACATAATGAATTCCAATCATTCAAGTTATGAAACTATGCAATGTGATCTAAAAGAATTAATGCAATGACTACGCAATTAATAAATAAACATATGGTTAGTTGCTGTATTTTAATATCTTCCATCTCATATGAGAAACATATCAGATATTAAAATTTAATTTTTAGCATTTACTTAAAATTTTATATTTAGAACGTAAGGAAAATCAAGCTTTAAAAGTTTTGGAAAATAAATTATATTAGCGTGCATTGATTTCATAATACGAATTTTTTGATGATACCCAGATCTGGCGTGATTCCAAGTAAGACTTCTGTTTAGTTACTATGTGTTTAACGTAAGTTAAACTAAATACTTCGAATTCACTTTGAAGGTTTTATCAAGAAAATGGTAGATAAAATTTATTACATACGTTTCGTACGTTTAAGTTACACACGTGATATATTTCTGAGTTCGGGGATTCGTAATGTAACAATAATGAGATAAGAACGGGAATAAGGATTTGAATATTTAAGCCTTTACGTCATATGGTGGTCATTAAAATTAATCAATACAATATGTATATCAAAGAGATATGAGTCGTTACATCCAAGCTATCACACCGATTATTTCCATGAATTACATTCGAGTTAAACAAAGATTGAAATATTTTTTTTTAGAAATTTTAGAACACATCTTTTATTCGAAGCTTAGAAAATTCATTAGCCTTAGTGAACATCTCATTTTCTCCAAGAATAAGTAAAAACTATATACACTCAATACTATAAAGATAAATACATTTCATTTGCGGTATTTATTTAAACCATAGAAACAATTAAACCAGATATATTGAATAATTCAGATGCCACATGTCAAGAGACATAATATTACTTTTCTATGTAGATTATTCATTATCCTTTCTCTTACATCTGTACTTTAGTATTTAGAAAAAGGCCAATTCGAAAATAGAATGAGGCTTACAAGGCAAAATGAGGGGGGAGATTCTTTGCGTTCTTTTCTCATGAGCTGGAAATCATCCATGTCATCATCTTATGAAATACCTCTACAAATATGCACTGAAAACAGCCTTTCGACGTTTGGTAGGGAATGTACTTATTGTACATTTCTTTTTATCAGTTTTATTCATCAGTATAATCCATTTAGATGAGAAGGAGAAATACATAATTGAAAATAGGAATGTAGAAAGAACGCAAAGAGAGAAATATAAAATGTACCGACATTACTGTCAAAGGCAAATAATAGTAAATAAAATAACGCTAAAGTATTATAATAACTATCTCACAGAAGTAATACTAAGTGTAACATACATTGGCCATAATATTTATAACTATATATTGAATTTTATGCGTTGTAGGAACGAATGAGGTTTACCACGGCAGAAGAAGAATAAGATACTTTGACTTTATATTACTTATTGAGGTAGGATTTTGGGAGTGCCAAGATAAAGTAGAACAATGAAACCATGAAAAAAATTGTTCATATAATTCGAAGAGGTAATAGATTAAAAATTACTCATATTTCAAAAATTAACTTTATCACTGCCTGATTAAGACAAATACTATTCAATAGTTAGGTATAATAGGGGATACGGTAATAAGGTAATAGTAGGGGATACATTTTTCCTATGAAATTCCATAAGATATTTACATTTGTTATGAAGATAGATTAGCATTGATTTCTATGAAATAAATACCTTTGAGTCAAACCAATGAGAAACTGAGAATCATGAGGGTGATAATGCAAGCTAACTCATCGTGAAAATTGTATGCTTTATTAAGAATAATTAATGTAATGCTAAATGTAACTTTGTGATATTCATGACAATATACACGGTGGAATAAAGAATACTTCAGTTATCTTTTAGTACTTAGTAATGTTCTTATTATACCCCCCCAGTTTTGTTCATGGTGGGGACAATATGAAAAGTATTGAGGTATTAGTGATGCTTGATCATTATAATAATATCAACCGAAATTACAGCAAAATTTCGTGAACCTCCCACTCTTAGCATTCTGGCTCGGTGGACGTTTAACTCAGTCTTTAAACAAATTAAGTTACAGAGGTACTCAATGCTATTAATTTAGCATTAAGGTGAAATAAATGTGGAGCTAAAAGATTCCCAGAGTACCACTCATTCTTCGGAACCTTTAAAATTAGCTAAATTAGCTTATAATTATGTAAATAATGAATACCAAGCTGAAGTTAGAAAGAAGAGATCATATGGTTCACAATTTCTATGGACATACTCTGTCTATTGCCTTACATTACCCAACTTAGATTGTATGTGAAATAGACCACAATATCCGTGTATTTCCTTGTTAGAATAATCATTCTTACCTTCCAACCCTATATAATTCCGGCTTGATATGCACGAAGAACCCCGTATTCATTAATCTCACACCGGAAGTTCATCCATTCAGTTGCAATGGCATCATAACACTACCGAGTTAAAGACTTACGCAGAATTCCCCAGATTTAGTCCAGATCCATGTGAACACCTGCCTTCATAAGAACTCCAATTTAAGTAATAATTATTCAATCGATGACTATGCTCACTGCTACACTTCGACGTGCTTTTCGAAAAATCACCGATCATGGAGCTGAAACACACCTTTATCCAAAATGCACAAACACAACATGATATTTCATATACACTCACAGCACAAACTTAATGTGATTGATTTTTCATCAGATATCACTTTTTTAAGGCTTCTAAGACACATACCGATGGAAATACTTAAGGTTTTAAGTTCCTAGGTGTATGATCAATCTCTTCTTGAGGCAGCAGGTCTTGGCGTGTTTCCGCGCTTTTAAAGAGGATTATGGTCTACAAAATTCTGACAAACGAAACCTGCTCTTCACGTCATGTGGCCTTCGAACTTCTCAGTACTTTGTCTCGCTAAGTGGACTGTGTTCAAAATGGCACCGTTTACATTTTTCTGTGGGTTTCAAATTTAACAAAGGTGAAAATGAGTTAGTTAGACTGGATTCAGCTTTACATTCAGTGATATAATTGGAAAAAGTGTGAGTGGAAATAAAAGGATCATGGTGGCTGTAGTGCATCACATATTCCGAGTATGGAGCACATGTAATGGCGTCGGTAACTTGAACATGTCCTTCGCGAATATTAAAATCGTTTGTGCGAGAGAAGATAATAAGTCTGAAGAAGGCCTCGTAGAGAAGTGAAGAAGCTTTAAAAACGGATTTCTTCGCAGCTGGACAAATAACATAACCTGTATGGGCTTTGTAAGTGTGCTTTTAAATTTTCATGTATTCGAACGCAATAATCTGAATTAAAATTGAAAGGAACCAGAAGAATTCTCAATGGTAAGTTATTTATTGCAATATTATTGGGAAGATTAGTTGGAAGAATATCCAACGACGTGCTTATAGAGACAAGACGAATAGCGTTGGCCGTGCTGATTAGGGAATCCAAAAAGGGACTAATGATTCACTTTATTTGAAAACTTAGAATTAGTTTCATAGTTTTAATAATGAATACGCTGAGAATAACAATACAGTGTTAATGCCCAAAATGATTTCTCTGGATCATCTCGAATTGAAACATCTCGTATACGTTTTCCTGTGCTGCCCCATCATTTCTTTTTTTATTAATTCATCTTCAGTCCTTTTCCTTTCGGACTGTAAATTTATATTTTGGCGGTAGAAGTCGGTAGAAATTTTTTTATCACTAGCTTCAAAATACCTGATGAATCAGTAGGGAAAACGTGTGTAAAAGAGAGAGAAATATCGAGAGATTGCAGTAAAAACGATAAAACGGTAATAATTGATTTCAAATGCTGTACCTTTGCAATCTTTCGTGGAGTGATTAGGATTTAACAATATTTAAATCAATTTTATCGTAACTAATATTTCTATTGTAAAATAATATCGATTAAAATTTCGTAGACATTTTAAATATTTCATTACCTGCTATGAATCACATAGGAGATGGAAGATATTAAAATACAGCAACTAACCATATGTTTATTTATTAATTGCGTAGTCATTGCAATAATTCTTTTAGATCACATTGCATAGTTTCATAACTTGAATGATTGGAATTCATTATGTTTCTCGTACCGTTGCTCATATCGTAGGTTGAACGTAAGTCATAATTACGTCACAAGGAGCTATCAACTATTTTACGCCGATTTTAAGTACTAGGTTTTAGAGGATCGAAATTTATTCCAATATTTTTTAAATTAAACTTATAATATGTTTAAATAAATATATTTCTAATTTAATAACAATTTATTATTACTTATAAGTTACAACTTTCTCCGGCAGGGGGAAAAGTGGGAGGGGTGACAGTAAAAGTAACTGCGAGAAATAACAACCAATCAGATCTCACCGTTTCGTTGATCCGTTGATTTTTTAGATTTAAACTTTAGTTGATCTAGAAACTTCGCCTGGTGTTGACATGCTGAAGAACTTTTACGAAAAAACCGTTAGAATTCAATTTTCTCGGAGGTTTTGAGAATTGAAATCCAGTAAGTAACATAATTTAAGTTAAACTTAATAAGTTTTCGAATTAGAACCTCTTAAATTATTTATAGTTAAATTAAGGGATATAAAGACTCCTTCAGACGTCAAGATGGCCGTGTGACTTCTCGGAGATTTCTTCAGTTTTGGTAAGTAACATAAATTAATCTTGATTGAATTAATTCTGAGTGTAAAGACAATCATTGATGCTATAGTTTTTAAGTTGTTATTTTAGAGACAATCGTTAGTGTACATATTTTTATCGTTATGTAAGACTCTCACGATTGACTATAGATGATTTACTATCCCGATTATTCGTCTTCATGTTTCTCTTACTATCATTCATCGTCCCATGATCCAGTTATGTATGTTTATTTTTTATCCCATCTCCGACAATTTATATTAATGAAATGAATTTACGATTCTCAACTTCTAGAGACTTTTTTGACGAAACCCCCAGGTAATCCTTCGATTTTTTCCGATATAACTTTTACTCCTCGGATATTCGCTATATTTAGGTCCAGAATAATTTTCGGAGATATTTTTACTAGAGTGGGTCGAAAATGTAGTCCACCGCCATCTTAACGTAACGTCCACCGCCATTTCCGTTACATTTGAATTTCAAATTTACTCAACATTCCTTAGCTACTTAAAGCAATTCCAATATTACTCTACTTTGATTAACGATTCGAATCCGGCCTGTATAAGTATTCTGTATTTAATTTCAATTTGGAACATTTTTTTATTAAATACGTAATTTAAACGGAAGTTAACATGAAAAGATGGCTGTTTTAGAATTTCTTTTTTTCATTTTTATCACTGATGAATATAGTATTGTGTTCGGTTTTTGCAGTTGTGAAAGAAATGGAGGGAAATGGATGGTCTTGAACCCGGAGCTATTACATACCGTGGGACTTCCTAGGGATTTCTTCAGTTATGGGAAGTAACATTAATTAATCTTATGTATATTACTTTTAGTCATCCTTCGTTTCGACTTTATAGTTAATTAGTGAGCTGTTGATTATTATTCACATAACCATTGTTAGGTTAGGGAATATAGTTATTCGTGACGAGTGCTACTCTTAGAAGGATCTGCGATTTCTACCACTACATTGCTCATCTTATATGATCATGAATACTTCTATTACTGAGCAATTAATTCCAGTTATGTCTAATTTTATCCAATTATATTTTATCCAATATATTATATACTGACGATATTTTAGTCTTGAAGTCACTAGTCTCAAGTTCTAAGGACAATATCCGAAGAAAGTTTAAATTAATGCTTCTGTAGCTTTCCGTGACCGGTTTAAACCTTTATTTATTGGCTGTTTAGATCCAGAATAGATTTAACTTTTATTTTTCTATTTTTAGCATTTTCTGTCAACCGATATTTCGATGGAATTTTATGTTTGAATTTTGAAGTTTAACTTTGCGATTAGTTGTTAATTAAATCGATGTCATTATTTCTGTTTCTAAAATGTGATTCCAATTCCAGCCGAACCTGTACTTATGTTTAATTTCAATTGAGAAATCATTGTCATGGAACTTGTTCTTTTAATCGTAGTTAAGGTCACTATAACTTACACACAATGATCAAGTAGAGTTTCGCAAATTACAATTAAAAATTCAGTTGCGCCATGAAGTGGTAAATATCATTCTAATTTCCAGTAGAACTTATAGCGCAAGTCATATTTCTGCGACATTTAGAGATTATGAGTTGTGTTTTGAACCAAATATGTAACAAATTTTGCATTTTAATTTGAACATTAAAATTCGGAACAACTCTTAGCATATTTCTTTAGTTTTCAATTATTTTTCATTCATAATATTATATATAAGACGAATCTGATTTTTTAACTTTGAAGTTCTCACTTATTTAAATTCACAATAGAGTGAGTTTATTTTCAACGGATAGCTTAGACAGTTACAAGGAAGTCACTAAGAAGATTCTTAGATCTGATATTTTGAGGAAATCTATTATGAAGTTTTCTTCGAGATAATGATTTTTGGGTGATGTTCAAGGTGTAATACAATACTTAACGATTCTCTTACCAGAAATCGGGTACTGAATTTCAATAGTTAACTTAATATTTACTGTTTTTCAAACAAATCTTTTATTGATTTACTAACACATCTTTATTATTCATATTTGTTTGGATCGAGTTTCCATACTCATCTCAGTTCAGAAAAAAACGATAACTATAGTACGTACTCTAAGTATTCCTCTTTTTCTTTTTGCCTTTCATGCTTGTTAATCAACTTTATAAATTACGAATGAATCTACCGTAAGGATGTCTACCTGGAATTGGATATTTTTTAATTTGGTCTTAACCAAAATCCTGCTTATTTGAATTATCATCATTGGCCGATACTTCATCTAACAAATGTACAATACGGTATCACATAAAATTAAATTCACTATTCATTAATAAATTAATCTTCTGTTTCTATTCCAGATCCAGATTGTAGCATGCTTTCCTCCTCGGCAATTGTTTTACTTCTAAGTTTCTTCTGCTTGATACGGAAGAAGTTGAGGATTACCGGAGAACCAAAATTGGTGAGTAATTCAAAAGCAATATATAATATTTTATTTACCGATTAATAATCTCTATTCTGTTTTTACATTAAATATATCTAGTATACATTCTGTATAAAATGTATTAATATTAAATTTAGAAAATCTGAGTAGGTTATCAGTGAAAACGAAGGGTTGCATTGGTCTCTTCTGTCCCCCACAACATTCTACTTATATCAATTCGTAGGAGACAAAGCGATTAAAAGGAGAGAACGGTTAAACAGCAAATAGTTTTCTGGCAAAAGAAAATAATCCTAAATTATCTTTCGAATGAAGTTAATTAATATTTTCTAATTTCTGTCAAGAACAAGAAACGTCATTTTTGTTGAGATATTAATCTAAAAGTAATTTAGATAACGTTTAATTTTTGGTCATTAGCTCTCGATTATTTTATAATAAGCAGTGTAATGACAATCAATTTATGATGTCAATATTATAATAAGTAGCGTAATGACAATTTATGTGTTCAGTTTTCTGATGCATCAAGTGAATATCAACTCTCGTTACTGTCGATGATGAATTTCCTTATATATTCCTATTTAAGAAACTCAAATCGTGACATCAAATGTTTCCATGAATAATTAATTCGTTACGATCTTTTTAGATTGTTCCATCAAATTTTTTAGCAGGAGAAATGTTTTGGTGTCCTTAGGATTTTCTTTTGTCTTGTTTATTTTGGACCCCTCGTAAGTCACTTTTCCTCTTATTCACTCCCTATTCGTCATAAGACACTTTCCTTTTTGCCTTTATTTACAATCAATGAAAATGAGAGGCAATGAAGTGTACACTGATATTTTTATTGACTTTGTTATCATCCAAGGACAGTTGGCTCTTCCTTTCTTTCACTGTAAAGACATTAGTCCCTCTTAAATAGCCGTGTTTTCACTGACCTTCGAGTGTACATCCAAGTTCGGCTTTCTCCTAAATTACCGTAAATACTACATGTATTATTATTCTATTTTCTCCTCTAATGTGTCCATAAATATTCATTGTGTTTTAACTTAATATCGCTCATTTGTATCACTTGCAACCATGCTTAAATATACTGCAGGGAGTCTGAAAATTCATATTTAAGAGTGTGAATGTGCCGTGTTTTTACTGGATGTTTTAGCGAGATTTTTCATTTCAACTAGAGTTCGAATCTTATTGACTAATGTCGGATTCGTATTGTGATATGGTGTGTCCGTTTGCTATTCGTTAAATTCGTAAACAGGAAGTTGATTATTTCGTCTCTAGCTTATTATCGTCAGCTAGTACAAACATTCAGAAATTTATAATCAGAAACTTTTAGATCAAATATTCTTTTGCGATTGTAGTCCTTTTCGTGAGTTAACAAGTTTTGGTGAAGTAGATGGTTCGGAAAACATTTCAATCGTCGACATACTGATGGCCGTCTGGCACCAATTCCTAGAAAGGACAGCTAACACCTTCTGGGAACATCCCTCCGAAACTCTTATCAATTAACAGCGGATTCCAATTTATTCTCTTTCAAATAATAGTATTCTTACATTATATGTGCCATGCAAATTTCATTACGACCTAAAATTAGATTGACTTAATACTTTTGTTAAGATTCTATTGTATTCTCACGCTTGTTTGACAGATGGTTAGCAATAATTGTTGATGGTTAACGAAATTCGGAGTACAATGTTTTCTTCGTAGTAATCTAACTTCACTAACTCCTCGCATTTTATGATGTAATACTCTCATTCACTAGATATTTATCGGCCTGAAGAATTAATTCAGAAGAGAATTGGGTAACTCAAAGGATCGCGCACTACAGTAGATTATTTCATGAATTGTGTCCCTGAAGAGAAGTTCTGAAGGCTTTCGTGTAGATTCTGATTATTACTTACTGATGAGAAAGTAAAAATGTATAACAATGTAACAATTGTCGGTAAATGTTTAAAAGATTTGGGAGGATATGAAGGGAACTCTACCTATTAAAGAATTCGTTCTCTTTTTCCACAGGTAGATCCGTCATCATTATCTTCAGAACTACACGTGAGTACTCAGTTTCTTTTCTGTTCAGATGAACTTACATAGAGGATATTAATACAAGTTTTGTGCCTACAACAGCAGTTATTGTTACATTAAGCCTAAGCGACAGTTGCGATCTTTGATTTAAATATCCTCTGCATTTTATGTAAAGATGAGAATTTAACCATCAAGTTAACATTTAATTTACATTCAATAACTTTTTTTAACTTAAAACGTCAACGATGGATTATTGTAGCCATATCACAGTCAAATGCTGCAATGAATTTGACAACAGTTATCAGTAGTTTTCTTAAGAAGTGCACCATAGATGTTTCCGATGTGATAATTTCAGAAAGGAAGGAATTGTGTAAGTCATAGAATCACGCACAAAAGCAGACTTTCCCATAAACTGTGTCTCTAAGAAGAAGATCAACTTTTTGTATGAATTCCGTGATTTCTTAAAAAAAGTATAACAATGTTACAAATGTGGGTGATTATTGAATTACTGTTTACATTAAGGGAATTCCATCAGTTAAACAATTTATTCTCTTTTCCTACAGGAAATTCCATCATCATTAACTCCAGAATTACACGTAAGTACTCAGTTTCTTTTCTCTTCAGATGAACTAATGTTCCTCTACTTCATCAAACAAGTCTAATTAACTCAAGATTTGTGCTTACAACAGCAGTTACTGTTGCTTTAAGCCTAAGCGACAATTTCGATCTTTGATTTAAATATCTTCTGCATTTTATATAAAGATGAGAATTTAACCGTCCACTTAACATATAATTTACATTCAACATTTTTTTTAACTCTAAACGTTAACAATAGACTATTGCAGCCATATCACAGCCAATGTTGCAATGAATTTGATAACAGTTTGCAGTAGTTTTCTTAAAAGTGCACCATAGATGTACTAACCACCTGCTCTGTAGGGGGCGTGGGGAAGGCATTCCCTACAAACCTAGCCTACTCTTAGGCCTACAGTCGCAGGCATCTATTTCAGGGGCCTTTCTTTCACCTTCTTCTGCAGGGGTGAGGTAACTAAGCACTCACTTCTCACCTGCTCGTTCTTTCTGTCTATGAGGTCGGAGCTTGTCCTTGAAGTTGTGGCAGGGGGCCCTCTAGGCATAGAGGTGAACCCTATAGCACGTCACAACGGCCTGGAGGGTCCACTTCTTAGGGTTATTAAGGTTTCCCCCCCAATCCCCCCCTTCCCTCCCTCATCGGCGGAGTCATCGGAGAACCACCATTAGCGACGGTATGTCGCGCCCAGGAGTAAGTTTTGGTGTTGGTTAAAGTAAAGAGTGTGTGAGAAGAACCAGGAGGAATTTGTAAATGTTATAACGATTAGGGAAAGGTCAAGCAGCCAGTTAGGAATGCTGTTATCATTTCACAGGTTTTAATTTTCTTCTGGGTTTCGCGTTCACGAATCTTTTAAGATACAAACACATGGGAGTTTTCAAACTATCAGTAATTTATGATAATATTTTGAAAGCGGAGCACTTGAGCAAATATGGAGATTGAGAAAATTGCTAGCATTTTGCACGATATCTGAATACACCGCATTTAAATCTTACTCAGATTTTACTAACCAATCTTAAGAAGATTATCAATTTCTGTTAAGAGAAAACAGGGATTCCATTCACATACTTTACGCGAAATTCATTTAGACTTCAGTCTTTTTTTAAAATTAGACTTTATTTCGAAGTATTTATGAGACTTATAAAGTAAGAGTTGCATTTGGAAATTGTATTTTATCTCCATTATACGCACTACATGACAGCAAACTAGAAACCCAACTTGCCCAATTAAACAAATGCAGTTCATCTTCACTGTGAATTAATGGAATTACGGTTCTTTGGTACACTAGTTTATTGATTAAGAAAATGACACGTTCTTGAGGATCCGACTCTAATGATTAGGTAACCACCATTCTATTATAGCATTTAATTTTATTCATTACTTTCCTTCACATCGGAACAGTAAAGGACAAATAAGTATTGTTTAATGACTGTAATTAATTATTAAATTGACGGTGGTTATTAAAAATGACGATGTATACCTTAACGTTATTAATAAGGGATATAACTCATCTTAACTGACCGAGAGATTTAACGGCATGTTTACATAGAAAGACGAGACGCAATATAGCAATATTTCAGTTTACATAGTCTATATTCCAATAATTGTGGGATATTTCAAGTTTAACATCACAAGATTATAATCGTTTTTTTCCTTTACTTGAGTTATCTAGTTGGGTGAACCTTAATACTACCTAGAAATAAATTAGTCGGTGTTTTTAAATTCTGAATTTTTCCCAAAACTGAAGGAAAACAAGTCACTCATCATGGACAGATAGTTCTATAAGTTTCTGGCTATATTGAAATGTATCCTTTTCGATCATCAGCTGTCAAGACCTCCTCCTTAGTGCTCCGAGATTTTGTGTTTATTTTTGGGGGAAAACCTCTAATTTTAGAAGTTGTTCTACTGTATTGTGTGTATAAAGTATCAAGCTATAGTTCAGTGTTAATTTTGTGTGGTTCGGTGAAGTTTTTAGATTTATACGAGTGTTTGAGTGAATTGGACGTTTGGCGCGAAGACCGTTGGAGAATTTACATCGATAGTTTAGTTTCTGTGGGCAGATAAGTATAATTTTCATCTCAGTTTGTCTTGATATAAGCTACTTATTTGTTCTTTCTTATTACTGTGTCATTTATTGTTCTTTACGCATTGTTTTTGATTATTTTCTTTGTGTTACAGTTTTACAGTAGTGAGTACTCGCGAAACGTTTGTCAGCTGTTTTTTTGCCGCGCGATATCTGAGTTCTTGTTTACATACTTTCTCAGTTCTAGGTACTCAAGGAATTTAGTGCAGTGTTCTAAGTCCTTTTGATTATTAAAGTAGTGTGATAATTTAATTAATTCGAAAGTAATTAAAGAGTTAGCTTGGTCATATTACTTCATTAGCAATCGAAGTGTGAGGTCAGTTCCTTATCTTTAAGCAGCTTGTACAGTCCTGGTCAAAACATTTGCAAGGCTCGATGGCGCTTCAGTGCGGCCGCCGGTAGAACTACGACGAGAGAAAAAGAATGGCAACATTGGTTTTGAAAGACGAAGATTTGGTGGAAAGGGTTTCTCTTGTTTGGGTTTGGGCCGCACCAAAGGGTCTCCGCAAGAATTCGCGGTCGAGGATTCTGTATCCTGACTTCGAGTTTACTGGTTCTGCGAATTTTTTCTTTGCTTTGACCATGTTGTACGGTATAAAGCTCGATATTATTTTCTTTTATCTCCACAGCGTATCTGGAGAAATATTAGTCAGTTTCTATAGCATATCAATGAGTTAATTAACCGAAATTAATATCAGCACAAACACTTCAAGAACACCTCTGAAAACACCATATCTCTTAGTTATCGTGGGACAATATTTTTGTGGCTATTGTGTTCAGCTATGGAGTCAATAACGGAATGATAATATTACATGTGGTTGATAATGACTCTCCATTTGAAAAGCACAATACTATTCGTTTCGCTCAAGACATTTGCAGCTGCAGTTACCTTCAACCCGCTTGGATCAGTCTTAAAGTCGTGCTCTCTGATCATTATTTGGCTTTAATTATAAGATCTTTAGGCCCACTAGAAAATTTGTTCTCACCGCTGCACACCAAAATGAAAGACGGACTCTAAAGTTCAAGATAAAGAGAAGGATGCCTCTTTATTACCTTAAAATTATTTTCCCGTAAGACGAGCAGAGCATCTGTAACATGACTCCATCATAATCGGGCTAAGGATGTGCCACACGGTAGGCTTATTCAATAAACTGCGTGACGCCGGCGTGCCGCATGATATTCAAAGGTCAAATATTCTAAAACTAAAAATAGATTAAATAAAATTTTGTTTCGCGATCAATTACATACAGTCGAAGTTTCTTGAAAAATAAGAAGCTTAGAAGAAGAAAGAAGATGAAGCTTAGAAGTTTTTTTTTCGCGATTCGGAACGGTTTCAATCCTTTTTTTCCTTTTTTTCTAAACCCACGTAATATTCGCTCTCAAAGAATTCCCGGCATTCAAAATTCAAATTTTCTTCTCATCTCATTCTAATATCTAATTTTCCGTGGTTAATTTAATTATACCTACAGCAAATCCTGATTTTATTGTGATCTGTATATCTTTTTCATTGGATTGTTTTACTTATTCGTTATATCTCCTCCCCACGTATTGTTGCCGCAGAGGGGGATGAATCGCGCGTTCTGACGGGTTAATCGTAGAAAAAATAGCTGTACCTTGTCGCAAGATAAATGTATAGCATGAACTTATCGTTTTTCACGGAGTGAATGGAAAAATCCAACGTTATAGCCAGGTCTCCGAAACTTCGAGAAAATGATTCCATCTCGTAGAATCTTGGATTGCAACCATGTGGTAAAGGAATATTATTTTTGACTTTGCCTCTACATATTAAGAAACGTTTTCAAAACGTACGAACTGTTTTTTCTCGCTTCATAATCTTAATAAACATGCCATAATGTGACAATAGCTGCAGATTTTACGAAATGCTCATTCACCGAGGTATAATTAATGAAAAGTAATTATGTTAATGTTTACATAAATACAGTTGCACATGCCGGTGAAAACTCACAGGAAGTTTACGGAAATGCTAATATTTAGATAAATATACATAAATATGACATTAAAACTATCACCGTAATTTAAATATCCTATTATATATAAAATTTCACTGCACGATACTCCACTTTCAATGAATCCCACTCCTATGCTTCTCTTCCGTGGGGTTAGTTGAGGCATTGTAACACCAAGTAAACAACAACACTAGTAGAGAAGAGTCAGAAGACGAGTGATTTGAAAATGTGAGAATGAGACAGAGAGAGTGAAATTTTACTTTAAAGACATTCTCAGTATTATCAAAATACAGAAATCTCTGTAACCCTACCAGGCGGTAATACGTCCAGCAATCCGGCGTGCAGGGATTCAAAAGAACATTTTAAGGAGCCACGGGAGGTGCAATAAAGAAAGGTCGCCTCACAGCCGCATATTCCAATACTGACCACAGGAAAACTCTGTGATTCCCTATTTCATTGTGTGCTTCTAAGAACTTTATACCTCCATTTTCTTCCCGAAGAAGAAGAAAGCAAAGGTTCATTCATTTTTCACCTTAGTGAGCTCGGCTCTTGTGCGCATTAAACCCCGAATCACCTTCACCAAAGGGAGACGTGCTACAAGAGCCCAATATCAAAATTACTTAATACTTATCATTAATTACATACAGTTTCAAACTAGAGAGAAAGGCTGCATATGGGATTTAATTATGAGCGATTTAAAATTGAAAGTATTTTATTATTGTATTAGAATCACGCTCCTTAGTTTCTTTACGTTCAGTTATGCTAGACTGTAAGCATATTACTGGATAATTTTTGACGTCGAATCTGAGGATAATTCTATGAAGGCTTCACCAAGGGCTTTTCCTTCACCATTTCCTTCACCTCTTTATATTTCTGATGAAACCTGAATGAAAATAACTTTATCAACACAACAGCGAAAATTTTAAAGCGAAAATTGAATGAATTGCCAAGTTTTCACCCGTGAACATTTTTGAAACTGCCATTAACCTCTTACCATCCAAAATAAAATGCTGATTTTTTCTTGAATTGCTCACTGTATCATCTGAATGCATAAAAGGTATATAAGATTAATTTTAGAGCGACCTCCTTTTAGTAAAAAATTATTTAGTAACGTAACTCGAGAAAAAATTCGTCATACAGTACAATTTATACGTAGCCGAAAACTTTTTGGTTTCTCACATGAGGAAGAACTTGTCTCGAGAGAAATCGAGATAAACGTTGTAATTTTCATTTATAGTTTGTTTCGATGCGATATCTTGAATAGCACTTTAGGATTTGACTTTTATATTAAATAGCGTAATCCGCTTTGCGCTTCGAATCATAGATCCCCATCCCATCAATTAATTCTCTGGTAAATACGAATTTCGAAGGTAAATGATAAACGTATGTTTCTACTTGAGTAATTTGTATAAATAAAATCTTTAGGAGGGGAGTATAGCAAGATCATGTTAACCTCAGTTAACGTTAAATTTAGATATTAAAACGAAGTTTGCACGATTTTGTTACCATACATTAATTTATAGTCTTTCATATTCAGCTGGTGGTAAAGAAGCATTACATTAAAACCAGCATCGCGACTACAATAAGTGAGAGAAGAAACTAGTGCCAGTTGAGGAGTCTCTCAGCAGGGCATGGTAAATTTTTATGTTTATCTTTTAAATGCGATCTCCGTTTCCGTCCGTTTTTTTACGGCACTTCAAGTGTCTGTATTTACGTATAGCCTATAGTAATACATAAAGCTCAAATATGAGGGGCAGGCAAGAGAGGGAAAACAATGGAAGAAATATTACTTGTTTTCAAAACATGAACTGCATTCTATCATTAAAATGGCCCGTCTTTTTCCAATGACCACGTCTTGCATAATTGCTTTGTTATGAAAATCTTACGTATTCGATCGGTGCCGCAGCCGAATATTCATGGCCCCTGCCATAATCCTCACCCTCGCATCCTATACTAACTAGTATTTGAAACTCGAAGATGCCCATCATGCGAAACTGTGAGGATCCTCCCTACGCACGCCAATCTAACGGTATCATAGTATTTTCTGTCCTCTTCCAAAACCGACCGATCCTTGCCGAGACCCTTTTTGTTCGCCTTGGAAAGACTAAACATACAGTGCCAGACATTTAGTCGCCATCGGTACTTCAGGCCGACGTTGCAATTCTTTCTTTCTGGTCGTAGTTCTACCGGCGACCGCACTAGGCGCTGTCAAAAACTTGCAAATGTTTTGACCAGGACTGTACTAGTTAATTCTTATCTTATTAAATTATTAAATTAGGAAGTTAGTATAGGATGGCTCCCCAGAGGTCTCCCGTGGGTTCTCTCTTGAGGACCGCTGGCTACCAGGCACTTGTGTCTCGAGTTGCGATCCTTGAGAGGGAAGTTGCGGACCTCCGCTCCTTGCTCGCTGGGTCAGGTCGGGTTTCGGTTCGTGAGGTTCCCTCCGTTAAGAGCCCTAAAGCTTGTCGTGCTCCGGCTTCTAGCCGAAGCACTAAACTTGGCAAGCCTAATGGCTCCTCTGCGGAGGAATCCACGCGGGTCGTTGCTTGCCCTTCTCGGAGAGCTGGTGAGTGGAAGGTGGTCGCCTGCCGTGGTGATCGTGGTGATGTGCTGAGGAAGCAGTGTGCTGGGGATGCTTCGGCTGAACCTATCCTCACCAGCAATAGGTTTGAGGTGTTGACGGACCTTGAGCTGGAGCACTCGCCCGTTGCCAAGGTGGGGGCTGGGTCGAAGGCGGGCTTGGGGGGGAGGGGAGTGTTGGTAATAGGGAGCTCCAATGTCCGGCGTGTGGTGTCTCCGTTGCGGCGAAGGGCCCGCCGGGAGGGTGTTGTGGAGCGGGTGTTCTCCAGGTGTATACCCGGAGGTACGGTGCCCCAGGTGACGAAGGAGTTAAGTGCGGCGGTAGGGGAGACGGGTTGCTCCTCACTGCATGTGGTGGCCCATATTGGCACCAATGATGCTTCGGCTCGTGGGTCCGAGGAGATCTTGGACTCATTTGAGGACCTGATTTCTGAGGTTGCACGTGTCCGGGGGTCATCTGGGGTTAGTATTGGGCTCTCCATTTGCAGTATTGTTCCCCGGATTGATCGAAGCCGTACGGTTTGGAGTAGGGTGGTTGGTCTGAACCGTCGGCTGAGGGATTTCTGTCGGGATAGAGGGGTGGGCTTTGTCGATCTGTGCCACGTCCTTGATTCGTGTAGGGTACCCCTTGACCGTTCCGGGGTTCACTATACAGCCGAGGCTGCGGAGAAGGTAGCAGGTAGGGTGTTTAGGGATGTGGGTGTTTTTTTAGGTTAGTCTGTAGCAGTAGGCTATTGAGTAATAAGATTTCGCGTATTAGATCTGACACCCACAATAACGTGATTGAACGTTTATGCGAGCTTAGAAAGTCGATACCAGCTCATAATTTCGTTAGTAAAGAGAATTATGCCAAATCAAAATGTGATGAGAGAAGATGCCCTTCTTTAAAGAGGAACGAGAGTAATTTGAAAGTTATAGTCGTAAATTGCAGAAGTATAAGGAATAAGCAGGCCGAATTTCTTAATCTCACTAGAATCACTTGCGCGGATATTGTGATAGGAACAGAAAGTTGGTTAAGCGAAGATGTTGAATCGAGTGAGATATTTCCTCCGGATTATATTGTACATACATCGTAAAGATAGACTCTGTAGGATAGGCGGAGGGGTATTTATCGCTATAAAAGCATCTTTGAAGAGTCAGCGCGTCGACTTTCTAGGTAACGGTACAAGTGAAATGGTATGGATTTCGGTTTTTGGACGGAACGGAAGGAAGGTACTCTTTTGTTCGTTTTATCGGCCCCCAGATAGTAACATGAATGTTTACAGGAACTAGCTGAATCTCTTGAGATCATTCGGAAGAAAATGAGGGATCCTATCATTGTTGTAGGAGGGGATTTCAACCTTCCCCATATTAATTGGGATAATTTATCGAGTTCATATTCAGGTCGGGAGAAGAATATATCGCTGAAATTAATAGATACTTTTACGATCCATGCTTTAGATCAACTTAACAGGAAGGTTACGAGGACGATTCGCGAAGGTCGAGGGAGTGTATTGGACTTACTAGCTACGTCTCATTCGCACCTTTTTGATGAGATAAATATACTAGAAGGAATTTCAGACCACGATATTATTACTGCAGTAATTAAAACGGATATAGTAAAATCACTCAAGCCGCCTCGGCAGGCATGTTTCGTAAGGCGAATTTTTCGGAATTCAGGGATTATATCAACGTTAACAGGGATGACTTTTATAATTTTATGAGTAGTAATAGCGTTGAGGATAGCTGGATAGAGTTCCTTCGTATACTTAAGGAAGGCTTAGCTAGGTTCGTCCCTATTAAAACCGTGAGGGAGCGTAAGGAACCACGTTGGATGAAACCTAAATTGCGGGCGTTGCATAGGAGGCAAAGGTTTCTACACGCACGGATGAAGAGACTAGAGAAGATCGGAGGTGACTCTGAAATTGAGCGTCAGAAATACGCGGAGGTACGAAAATTGGTTAAGGAGGAATCGCGGAACGAGTTCCTGGAATATAGATCTAAAACCCTTTTAGAGTCTTTAGGAAGCGACCAGAAGGAGTTTTGGTCATACGTCCGAGAATCTCGTGGAGGTCAGTCTTCAGTATCTAGTCTTGTTAATGATGAGGGACTAACAGTTAGTGATTCGGTAGGTAAAGCGAACTTACTTAATCGACATTACCAGGAAAGCTTTACTTTAGACAATGGACGTACGAACGATTTTTCTGTCAGGGTTGATTCAAAGATGGGGCCGATCGAGTTGTCAGTGGATGGAATAGGTAAGCTGTTGCGAGAGGTTGACAAGAAGAAAGCGCCCGGACCGGAAGGTATACCTTCGCTGGTTATTACTACGCTGGCGGACGAGCTTTCTCCCTATCTTGTCGTATTTTATAAGAAAACGTTGGATGAAGGCGTTGTACCAACGTCGTGGAAAAGAGCGCATATCACCCCAATTCCTAAGAAAGGGCGTTCCTCGAAACCGGAAGACTATCGTCCCATATCCTTAACGTCAATTTTTTGTAAGATAATTGAACATATTATTGCAAGTTCTATAATGCGTTTTCTAGGTGATAAGGGGGCAATTAGTGAATGTCAACACGGTTTTCGTAAGGGTAGGTCATGTGATACCCAGTTAGCCCATTTTGTGAACGATTTAGTTAAGGCTGCTGATAAGGGTATTAGCACGGATGCCATATTTTTAGATTTTAGAAAAGCTTTTGATAGAGTTTCACATGTAAAAATAATTCATAAATTGATGGCTTATGGGATTAATCAGCAAGTTATTGAGTGGATAAAATGTTTTCTAGGAAACAGATCGCAGCGAGTTGCGTTGGACGGAATTTTTTCTGATGAGGTTTACGTCACATCCGGTGTTCCGCAGGGTAGTGTATTAGGTCCTCTTCTGTTCCTAATTTATATCAACGATATGGTGGATAATGTTCGATGTAAGGTTAGGCTATTTGCAGATGATACTGTTATTTATAGAGATATTACAAGCGCAGATGACATTGTTTGCTTACAGAACGATCTGAATCTTATTTCTGGTTGGTGCAGGGATTGGCAGTTAGATTTGAATGTAAAGAAGTGCGTAGCCATGAATTTTACACGTTCCGCTAATGTTTCTCGCATACCGTATAATATTTCAGGATATCCGTTGCAGTTCGTGAAGCATCATAAATATCTTGGTATTACGCTCAGTAGTAATTTTTCCTTTAAAGAGCATATTCAAAACGTAGTAGGTAAAGCGAATAGGATGCAAAGTTTAGCTAGTAGAATCCTTAGGGGTTGCTCATGGAGAGTAAAAGAAATAGCGTACTTCTCCCTAATTCGACCTCTCCTTGAGTACTGCTGCGCGATTTGGGATCCGCATGAAGTGGGATTAACTTCCAGCCTTGAGATGGTTCAACGTAGGCAGCTAGATTTGTTAAGGGAGATTTCAGATTTGACAGCAGTGTTTCAGCTATGATAGAATCCCTCGGTTGGGATTCGCTTACAAGGAGAGACCCTCACTTTTGTCCGGGGATTTTGATGAAACTTTTTGTGGTGGTGCATAAAGTAGAGTAATGAAATATTGTAACGGCGTTTCTCTGAATGGGTCTTAGTTTCGCTGCAATAATTAATTGAAAATTGAAAAATCTGAGTATAGGCAACCCCGCATTACACGCCCGTACTAGCCGAATCTGCAGGAAATAACACGTTTTTTACTAATATTTTTAACTTAATTTTCATTTTCGTTTTTAATTATTTTCCTTGTTACTTACTTGTGGACTAAATAATAATAATAATAAATAGATTTAATCAATAGTCCCATTAAATAACCTTCGCCAGCGCTATTTCTTCATTTACGGTACTTAACGACGGCTATCCTAGGAGCACAAAAAGAACTTGCATTCGAACGATTTCGGATTTCCTATTCAATAGAAAGCGACTGCCTTCTAATGTTTAATAATAATCACTAGGTGCCTCATAGTTGTTTGTTGAATAATAATCGTCTCCGACCACATACATGCAGATAAATCCCTAGCTAACGGGAAACTTTCCATAATTAATGTCTTACTCGACGTCACCTCTATTTTCTATATTTTCTATATAGATATTTGGAAAGAAACTTACTTCCCCATGAGTGGTGCCGCAATGCTTATGACTGGAGAGTGACTTCTCCTGCTATCATTTACTTCTATACAAATATGCAAATAATTTTTATCCATCTTCAATTATCAGGAGAGAAAATGTTGATTGTGTTCTTAAATTTTATCAGTTTCAATAATGAATAAGTTTTTGGGTATAAATTACAACAAAAGGAGCAAGAAAATTGAGACATTTAAGGAGATTTTAATTTCATATTAGATTTACAATTTCCAACTTCGGCGGAAGAAATGACAGAATTATGTATCTTTCAATTCAAAATCACAAAAATTTCAAATTCTATGCAATAGTAATACACGACATAGAACTCCTGGTATATAAACGTCAAAATATTAAATCCTGGAAGATATCTAGCCCGTAAAACACATAAAAGTGTGAGATAAATCTATGAGGTAAATGCTAAAATATATTTCGTATATTTCCAGTAGTATTCTCCTTTTGAGTATGTAAATGGCTATTAAGAAGGAATGAACTATTTCAACAATTCAATATAAAAGGTAAAAATACAATAAAAATTTAAAGTACCTCGGATAACTGTAAAATGATAATTGAAATGATGCCATATACGTAATATTTACAAGATCATACACGATATAGCGCATGAAGCAATGTATTTATTATTGCTTTCCTTTCAATATACGAAACGATCCGATGGTGACAAGTAATTTTAGAAACCTCCTAGAATTTAAATTTACTTTTTATTTTATTTTATTCTAATGAGCGGTAAAATAATAATGGTATATGGATGTTAAATTTTTAATCTTTGCTTGCAAATGGGAAAATTTAGGAACCTAGTGATTATTATTAAACATTAGAAGGCAGTCGCTTTCTATTGAATAGGAAATCCGAAATCGTTCGAATGCAAGTTCTTTTTGTGCTCCTAGGATAGCCGTCGTTAAGTACCGTAAATGAAGAAATAGCGCTGGCGAAGGTTATTTAATGGGACTATTGATTAAATCTATTTATTATTATTATTATTTAGTCCACAAGTAAGTAACAAGGAAAATAATTAAAAACGAAAATGAAAATTAAGTTAAAAATATTAGTAAAAAACGTGTTATTTCCTGCAGATTCGGCTAGTACGGGCGTGTAATGCGGGGTTGCCTATACTCAGATTTTTCAATTTTCAATTAATTATTGCAGCGAAACTGAGACCCATTCAGAGAAACGCCGTTACAATATTTCATTACTCTACTTTATGCACCACCACAAAAAGTTTCATCAAAATCCCCGGACAAAAGTGAGGGTCTCTCCTTGTTAGTCCAATAAAATAATACCCGCTTACGGTCTTTCGTGTGTGTGCTTCTATTCGTTGGTATGTGCTTAAACAGGAGAAAAAGGGATGCACGCGGCAATGTGTACCTTCGAATTTTCTTATTCTGAATCTGAATAACTGGTGACCGCTAAGCAATTATCCGTTTCCCGGGAATCGCCCTAGACGTGTGCCGCTGTCGGCGCTTGGAGAACCTTTGTTTCTTAATATGCAGTTATTGTTTGTATTCGATAGCTCAGGGAAGGAGGCATGAGAATCCTCCTTGCAGGGACCACTGAAATTCACTTCCTGATTTGCAAATAGCGACCGATTTTCTTTAAATTTCTCAGCATAGGTTGAGGAATACCAACTAATTTACGGAAACAACGCACAGTCCAAAGAGTTAATGCACACATACGATATTTTTGTGTTTACATTCGTTGATTGTTTAAAAGGAGAAAAAGGGATGTACGCAGCAATGTATGTATGTACCTTCGAAAATTTAATAGCCTGTGAAAATAAAACCTGTAACGCGTTGAAAATCGGTAATGCGTTTATCCGTTATCATTTCAACCTACTATTACAGGTAAACTCCCTCGTCATGAATGATGGGTCTTAATTTCAATTTTTTAATAAACATTTAAAATTTAAATATAGATGAATTAATATATAGCTTATCAACTTACCCTATTTTTTAATAATTACCAATCAAGATGGAATTTTAACCTAAGAATATTAGCGACATTCCGAAAAATTAACAATTCGATTCCATCGAACATTATGTAGTTTGTGTGAATCACAAAAAACGCACAGCTTTGAAAATCAATATTGCGTTAAAATCCTGTCCCTCAAAAATCTTCCTCGACGTAATGTATCTTCGTCACCTTGATCACCACAAACGAACGTATAAATGTCATTTTGTAATTCGGTTTGATAAAGAACACATCCAAAATGGCTGTAATTTTGTTCCTGTTATTTAAATATCATAGTTTTCATTCGCTGAAATCTCAGTTAATTGCCTCCTCTTCATAAATTCTGACGTAAGTTCCTACCATTTCGGTATGGACTTAAAATCCCCGTGTATTCCTGTGGTAAAATCAATGTATCGGATTCAACAATCACCTTGGTCGGCAGGGGGACTGGTTGTTTACTACGCCGAAATTTTACAAGAAGTTTCGCTAATTTTGTTATAGTTCTCGTAATTTAGATTCGAAAAGTGTATTTTACGACAATAATAAGATTATATATTCAATTTACCTTCTTTTGGTACTTTTCTTGACTTCGTAGGACCATTATTTCCAATTCAATTCTGTAAAAGTAACAAAGCCTGCAGGGTGCAAAAACGAAATTTACCTGCATTCCTAATGAAAACTTAGTATGTAGTCCTGGTTTCGAACCCGAGCCTTCATAAAGATGATAATAGTTTTCGTGGGGCTTTCAGCATATTAGAAATACAATGCAGTTTGTCTCATTGCTCTACGACAAATAGTTTCCAAAATAAAACGGGGGACGGACGGACAGACGGACACTCCGCTAATTATATATAAGATAATAGGCTTACGAAATTGAGATAAGCACCAAAAGATAGAGAAATGAATATAGATTTTTATTTTGGTCGCGAAATATCGTTATCGAGTCGAAACGGTGAGAATTCAGTTAAAATAAACGGAAATTTTGTGAAATTTTGAGGCTATAAACAACGAGTCCCCTTGACGACGAATGCAATTGTTGAAACCTAGATATTGCTTTTTCCATAAGAATACACGATGATTTCAAATCCATATGAAAGTAATGGTTAAAAATGAATGATAGTATATGTTCATAGCAGGCAATATTCTGAAATTTCAGCATTTTCATTTACGAACAATTTGCAGTATTGATTCACAGGAGGCAACGTATGATGATTTAGGGAAAGTTTCTTTATCACCCCGACTTTGCCAACTCTATTTAAAAATAATGAAGCTACTAAGTGTGATTTACACTGGAAAAAATTTAGATTGATTAATGTATGCTGCGTGCAGCTTCTCGGCGTGTGGCAGTGGGTTCTTGAACCTTGACTTTACTTCCCTAATCGTCTAATACCGCGTATTACATTAGCATTTCGGGTAAATGATATCTGATCAAACGCCTCATTTTTTACATGGGTGATCTTTTGTATTCGTGAGCAAGTAGTATTGTCTCCATCAAAATTTTCTCCCTTATAGGATTGAATGTGAAGCTAAGCAATACCATCTTAATAAGTAAATTTAAAAGAAACATAAGGAAATGGGTAATTATTACACGAGACGACGTGCACCCAGGAATAATCCTAAGGAAGAATCATTTTACACAGTTGAGGGAACTCCTAAAGAAAGAAAATCTAAGACGATGCCTTTTCTTATCGTGGATTATACATTTGGATTCCAACTATAAGAAGTTTGAAAAGATTAAACATTTTCGTTTAGGATAACATTTTCATTAATGCAAGCTAATTGAGAGATGTTAGATTCTTCTCTGCTCAAGTTGTTAGCTAATATATTATCTACAGCTTATTTATGTATGCCCGTTGAGAATCAACGGGCGCACCTTATAACAAATTAACATGGGCTTCGGGAGAGTCGTTCTTATTTTTATTATCATAGCTTTCTCGTAGTTTTGTATGGTAATGTTATAATAATAACAGTATCTCTTTAGATATTCAGCAATTTATTCAGGTTTACTTTGATGGGAAAGATGTAAACCTTGACTTTTCCATATTTCGAATTGAAATAAATGTTACTAACCAGATAAGACCATTGTAGCCAATGGCAGTGTAGTTTCTTTTACTATAATATATTTAAAAAATTGAGATGATTGATGAGAATGAAACAATTTTAATTATGGTAATCTTTACAGATGAACTGCAGCTACAACACCAGAGTTATATTTTTTACAAGTTCCATTTTTCTATAAAATCTAAAATATAACTTCAGGCAACATAAATAAGGAAGTAGCAATTTACATATTAACTTCAGTAATTTTCTAGTTAAGTCTAAATGTCTGAGGATATCTTTTTCTTGATTATGTAGTGCAATGCAAGTAATTGCTTGCATCACACAAATAATAATTATTTTTCAAAGATTATACTTTCAAGATATAAATCCTAACATAATTCATCGTTTTGTGGAAGTTACCTTTCTCAGCAATGAGATATTTTATATCAAATCATAATCATCATGAAAGCACATTCTTGCGTCAGTTGAATTTTTTTATGATATCCAAGTAATTATTCCCGGTTCCGTGACAACTGAGCGAGGGACGATCGAGCGCTAGGACAAATGAGCGCGTCTCCTTTATTATTAATTAAACGAATATACGTAAAATAATATCAATAGTAAAATAATAAGTTTTATATGCAAAACGCTGAATTTAGATTTCAAAATCTTGGTTAACTGTATTCTTGCTTACGAAACACACAGCAGTTTTAGAATAAAGATAAAATTTTCAGCTTCGATTCCTTTGCAGTTAAATCAGTAATCGGTAAAGAAACTACCACTCGATTGTTTCAGCGTCAAAAATTGATATTATTTTACGTGTGATCGTTCAATTAATAATGTCTGAAAAGGGGACATTTGTCCTAGCGCCCGGTCACGATTATTCCCTGGGTAAGCAAAAATCATCGCAAACAGTTGCTCGCCCTCGCCAACAATCCCTTGCGACGGGAGTGGTGAAGATACATTTTTCATTATTATTTTAATAGGTAACTTTTACGAAAGATAATATCACACTCGAGTGTGATAAAGCAAACTGCAGACGAGATCGCGGGTTCGGATCCCGTGATCGTCAGAGCTTTTATGGAAATATTTTTGATAGGAGGATACTCATGAAAATATAGATGCTTCCGTAGTTTTTAACCACTCTATTTTCTAGACTCAGGGGTCATGGTTGAAACGTAATATTTTCGAGTAGATACATTGATCTAATCTAAGCTTTATTTGCTTACGGAAAAAACAGTGATATTTTATGTCTGCCACATCTTGAAAAAACAATCACTCTTTGTACTTCGAGATGCATACAAGCGTTCGAGACAAAGATGAGAACTTGCATCATTCTAGAATAGTAAGGGAACTCCTATTCAAATTAAGAAAGGGTAAAGCAATTTCAAGAAACTTTAGGCGAATATGTGCGATTATCTTCGAAATAATATACGATGCTTAATGCGATCAACTTTGGACGTTCTTCAACTTGAGTATTTAAATTTTGGCGATTAATAATTCTTAAGATGGAAACGGTTATTCTGAAAATTTGCGCAACGAAACTTTTTCGTGCATAACGTAACTTTTAAGCGGATTGGCGGGAGCAAAGGTGCGTTTAAATATAAGTTTATGACATATCTGCGTTATCTATCCTGTGTAACTAAAACAGCGAAGATTGTTGCCTAAAAAATCAATTGCTTACAGCTAGCTTCAAACGGAATAAATGATTTCAAATAAAATAATTCCCATAATATACACGCTTCGTTTCATCATTGCAGGAGACAATCATGAAAGAACCAAATGATATGATACTCTGCCCATTTTCATGAACAATATGTTGGAAATTTGGCAAACTTGCGACTCTATATTTGACTCATCCATTTCCACTGCATAAGAATCTTTGCTTCGTAACTTTTGAAATGAAAATCATCATTAGATCAGTGGGAATTTATTCACTTACGATTATTCCTTCCCTTAATATTTTTAACAACCGGTGTTCTCCGATATTGGCAAGCATGAGTTAAATACCACCGAAAACAACTCCCATTACTGGGAAAATCAAAACTTAATATCGAATTCTTTGAAAAGCGTTTAAATAAGCGATTCTTTACCCAGCGTACGGTCCACTTTTACTTCCGCAGTAGGCAACATATAAAATTAAATCTGCATTGCCAGTCACCATCTTTAGAATTGATAATCATCTACTGGTGAATTTAACGAGCGACGTATGAAATTAATATAATATGGTGGGCTAAGACCGTCCGAGACTTTGAATCATCGCTAGTTGTGCTAGAGCTATGGTAATAAAATGGTTGCTATTCAAGTTGCTTATCTTTCAAGACTTCATGAAAAGGTATCATTCTTAGAAGTTTTTCTCATTTCACTTTCGAAGTAGGTATATGGGATCCTGTCCAATATGTCAGGTGTAACTAGTGATAACCAGAAGCCTCTCATCCTTCCATCACTCCCCTGCATTAACTTCCCATATGTCCAAAAATAGTCCCCAAGATGAAAGTAATTGTTGACTTTCACGGCAACTATCATGTTTCCGAAAGAAAAGTAGCAATAAAGAAAGCTAATACAACATTCCAAGATGGAATTATTTGTTTAGTCACATAACTACTGTCATGTTAACGGAATAAAATGCCGCATGAAAATTATTGCATCAGACTAACCTCCCATCCAAATTTAAAAATCACGGTCCTTCAATTTAACATCGAATGCTAGTCATTTCCACCATTATTCTATAAGTAAAAAATATTGTTTACTGAAATGCAATGAATTGCATAATGAGGGTAAACCAATAATGTTGAATCGAATTTTTAATAATACCTTACATCATTGCACGATGATAAATTTACCAGCGTTTTAGAATAATGTGGTTCACCTGCAAGGCACTAAGCGTTGAGGCTTCGTGTCGTTCTAATGGAAGCTTTTTCTTACTCGGAGAGTATTTCCACTAACTTAAAGTGTATGTTTTGGCACATACATTACTCATCTTCATTCGGGAGTATGAGTGTCCTGTAAACAGAAATCCTCCCAATTGTTCTTTACTATCTCGTACACGTGTCGCTCCTAGAAGTCAAAATAAGCTAATTCTTGGTTACAATCTAATGCATGGCATATTTGCCATGGCGTTTTCCAGGTCACGGACGATTTTTGAAGGTAAGCTTAAGAAAGAATGCGGACCTTCCCTCCCCCTTCCTCTTATATATATACCTCTTCCTACTCCTTATCTTTCTAATTTTATTCTTAAAAATATTTCTCTCTCTGAGTCTTTATTAAAAAATACTCAAAAACGTCATGCAATACGACATTTATTCTACTGTCTTTTACCGAAACTATTTACAGCATGCGAATGGCTTTTCTATACTTTGTTTGATAAAAATCTCTTCTCACCTATCATCTCTATGAACTATTTCGGAACAAACTACCGTTAATATTTATAGGAGAATTTGTGCGATGTCCTTCTAAATGCATGTTATCTATTGTTAGCTGCACAAGTATCTCAAATTAAAGAACGGAAAATTGTTCTGGAATGAGTGATCGCCGTGAGATGCGGAAGAAGTGCGGAGATGTGACGATTATTATCAAATCACGATTGAAATTTTTTGCATTTCGGTCCTGTTTATTCGTGTTTACTTAAGGAAATCAAATAAATCATTATCCATATTACTTTCGACGCTAACAAAGTCCATGGATGGCTCTAATGAAAGCGCTCTCTGGTTTGAAAGCCTGTGGTGGCCTGAATGTGCGGAAGATGGCTAAGCACTTTTAAAAGGACTAATACTAGGTTGGTAAATTTTGAAGGAGGTTATTAGCAATTTTATTGCTTAAAAACACACAATATGTAATATCTTAATATTGCCATTAAAAATTCAATTATATTAACAACGCGGAATATAAACGTAATTAACATAAATGTCGAATAAGCGTGAACTTCATTCTAAGGCAAATCATGACTTTCTACACTTTCATTCCTCTGAATATTTGCATCCACATACTTTTAAACTTATCAGACAATTTTCGTCCAGCTTTTCTCCATTCCATACCACTGTGCGTCGTACGCTTACTACCGTCTAGCGAACTTTGCAGGGATCATTTTCTTTAAAGCAAACTCTATGTGAGTAGCCTGCCTTCTGTCGCAGCGAAATAGAGGCGTTTTCGTTTTCTCTCATTTTTGACGTTACGGCAAGACCGTTCCTCTTGGATCTCATCCATTCTGATGGAGCTGAAAAAGAAATGAGTATATTTATTTTCCAATTCAAAAGATGTTGAATTCATCACGTAATGTCAGCGTATAAATTAAAAGATAATATGTAAACTTCCTTCTGACATCGTAATTTAAATGAATATATTGGTATGCTGTTAACAGATTTGAAAATGCAATAAGCTGTACTTTTTATGTCGGATTGTTCATGTATCCTTAACTATCCTTCACTGAAGAATGTGCTGAGGATGGCAGTGGAAGAGAGAATTCCTGTTGAATCAATAAATAGATCGTTGAGGATATTTGTAGAAATAAGAAAAGGAAAAGTAGCTGGGGAGAATATAAGTTATGTACTGAGATGATAGGTATTGTTTGAGAAACACTGAGCTTAAGCGATAATTCCTTCCCTTGGTATAACGTGAGAAAAACGATATTTTATAATCATCATCTTTTCATTCTTTCATTTCGAATGTTTAGTAAGGTGAGGAATCCTAAGATAAACATTATATGGAAAAATCGGTTAAATATCACACATAGACAATTTGTGGTGGATATTCCCCGTATTTCCGGGTATTATACGATGAGATATGTAGGTCGGAATGCTTTTTTTTATATTTTTCTAAATGAAAATGTTGAATTACTTATGTATCCAAAGTATCAAGGATCAATCTGTCACAAGAGAATATAATTGACTACTGGACATTGCATTTTTCTTACAGCAAAGTGATACATTTTCTTAAAATTGAAAGCTACTCTGAGCCACCAATAATTTGAGCAATAATAATTACAATACGTTAAAAATATGAATTCAACTTACTATACGTATACTTTTATAAATAACTTTACTATATGAATTTTTTTAACACCAAAATATCCTCTCGGGTGAAGTCATTAAAATGTATGTTTTACGGAGATATATGTGAAAGAGGCGTCTCCATGAATCCCAGTCCGGGTCGCCAAAGCGCATCGGGCCGACCCTGATTGCGCGTCCCGGTACCATCATCCGATTTTCTCCTATTTTAAAACAATTATGTATTTGAATCCTTTTCTCTGACATTTCTTGAAACAAATAGAAACCAAATACGAATCTTTGAGACATTTACAAATGAATGATGAATGATTTACCGGACCTGTAAATGCGTAATTATTAGCATATGACTGATATTTATCAAAAAATTACTTATTTACGGGTGTGGATCCCCCTGAAATCTGATAATCTTCCCCTGGAAATTATTACCCTGGAAAACTCAAAAGATTCCTTAATTGCTGGATGGCGGAAACCCTCGTTTTATTGCAGGTTTAACACTGTCAACATATACTGCGTAATCGATAACAACGGATGACAAACATTCCATCCAGACTTAAACTCTTTCTTTTCCAAAGACGGTAATCCTAATTTAGCACACCAAGATTACGATAGTTTAATTTCATTGATGAATATCGTAAATTAATCATCTCTAATGTTAGCAATCCTTATTTTTAACATCTCAAATATTAACAAGAAGCCAATAGGGCGAGCAGTCACTTTTGCCATCAAGTATTGCAAGGCCATCCATATATTGACTTAGAATAATAAATCTGATGAAAATAAAGATTTAAAAGATAACATTTCTTGAAATATTTTGCAAATATCTGATTTTGAAACAAGCACCATAAAAATCTTTTCGATGACAAGAAATATTTGGTATCAATTTCAACTCTGGTTTGCTAAATCATCCTGATAAGAGTTTGCAGTCCACGTGAAAGTTTTCGATGATTTCTTATGAATTTGAAAATAATTCGAATGGTTTATGGATATATTGTGAAACAACTAAACGAGAAAATATGATTGGTCTTATTTCCCATAATGTCGATTTTCTAAGTATTTATACAAATTATCACATCCTCAAAATGTTATTCTTTATCACAACAGTAGAACTTCAAGAACCATCACGAGGCGATGAAAAGTAAAAAAAATTGAAAAACAATCGATCATAGTAAATTTTGTTGAATAATGCCTCCATTGGATAAAATCAGCATACATAGTCAAACTTGGCTCTAATTCGAGATCTAAGTTTTATCTGAAGTCATCCAATACTCTTTGCTCGGCAATTCCGTTTAACTCCGATGGGACGAGACAGGTAGGAGAAGAAAAGGGATGAGTGAGGACTCCATTCGAACTGGAATACATTAAGGAGGAACATTACGTAGAACCTTTTCCCTTTCCCCTCTCCTCCTTCACGAGCAAAGTATATAAACCCTGAAATTTTCGTCGTCGACGCATTCTTTGCCCAACGTTCGCGACGAGAACCTCAGTCGGCGCAAGGGAGTTGAAATCACTCGAGGCGACCATGCTGTTTCAACGTTAACTTCTCGAAGATGCAACATCGCCGTAGAATTGCCCGACCCAACGACGTGGTCTTCGGAAGATTGCTGCCTCGACCGAGTCTGAAGAAGCCTCCTGGCAAAGAAGATATGTGTGTGTTTGTGCAGTGAGCTATGGTCATTATAGTGAAATTTAGTGAATTGGTGATAGTGACTTGAAGAGGAGGTTCGGTTCGCCGATGGAAAGCTGAGGTCGGCCACCGCTGGAGGAATTCCTCAGCACAAGGTAAGGAATCTACGTCTTTCAGCTTAGAAAGGTGGTAGAGGGTAGAATTCTTCAGAAATGGGCCCATCCAACGGGCATTAGAGAACAGGTCTGCATTAGAGTTTGGGGGGAATGGGAAATTAAGGGAAGTAGGGCCCACTCGATGGGCGATAGTGATTGGGGGGAGGGGAAATTGAAGTGATAGGTAATACACGCACTAATACAGACAGGCTTTTTAGCCATTAGAGAATAAAACTTAATTAGTCTTCTAAAATTCTTCCTCTCCTATCTTTTCCGTGGCTATGGTTTTCATGCCGTAGCCACACCTTGGTTTGATAGGGCTGGTTATTTGCAACTGCTGTCGCGAGCGTCCCGATCCCCCCGAAATGACAAATTCCAGTTGCAGATAGCTGGCGAAACCCCTCCAATCAAAAGGGGAAACGAGCCTGGCACGATACGTCTTTGCGTGGTTTGGAAAGTCGTGCACCTTCTTTTCTTTTCACCTAATCTTTCAAAGGATTTTTCAAATTCATTTTTAGTGTAGTTGTCTGTAAGATTTGCTTATTTCTAATATTTTTCCTCTAAGTTTCTAAAAAATGTCATATTTTGTTTGTGAGAAGTTATTTATTTTATGATTAAACATTTTTACTCTTCCATGCAATTTAATATCATCGGAAGTTACGTATAGTTAAAAGGTGCTGTATAACTTTGTGGTTATTCTTTTAATTTACAGAAAAGTTTCGCAGCCTGGCTTCTGAGCAGATGTACTTAAAAGATCAATGGAAAACGTTTGCTGAGATGTGCAACATGCAGTACTACTGTTCAAGAGAAGGTATAAAAAAGCCACAGTTGGTAAGTTTCGGAATTTTGGAGAATACTGTCCGCAGAAGTACATTAAGATTTGAAATGGAAATATAAATTAACTTTTATGGCTAGAGGAATTCATTAATCAAATACTTCGAACTCGGTATTGAAATATTACCAATTTAGGGTAATATCTTGGTTCTTCATGGTTAATCATTCATGCGAGAAATTGTTTTCCTAAATTTTCCACGTTTCTGAATGTCAAATTCGTCGGTTCAGAATTTTTGACGAGGTAGATCCCATAATCATTTGTGTAAACAACAAGAGCCAACTCGGAGAGCTATGGACAAATCGTTACAATAAATTATAGCTTGAACAGGTAGTGAATCCTGATCGTTCTTCGCGCAGAGCATTAGAGAATCTAATAGCCTGGATTCGATAAGGATGTTACACCCTCTCCCATATGCCACAGGCGGGATTTCCATATATTTTTTTGCTCTAGATTCTAGGATAGTTAGTCATATTAGGACGTCGGGGAGGTTCAATCAGACATTGAATCTAAATAGTTACTTACGAAATCTGGGATTATAAGACCACTCTGATACGAGTACAATGCAATAAATATTTGCAAAATCATAGCTTGATAGATCCCCATGTTTAGAAATTTTTGTCGGAATTTAAACGTGACACCTATTAGTAAGATAAAGTTTCTTCGTTTTCCATGCTTCTTATTTAACAGTTATTTGTACATGAGCAGTGGTTTAACTATTAAAAAGATTGAAAAAAAGAGTAAAAATTAACCTTAAAATCCTGAAATTTTCATCACCTTTTGTCAGGATATATTAGGAATTAATATATTGTGTAACAAAGAGTAAGAATTCTACCGGAGCTTGAAAGAATTACCGATGATCCATAGTTTCCGTTAAAATTCTACTCCCTTTCGCAAGTAATCAATTTGAATTAACTGTTATGATCGCACAGAATTTTATAAAGAATGCGGAGCGAAGTAAATAGAAGTTAATAAGTGGACTAAACGTTCAAATACATGACACAAAAGAAAAATTACCGACCGAAGACCAGGAAGTGATTATTGAGCCTTCCTGAACGTGATAATACACTCGTTTACTACTGCATTTTCTATTCGCCCTATTTCTAATCGAGAAATTCTTATAATGTAGCATAGAAGTTAAAGTTTGCTAATGCTTTTTCACATGAAAGAGATTGCGTATGTTACAATGATAGCATATAAAAGGACAGCATCCGTTACGAATCGTGATCGAGGGCTGCGTCATATCTGAAGATATAATTCTGTAAATCGAGTTTCTTGAAACTGCCTACTTGTGCATTCGAATTTACTGGAATCATGACCTGAGCATTGTAAAAACATTGTTCCAAATGAGCGCTAGGAAAAAAATAAGTTAGACGATACAGAAGGGATTTCAATCATGTATTTACCTCTACTTATACGTGTTTTTCGTTCACGTTGAGGACAGAACGTTGTTAGATGCACCACAAACATTTTAAGTATTGAAAGATTTCGATAAGAGGTGACGAAGAGTCTCTTCAATGCGTTACACCTTCGTGTTTGACGTCGGATAAAAAACTCATCCTTCTCTAAAATTAAGTAATGCGAAATAAGTAAGGTTTAAGAGAACAAAAAACAGTAAGATTGCTGGAAATTGAGTGGAACACGACATATTTTCGACATGTATACTGCGGAAGTTAACACGGAACCAAAAGGGCACCGATGTACTTTTTCTTTCCTATGAATTCAAAAATCTTGGTACAGTCGAACAGAGAGGAAGTTTTGAAGTAATTGTATGCAATTTTGAGAGCAGTTTATGCAGTACAATGATCAGAATGATCCGATCCGTCAAAGTTTTTCAAACTGATTCTGGATTCAGTATTTTACAGCCAAAGATAGCATTAAAATCCTAATATTTATTGATTTGCATTGTAATTGAACTGCTTTGACGATTAAAGAGAATGATTTTAACCATAAATATTTGGCGAGAGCATTAATCTCTTAATCAAGCTATTTCATAGGAGTTCATTGACATGTATCAGCTGATTGCCCCTGTTCGCTTGCGAAACAGCATCGCTTTCGTACATTTCTGGTAGTCTAATTCACAGGATAATAATAACGCTCTCACTGACAATTAAGAAAAAACAAATATTAGGAAAGAGTGGACAGCACAGAAACTGTGAACAGCCTGGACAAATATACATATGGGTTTATGATTTGAAGAACAACTACTAATATCATTAAATGAACTACTAGTAATAAACATGAAGTTCTACAGTATAAGACCTTTCAGAAGTAACATTATAAAGTAACCTAAGAGCTACTCAAATTTTCATTTCCTTTGAAGAAGTACAACTAAGAAAAAGATTCATAAAAATAATGACTTAAGACAAGGAGAGGTTAGCCCCTACATTTAGCTAGTTATACATTAGCCCCTAAAGCCATACAAGATCCTGTTACCTCCTGTAAGTTTCCCTAGTGAGATCGCAACTGGAATACTGCTCAATTATATGGAATCCATATTATGCAAAATATAACCATACCCTAGAAAGAATTCAAAATAAATTTCTCAGGATGATATCCTTTAGATTTAATTTAGAAAGAGAACCTGGCCATTATGAGTCAATTCTAGACTTACTCCAACTTCCCACCCTACAAGCCCAAAGAGATTATACTGATATCCTTTTTATGTACAAAATAATTAATAATATGGTATCCAGTCCCGATATTCTATCCTACATTACCTTTAAAGTACCACCTCTACCTACTAGATGCTGTAATGTATTTGAAGTCCCTGTTTTGCAAAAAAAACTATCTATATTATCTCCCAATTTTCAGGATAATGCGCTTGATTAATAAAACTTGTCATGACGTTGATATCTTTCAATTAATAGATTTAAAAATAGTATTAAATCCAAACTTTAAATTACCCATTGTTTATTGTACCCTGTCTTGTAAGTATATATACTTGTTATATTTGTCTTGTATGTATAGATACTTGTTATATTTTTTGTATCATAACTTAGTTTGTATTCTGTATACTTAGAATGTACCTTTTTAAAAAGGGCTTTCTGCCTGTAAATAAACCATTATTATTATTAAGAGTTAAAAAATATCATTGGATTCGATTACTAATTTTATGGGCTTGGCTAATCCCTATAAATATAATATGGGAAATGTAAGGAAACTCAAATAAGGGGTTTAGAAATGCTCATCATCAATCTTCATTCTTCTATGATTGTTATGAATTAGCATGTGAAGCATGACAATCTAAGGTCAGTGTATAATTTATATATTAAATTGATGAATAAGCTAATTTTATGTTATGATATATTGGTTTTAAATTAGTATTATATATTTATTAATAAAAAACTGAGTAGATTAGACTGAAGAATTAGTAGATTACAGAATGAATAAGAAATATAGATAAAAACAAAACTTTACAAAAGTTTAAGCGCCTTTTTAAAAATTTTAGTGTCTGCTTACCATTAAACATTGCAGAGTACTTCAAATGATTTATTTTCAATGTTTGAGTGCAATCATTTATGAGCCTCTCTGTTGGAAAATCTCATCACATAGCCTTAAAAATTCAATTTCCTTAAATGATGATAATTAGTATAAGCCTTGTGCTTATGATTAATGCCTTTAATACAAGACACCTACATTGGGAATACTTAAAGTCTTGTTTCTTTAACGTCTTAACTTCTGTATCATAAAGGAGGAAAATAGATGTATACGATTCTTCATCATAATTTTTATATCCTGACATCCTGTTTTAGTATAGTATACATTATTATAGGTATTTTGAGTACCAAGAACTAATGGATGATTCTTTTCAATTAAGTATCTTATCTCAAGTAATTATCCTTTTAAAATAAATTTAAATTCAAGATCTGAAGCCTAAAAATATTTTCTTCTATTTACTGCCTCGGAAATTGTAATATGCAAGCGTCAATAAGTAAATAAATGGTATTGTTAATGATTTGATAGTAGGAAGAGATATTCTATAGAATCTTAAGGGCCTTATCTTTGACTTAAAGTAATATCTTCTTTAGGAAATCAAAGCATAAGTTATAAATGCAACTTTGTGAAAAAGGATTTGGTAAACAGGTATTATAAGCAATCTGCAAATCACATCCCTGCTTCAGAGAACTGATTTTCCTTTGTTCATAATAATTAGGGAAAGGGTGTTTTGTCCTATCCTTATTTACCAATGAATTCATGAAATTTTCCTTCAATATTACGTTACCTGCATCATAGAGATTTATTGATTCTGCTTGCAAGTATGGAATGCAAAGGTATTGAGAGTTACTCAGTGCTGCTCCTCAGAAGTTGAACTTATATTCCTACATTTACACTTAACTTGAACAATCAAGGTTTAAAAGCATTCTTTTATGGCCTCACTTTGATTGCTAATTTCTCTGATCATATAAAAATACAACACAAAATCGTGGAGACCACATGACATAGCAATAATCGAGAATAGGTACAACTAGGCTCGTGAACAGTGTTTTCATTGCAAATGTATTGTAAAAATCCTTAATTAGTAACCTTCGATATAAAACCAAGAATTTTGAGATCTTTACTGACTATTTGACCAATATGATTGCCCAAATTTGAGTTGATGTCAAATAATACACCCAAATCTTTCACAGTGCTTGTCCTTTTTAAAGATACATTATTAATGTGGTAAGTGTAAAGAATAAGGGCTTTACATCAATGGAAAGGTATACACAAACATTTACTTGAGTTAAATTGCATTGTTGAAACGCCAATTATTTAGATAGTCCACAGCATTTAAGAGTATTGTACAAGCAGACATAGATTTAAATTTAATACATAACTTTAAATCATAGGTATCATTGATAATTTAACTGGGTTGAAAATTTTAAGCTACATCATTTATAAGTAAGATGAGCAGAAATGGAAAAGTGAGAACTTTGTGGTACCTCGTATGTTACTGCATATATTCATAAGACTGCATGATATAATTCTCACACTTTCTATCAAGTAACTTTTAAACCAGTTATGAATTATATCATAGTTCTCTGTTTAGCCAATGAGTGGTTTATACTAATGTTATGAAAAGCTTATTTAAATACTTTATATACAGCATCAACCTCTGAACCATCATTAAAGATATTCAGAATGTAGTTTTTATAAGTAACTAGATTCGTAGTAGTTGATGTGCCTTGATAGAAACCACGTTGCTCATTGATGATTATATGTTTAAATAAAGGACTTATGAAATCAAGGACAATGCTTTTAGATATTTAACAACGCAACACTGAAATGAGACTGGTCTATAGTTAAGAACATCTGATTTTTTTCAGACTTGTAGGTATTCAATAACTAAGCTTAAAACAATTTGGAAAAGTCCCAGATTTTAATGACTGCTTAAATACAGAGGTATGAGGTGCTGCCAGGATATTATAGCAATACCGTGAAAAAGGATAAATTATCTCTTGCGGTCCATTGCCACATGAATGCCCATGGAAAATCACATCAGGGAAACCTTAATTTTTCTTTTGCATGTTCACATAATTCCAAAAATATTTCATGTCATAAGGAATTGAAGATTAAACCCTTTGAATAAAACTGTCTGACGTGCTTTTATTTCCCTTTTCGTATTATTATTCGTATGTGAAACAAAGAATTCTAAATAAGCTCTGAAAGATTTAGTTTGTTGATGTTGACTATGTGTGCTTTTTAGTACTTATAGCCTTGATGATATTTGTGGTAAAGCTTGGAAATTGGCTTTTGCCTATCTTTTTAGTTGGAGTACATTGTTAATCAGTTCAGTTAGTTTTAGAAAAGATTCATTCACATAATACACATTTACAACCTTATCCCAGTCAGGAAAAGATAAAATTTCATAAACATGTCCAGTGTTACATTTCCTGAAGTCTAACATTTGGAGTCAATAGACAAGTTATCATAAACTTCCTTGACGGAGAACTCGAAGCATAGCGCTGGATATTAACCTTCTGAGGGAAACAGAGCTTCAAGTATGTAGAGCTCCTCTGCTGCTGAGAAGACTAGATGAAGTATTTTGAATATAATATTCGATTGACTTGACTCAGTTCAAAAACTGAGCACGAGTCTTTGATAATTTGAGCTTCAGTAGTGAATAAACTATTGCAATCTGAGATGTTAGATTTCTAATTGATATCAGGAATATTATAATCACCATAGATTACGTAAGAGGCATTTGGGCAAAGATTTACGACTTATTCGATTGATTCACAGTGAGCAGAATAAATATCCACTGACGACCTTGGAGAGATATAGACAGCACCAACCAATATATTCCTTTTTTTATAATAATTTTAACAAACTTTTGCTCTACTTAATCGATTGCGGTATTTACACACGTTGAGTTTTACCTTTTGTGTACAGCAACTAACATGCCCACCACCGTACTTCTTAGAAATGGTGAGGGCATCACGATCTTTTCTATACAAAGTATAGTGACTTGGCCCAATTTCAGCGTCAATAATTTCACCAGTAAGAGTCGTTTCTGTTAAATATACACATCATAATCTGAATGTACAGTATGCAATTGCAGCTGAGTTACTTTAGACCCTAACCCCCTTTTTGGTAATAAAAGCTCAGCTGCTCAGAACTTCGCTCTTTGGGGCAATTATTGAAACGATTCGCAATATATCATTAATATTTTTAATAACCAAATCACTTTCGCGTGTAGTTTTTGAATGTGCCTTTGTTCCCGTTCTGTACGATCCTTATTTATTGAGATATTATTCAGCAGTTGAGGAGAGAACTTCTTGGCTTTCTTGAAGTCGAAAATTTGACATGGTTATAGGGCAAGGACGATATTTACGTCATAATGTCATTGCTATATAGAATATAATAAAATTTACAGTTCATTAGTTGTAAACTTGTTGTATCTCTTCCTCTATCTTGCCTGACAGGTGAAATTATGCGCACGTAATGCGTTTGATGAGTCAGGTTGTCAGCTGATCGTCACTATGAGAAATCAATCAGCGGCTGCCTGTGCCCGCCGCATTCATTTACCTATTAATTTATGAGCCAAGGATGGCTGATAATTTAGTGAGGTGCCTCTGAAAAGTAGATCATTTATTATACTTCATGGCACAAAAGTCTTTTTACCGAAGTATAAACCGTAGAATTGCATCACTCTTGAACGGTAAAGGGAGTCTAATTCTAATGAAGAAGGTTCGAAATAGGTTTGTAATTTGCAAAATTTAGAGACGCTGTTCTGCTAACTTCTATATAATGAGGCTTTCAAATTAGGTTAATTGAAATCATCATGGTCTGAAGATATCAGTGGCGATGCATCTAGTTCAATTATAATACATAGTTTAAGATGTTTAGTAAGAATTAGTAGTTAAAAAATGAAGCATAGTATGAACAGCTCTCTTCAGATGTAGTGCACTGCACTCATAATACAAATACTTACTGCTTGAAACACCCTTTAGTAAATGTGTGTTTAGTAAAACCTCGTGAATGTCACAGTAAAATAAAACCAATAAATAACAGATTAACTTACATCTGCAAGTAGGAGGACACAGTGATGTGGTTAATGAGTAGTGTTGCGTGCAAGCGAGGTTATTCATTCTGGAAGACCTTTTGCAGCATACTAAGAAGTACTACAATCCCTCCCTGCTTGTGAGTAAACAATTATGGGAATAAGTAGTTACTCTCCTTCTTCATATAATATTCTTGTCATGAAGCCAGGCTTAAAATTATTCTGAAATGCATAATGAAAGTGGTACCTTCCTTGCAATGAAAATTTTCTGAAAGAGCTGAAAGATGCTAGTGGCAGTCAGGTTCTCCCTTCTTATGTTTTTACTTATAGCTTATGTTCCCTTTGTTTCTCAAAAGCATTATTTTTGTACACAATACAGAAGGCTGGTGCTGTCTTTGAATAGGAAATCTTGGGAATGTAGAGATGAATTTTGTCTTCTTTGTTATTCAAAAATTCCTGTGGGTATATGTTGTTTGTGCTTCAATTTAATAAGTAGTTACAAATATATTTAGCCTTTATCTCGTATATTTTGACTTCTGTATGTGAAAATTTCCTATCCGCTGATCCAGTTGATTTATGTTGGCCTAGTTTTTAAAATTACTTTCTTTGGTTGATTCTAATAGCATATTTAGAAGTTGGCGTAAAGTTCCCATTTTGCTAATGGAGTTGAGCTATTAGTTGAATTTCTGTTTCAAGGCTAGTATCAACTTATTATTTCATCCTCTTATGGTAATCATACTTATTTCATAAGAGCATCTTTTCCTCACATCCTACATTTAAATTTTACATGGTGAGCATTTACGACAAGATTGATTTATTATCTTTGACCTGTATTTTCAAAAATTTGTCTTTGGATAGATATCTGAACATTTTTTCATTGTCTATTTCATTACATCAGTTTCCATTTAGCCAAGTTGAGTCATACCTGTCTTTAACATTCTCTTGCGCATATTGGCTACTCAATCATATTTTCAACATTTGCAACAACATTTCTAATATTGAAGTCATGATAATCCATGATATAGTATTGTGAATTTCAATTATTTGCCTTCTATTTCAATAATTCTTTTTGAGTCTTAATGACTCTCACAGTTATAATTTATGTATCATTTTATCATTCATGTGGTTGGAAGGGAACTTCTTGAAAAGTTACTAGGAGTATGCTCAGTTGAAATTGAAATTAATAAGAGAAAAACACAATTTAATTGCTTTTAATTTAGTTGTTCTTTATGTTTAAGGTGCAACATTTTAAAATATGCATGGTTCCTTCTTTTACTACTTGGTACTTGTACTTGCAAAGTTAATATATTTCCAAACCTTAGATAGATTTTTCAAAGAAATTGTTTCATTTAAGAAAACTAGTTACATTCATGTTAATTTTGGTGAACGATTCCTAGCATAGGGTATTAGTTACAGTTGACAGAATGAATATTTTTATATTTCTGCAATGAGCCAAAAAATTGTTTTGTTTCCAGTGAATTTAATCATAAATAAAACATTTATAGTTAAAATTGTGCATCTTTTCCTAAGCAACACCTTCTGGAAGTATATCTCAAGCATTTACTTAAATTTTTTATGTTGTATCACAAAGCATATTTTGATGAATATCCTGAATTAGAATTATGAGGAGATCTTTAATAAATTTCAGCTAAAGAGTCAACATAAGAGGGTAATAAATCTACCAAAAGCTGCCTGCCTTCTTTCTTTTTAAAACAAAATAGGGCAAATTTCAGGTATATATGGCAGCTTTAAAATAATAAATATGATTTCTGCTGCTGGAAATTTAGTGAAGCAGGTGACCTTGAGAAATTGCTGAGGCTCTTCATGCATATGATTCTTATCCCTTACTTCTTCACTGATTGTGATTTAAATATAATTCTTTTGAATTCAGGTACATTTCCTATTAATACCTTTTTTGGTATTAATTATCTATTTAAGGAATCTTTTCATGAGCAAAGATGTTCTGACATCATTTCATGTAGTATTCTTTAAATATTTTTACAGGTAAGAGATGAATTATATGTTCATAATTTCCTTGCAAAATTAGCACAGACAGAGTTTCAGTTTATAAAATTAAGGGTTTAATAATATATTTAATGGAAGATAATCATATGTAGCAATATTTTGTTAGCTGAAATTCTGTGGATGCAAATTACCTTGAGGCCTAGAGAAAGTTTGGTTCATATATCTTGTTGTGTGTTCCACGAATCTTTCATCACGTATGTTTTTTTTTCTAAATATCTTTATCCCTTTTCTATAATTTGGGCAATAGATTCCTTTACCTTTTGTATATTGAACATTTTTAGCATTTACTAGATTATTAGAAATGGCATGCTATTTTCGGATCATTAGTATCTATTCCTATTTTTGGTTAAGATTTGCAGCAGTATAAAAAGTATAGATTTTTTTTAAGATGTTTGCATAAGTGGGTTGTAAACACTCTTCATTTGATTTTATCTTATCTTGGTATAGCCTCTTGGTCACTGGCATATTATTGCTGCTTACTTACCAAACAAACATGTTAGATTAATTTAGTTAGTTTTCAATAATGCATAAGAAAAATTTGATTTTTACTTCTATAGTCCCTTTTACTGCTAAGTCTTTGCATTTTCACTCTTAAAAGAGAATAAGAATTAATTTCTCATTCTTTCCGATCCCTGACTTTTTATTACTTTTTAACTTTCTCACTCTCTTGTGGATATCACTGTAGCTTATGGTGTAAGATGGAAATATGGAAGGATTATTGTTTAATTCCATATCTTTTGCTGTATTAACTGCTACTTTATATGTGCTGGGGAAGTATTGCCCAAATTCGTCAGCTAATTCTGCACTGTTAGTTATTTACCTACCATTATAATTTTTTTCCTTTACATAATGTTCTTGACTCATGCTTCAAAGATTGTATTATCGGGTTGTGAAATTGTAGGTCTGCACTTCCTTTTAGTTGGAATATATCTTAATAAACCTTGGATCAAAATTTTTAAAATCATTCCATATCTCCTCAATGTCTTAGCCATTATTAACCCAACACTAAAATTCCTTTGTCAGGTGGCCTTGATAATTTGTTATCTTTAGGGAATACTTCGTAGTCACCAATATGATATGTGAGCCAGCTTTCTGTGCCTGTAATTTTATCTGAATAGTAACTTGGAATGAAATGCTCTAGATCCGCTTCTTTATTTTGACGCTCCTACACTTTATAACAGAGATTCATATGTGATTTGCATAGAGAGAAGCCCGAGAGTCGCAATGAGAATTATGTTTCCATATCTTTGGATATTTATGTGATAATTGAATTTACAACTTTTTGGTTCTTCACATTTGGCCGGTTACCAAAAAAGTCTTAAGTAATTTCTTTACGTAGAGGATGCATGCAGCGAGTAGAATTCTGTAGATAAGCGCTAATTTGCAAATACAGTCACTTAATTTTGTAAGGAATAATTAGAATATATCCCAATATACTATGGGATTCGTTGGAAGAAAATTTTTAATTCTTGGTTAAAGTTTCTCAATAATCAGATAATTCGATTTAGAAGGCATAGAAGATATTATGTGTCCCCTTAATTACAATTACCGATCATATGCTGAGAGTAAATAAGGAAATTTAAGCTTGGACTTGTCGCTTCGAAAACTTCTATTTTTCGTGGACAATTAGAGACCTTAAAATATTAGGGAAGTTTTCTGATGGTGCATAAACCCTCTAACATATGTAGTATGGTGGTTATATATGTAGATGAAATGTTTTGTGTGGGCTGTTTCCTCGATACCTGCAAAGATTACTTTGTACTTCAAATCCAATTATCCACTACCAATTAGACAATATTTGGCATTAAATAAGCTCGAACGCCAATCGTATTTAGGAATGGAGAACTGAGCAGGCCACTAAGGTTCACAGAAAGAGCTAGGTAGGATCTAAAAGATCATGACAACTAAAGTTTTGCTGCAATATTTTAGGTAATTAGTCTTCTAGTATGTAATGTGTTGTACTGAAAAAGTAAGAACTGAGGTAGGTTTTACATGTAAGAACATGTTTTATTTTAACACATCAGAAACTTCTTTCCTTCCAGCTTCCAGAAACTTTAAAAAACTAAATAAATTATTGCTGCAAATTAGTCCAGATTCACCATTTGCCATATTTCTCATGCATAAGTATTCAGCTATGTGGATTTTGCCCTATATGGCATCAAGAGGTATTAAAATATAAGCGCAGATACAACAGACAAGAACCTTGGATCAAATTTTTACTTCACCGCTACATTTGAATGTGGAATAAGTTACCATAGAAAAGACATTGATAACCATGATCTAGTATTTGAATCTAGGTACTACGCATAATGACATGCATTGATAATAAAGATCTCGAAATACTTCAAAGGCAAACGTGAAGCACAAGAGACTAGCGAACCACCAAGAGGTTTTTATTAGTGCAATAAATTTTGTATTTGTGTTATTACTGTTCTGGAAATTCTATGAGTTTACAGATTACTTTTGGGGTAAATCACCGGGTGCCAAAAGTAGTACCGACACCTTATAGAAACCAGAATTAACAAAAGCTTTGTGCCTTCAAATAATGGAAAATGGATTTAGCAAAATTAATCTTTTTAATGAATAGACACATTAATGACAAGAGTAATACCTTTTGCTTGTACTGATCTCTATTCCCAAATCGGTCCGAATGTATATATTTTCATTTATGCTCAGATTTATCTTGGACTGATCAGTCATATAGCTGAGAAGTTTTAAGTCTTATATTGAGAAATGGATTTCATAGACAAATTTCAAATTTCATTTCATGTTTACCTGGAGCTCATACATTGCAAACCTAAAAAAACGGTCAGTGATGATTCACCGAAACTTGTGGGCTTCACAATTTAGACAATTGACAAGGGATATGTACCTCAACTACTGAACTCAACTCCCATCTTTTTGGAAACCTCGTTGTTTCTTGATATTTATAACTAATGAACAGCAATAAGAATACAGTCTGAAAATCTATCGTTAGAAGTAAGTGTTAGTGTGATGGATAATAGAATGGAGAATTTCTATTGCATTCTGACGTGACCAATTTACCTTGTGCATAAGGTTCTTTCCATTGTAAGGGAATTATAATGACTGCATTTTTATGGCATTGTGTAATGATCGGCCTTCGATATTTAAACCAGAGACGGTATCAGCCGTTTCGACAGCATTGCAGCTGGCATCTGCAGGTCGATGCATTTCCTTTTCATTTATCACGTATTATTAATCTCTGATTCCAAATTCTAAATACCTTCCTTTTTATTTTGAAGAGTGCGCTTTCCATTTTTAGGTCGTTTTTGTATAGGTTACCATTAAGAGTATAAGATATTAAATCGAAGAATTTCCTAATGGCCAATCAATATTGTGTTAAACCTTCAGTAACTTTTTCTGTTTATTTTTTTAGATGAGGTAGCATTTCATGCTAAATAGACCTCTTTTCTGAAGTTCAAGGTTCCCTTTATGTCTTCATAAGCAAACTCTAAGTAATTTTATATAATAATCATTTCCAAGTTCTTTGGAAGGTTGGAGGTTAAAGAGAACATTTTCAATTATAAGCATAGAATAACTTTTTCCCATGCAGAGTTCAATGCCCAGCACTTAAATTCCAATAACTACTAGCAGTAGATGTTTCTATATCTTGCATAGATCCTTTTGGAAAAGAAAGAATCCCCAGTCTAACTTTTGTAGTCAATAGCGATTATTGAGGGGTTTTTAGATCTTAAGGAAATATCAGCTTATCATAAATGTATTTTCTGCATGTCCACATAGTCCTAAAAGCATATGTCTATATACCATTAAGATATACAGCTGCATGTAGTCTAGAAACTATATTTCTTGAATTTATCTCACTGACATACTTATTTGCCAGTTTCTAAATCAGGGTATATGTATGGAACTCTGGATCTTTGACTTCCTATTCTTACATGCATTTAATGGAAGTGCTGATTCTCAGTACATTTGTCATGATCATTTGAAGAAAACTTGTAAAATCCAGTGTGGGTTTACCTGTTGCTATCAAAGAGACCAAGTGCTACTTTATTTTAATATGAAAATAGACTTTAGAGTTTATTATGTAAATATAGAAATTCAATTTCCCCAGTTTTTCATTTTGAAATGCATTTTAGAAGCAAATACTAATGTGAAAAATATCCAACCATTTGATTTCTGTGTCTTTTTCTAGAATGGGAAGGTGCAAGTCAAGGGAAGCTGGGGACAGAAAGAAGATACATAAAAACTGGAATGTGGGGTGCAAAACTTGTATCTCACATCCATCCAGTGGAGTGCAAAACAGGGAAGAGGGTATGAGTGAGGTTATGAGAGTGGTGGGATAGCTGAGTAAGAACTAGATGGTTACCGGGTGGAAGGATACTAGGCAGATCTCCATGAATAAAACTATTGTAAATGACAATGAAGTATTCTCTTGAATCCAAGGCATTGTTTTTTATATGTATACTTATAAATGTTAGTAATGGACAATGTATGAATAATTATTTTACGTAATATGATAACAAATGTAATTTTTTTAATTATTTAATTTATTTTTGCGTCCTAGACCTCCAAAAATGTTAGGTAAGAATTGGTTGCACATGTCTATGTCCAATATTATAATCTAGGCCAAAGAATATTTTTTTCGCATAAAGATAAATAGTAATTTAATTTTGCAATTTTATAATCTACTTATGCAAACTAGACTATTGTCACATGTTGATAAATATATTACTGTATATAATGAGACTGTTGAGTTGTAACAAATACTTACACCGATAAGGTCTACTAAAGAATTTGCATCCTAGGCCATGAAAGAGAAATTATCCACAAATGTATGGACAAAATATTGTATGGCCAGGAAAATGTATAACTATTGAACATCGTATAATCATTTTCCCTAAATTTCCCTTTGATAAAACTCATGAGGGAAAACCCTCATTCCCCATAGGGAATAGGGGTTAGGATAGGGGAAAATGGGAGAGGAAAAGAGAGAGAAAGATAGATGGACAAAGGTAAAAAGGGGACAGATAGGGAAAGGAGCAGAGAAGGGAAGAGTACGTGCATGTGAAGTAGAGGTTTATTAGTTTTTCAGATTTATTCAAAGTTAAACAAAAATTTTTCAAATATATAAAACTAACTACTGTGTCTTTTCTGTCAATCATTTTTCTGTATTTATCACATATAACTGCAGATGCCTCAAATCATGATGCTAAGGTTGCTATGTTATTTCAATTAGCTGATTATTTTCCCCTAGATTGCTCTGCCTCATCATCTCTTACCTTTCTTAACATTAGCTCTTTTAGTGAGTGAATTATTCGATTGTGTTACTTTTTATCATCTCAGGTAGTTTCTTTTGGGTAAAGGTTTATAACATCATATTTCATTCATCTCTGTTTTGTTTAATTTTTAATTTACCAACCAACATGTTCCATATATGTATGGACTAATTTTTATCTATTTCTGAAGACAATGTATTGTCTATGCTGTCAGATGTTTCTGTCTTCTGCTGTCATCTTCTTTTCTAAATGATTATAGTTACTTAGCCCATGGATGGGGAGCCTGCAAACTTTGTGCCATGTATGACCTTTCTGTCATTCAGTACCAGCTTTTCTTCTCTTCCTGAATTTTACATGGTTTTATGCATGACTTTTCTCATGGTGCTTTATTATATTCAGTAAAAATGGAATGGGAAATGTATTACCTGTATTTATAAAACATTTCAGGTAAAATATATATCAGAAGCCTTTTGAATGTTATTAATATGACAAAGAGATAAATAAAATAGAGAAAATGAACACTGATACAGGATAAGGCACTTTGGGGTGTTTTAGTATTTCTGTATTAGTTTGAAGTTACCGTAGTGTTTGTTTAAATACATTTGGGGGGGGGGGGGAAAGAATATTAGTTTGTCTGGGAATTTTTTGAATGTGGAAACTAGTAGTTTTATATATTCAGATTCCACGATTATGCATATTTAAGGATAACAACATACTTGTTCTGAACTTCTGCAAGATATTTAATACATTGCGGTTTCTATTTTTACTGTATTATTACTTTTCTTCATTAATGAAATTCATTTTATTTACCCTCTCAACCTGCTTTTACTGAGTTTATTATAGATTACAACATATTCATCATATTTGCTTGCAGAACCTGAGGTTGTAGCCTGCATATGACGCCTTTGGAAGGAGGATAGAGTGAATATTCCCTCCAAAAGGAACTGACAAGGCTATTAAAGGAGACAAACCTTGGAACACTGAACTCAAGCAGCAAATGCAGATCCCTACAGCATCACCCATTAGAAACAGAAAGTTGTGCTAGAAGACTCAATGTACTTCATGGAGCCTGGATGCATTGGACTTTAATATTGCTAACTTTTATAATAGAGTAGATTAGACACTAAAATTTAAATACAAATCTGTAATTTCAGTATGTTGCGGTATTTTGCTTAGATGTTATGCATTTGTAAGACTATTTCTGTGTTTTGTGATCCGTTTGAAAAGTGTCGGGACGGCAGTCGAATGTATTAGGTGCGGAGGGAGGCTGTGCAAGGACCTGAGGAAGGAGCTTTCACGTCAAACCAGAGAAGATTCTTTGAGCGGAGGAAACGGACCCGAAGCATCGAGCCGATTGTGCGAGCCTAGCTGTGTGAGCGAGGCCTGCACGCGAGGCTTTCGTGTCGATCCTTGAGGCCGAACGCGTGAGGTGTGCCAGTATGGAATGCCTGCGTGTCTGTCGTCCGTAGGTGGTGCCGAGAGTTACGCCACTGTAGGTTGAGCCTGCAAACAGCAGGCGAAGCCAAGCAACGAAGATAGCCTGCGACGAACTGCACACACCGATCCGAATATACAGCGGCAAAACTTCGTCTCTACAAATGTTTCTCCAAACGAACCGTCCACAATACGTCTAAAAAAGTCCGTTTTAACGCTGCATTCACGTAATGAGATTGAACACTGCGAATATGACACGGCGAACATATCGTTTTTTAACTCTTCGTTTTTGAAGACAGCGATTTTAAACTGTGTTTTCGAACGCTGCGTTATCACAATTACTGAATTATCATATTATCATCACCTTGCGTCGACATCATGCGTACGGCAACTGTGTAAACGCCACCAGTTGCTGCAGCCGATGCTCTCTCAATACTATGCAATGTTTCCTCATACGGCGTCTGCAGTCGACCTATTTGTATAACGCCTGTATATGACTTAGCCTGTTAGATGTTGCGATTAGTTGTTTGCGAACTTTGTTAATAGCTATGTACTTAGTGTGAATGATCCTGCTGCATTTCGGTGTCCTTCCTACGTATAATATTACATATGTCGCCTCATCCTTAAGGCTATTTTTTATGATGGAGTATGTTTTTATATGAAGTCGTAAACATATTCTAAGCTAAAAATTTCAGAAAAGAGATATTCCGCAGTTTATGCTTACAAAACCCTGAAACCTGGCGTTACAACATGAATTCTTTGACGATGTTTTAGTTAATCCAAGATATTTTATTAAACGTATTGGAAGTATGGTCATACTTTTTCAAGTTAAATATAAACCAAACACGCATTCTGGGCACGTTGCATATTAGTAGCTAGTTCTCGCGATAAATCATGTATTGATTTTTTAATTTAAAATTAAATACTAAATAAGTATTTCGTCTGCTTATCGACTAGCCCTCTGAGTTATCGGCAGCTAAAGCCTGTCGGTAAAATTTACCGACTGGGGCTCGCTGGAGTACCGACCGACTGCTTATAGAATCACATTGATAACTCCCTTCTATTTTTTTGACGTCACTACCAACTAGATGGCTACCGTACCGACTGGTTTGGCGCTATAGAATATGGGCCCAGAATTCGTATCCCCTATATTTATATATCTATGTAGGTATATCCGGAGAGAGGAACTCACTGTCATCTGGCTACATTTTTTCCATGAGAAGCATAGAAGACTACCTCAACTTCAACCTCCGAAATTTTGGTTACTCTATCTTAACGATAAGTGCCTCAAAATAATTTTCAAAAATCCGCGCAATGCATTCTTATGGGAAAATTGCGATTTTTGGGAATTTCTGGCATCGAACCCATGATAGCTAGCGTCGAAGTCTGCATTATTCTGGCATCTAGAGTGTAGGGCCAGTACGGCGAAAAAATCTGACGTCGATGGCGCTTGTGGAACATGGTCAGAATTCGTATCCCCTATATCTATATATATAGGTACGAGTAAAAGTTGCTTGCATACTGCAAGCTAATTGGTAAAAATTTACAATAAGTTCCCCTTACGGGTATCATCTTCGAAGCTTATCCAGCAAAATTCTTAAAAATTGCCGCAATGCATTTCTTACGTGTGAAATTTTCATCCATCTGGCATCAAACTCACGGTCAAATATAACCTTTCTTCCTCTGGATCTCTAGAAAAGTACTTCAAACGCAAACGCTGTGATTTTGAATAGTCTCCTGCAAAGAGAAAGGCCTGAAAACAATTTTTAAAAAATTAGTGTAAATGACCGCCTGGCGTCGAACACAGGACCCGTTCGTGAGAGACAATGGCATGGGAATGTAAGATAAGTGCCATTCTGACGTGTTTCAAAGTTTCAATTCAGTATCTTATCGGGAAGGTCCTAAAATAAGATTCCGTTATTCCCGTTTGAAATGCATGGTAGAATCGGAATGACAATCTTGCATCGAACCAAGGACCACTAGAAAAACAGTGGACGTCATGAAAGAATGCTCTCAAACGCCTCTGTCACCATTCCGGGTTTTATCTTTTTAGCTTATCGGGAAGGCATTTAAAAAAATCCTCCAAGATTTCACCAATGCATTTCTTACGGAAGCATTTCGAACCCACCTGGCGTCGAACACATGGTCATTGGGTAACGTTTCTTCCTTTGGTACTATGGAAGACCATCTCATCTGCAAACACCGTTATTTTGATTCCTCTATCACATCGAGAACGGTCTCAAAACAGATTGCAAAAATTCGCGCAAAAGACCGCCTAGCGTCGAACTCAGGACCCTTCCGTGAGATAAAATAGCAAAATATTATTAGATATGTGCCATTCTGACTTCTTCCAAAGTTTCGATTCAATATCTTATCGGGAAGGTCCTAAAATAAGATTCCGTTTTCCCCGTTTGAAATGCATGGTAGAATCGGAATGACCCTCTTGCATCGAACCAAGGACCACTAGACGAACGGTGATATTCATGGAAGAAAGATTTTAATCGCCTCTGTCACCATTCCGGGTTTTATCTTTCCAGCTTATCGGGAAGGCATTAAAAAAAAATCGTCAAAGATTTCAGCAATGCATTTCTTATGGAAGAATTTTGCACCCACCTGGAGTTGAACTCACGGTCTTTTTGTAACATTTCTTATCCATTCGTCATATAGAAGACTACCTCAACTTCAACCTCCGAGATTTTGGTTCCTCTATCTTACCGATAAGTGCCTCAAAATAATTTTCAAAAATCCGCGCAATGCATTCTTATGGGAAAATTGCGATTTTTGGGACTTTCTGGTATCGAACCCATGATAGCTAGCGTCGAAGTCAGAATTATTCTGGCGTCTAGAGCGTAGGGCCAGTACGTCGAAAAAATCTGACGTCGACGGCGCTTGTGGAACATGGTCAGAATTCGTATCCCCTATATATATATAGGTATATCTGGAGAGTTAGCTATATATAATAGATATCCGGAGAGTTAGCTATATATAATAGATAATAACATATATACGATGCGATTTGCAGCCTTAATTAAAGCCAACACTTCCCAAACGGAACGAATTGTACTTGGTACCCAATACTACGGAGAAATAAAAAATTACCTGGAAAGCAAAATATGAACGCTGCCGATGAAGTTTGAAATCGGATTGAAAACCAGAACGACAAACCCTGCATATAATGGTTAACTGCAGGCATTCAAATTGATCACTAAAATATGATTGAATAATTATTCCCGGTGTCAGCAAAATGCTCGATATCATGTGATCCTCGCATCCATATTATTCATTAACGTGATATCGTTTCTCGGGATTCTTAGTATTGAAAACATCGTACTTGTGCCTAATAACATCCTGAAATGGCAATTAAATTTCAGCGCTTTATCCCTTAAAGTCAGTTTGCTTCGAGTGAAATTTTCTGTTGAAATAAAAGTTCATCGCGTAGAGATGACAGGTAAGTAATGAAGAGCTCCGACAAAAACCAAGAGATTGCTTGTATTTACATAACCACGTTCCCTACAGAGAGGGACGTGTTGACAATGAAATATTTTCTTTAATAAAAACTTTTACAGAGACTGTTTACCACATTCAAGCTAAACATGTCATAAAGCGATCAGCCGCAATTCTTCACGCATTACTCGCTATCAAAACTTATTTCCATTCAAACAAAAACCCATCACAGCTCGCTTTAATTGTTTGATGTTTCTACTGTAAGACATGTGATTTCGCATTCCGCTAACTCTCGACTTACTTCAGTGTGTGATTTTCGGAGGTATATTATTTCCTCTTTACCGCATCAAAAGTTTATAAATAACCATGTTTAGGTTTTGATTATATTAATATTTGCGTAAATAATAATATGTTCAAAAGTTAATTTGTTGAAAGAAAATCATTACCTGCTGTTTTTTAAGTGTAGCTGATTCTTTATAAGTTTAGATTAGATACGCAGGGATTTGTTTGAATGATTTATCTTATGCATTTTACCTCTCTCTGATATAGGTGTTTTTCTCAGATTTAACTCGCTACTATTTGTTTAAGTCCGCATAGCGTTTATGATTTTCTTATTCGGATGACTATACAAGTGCGCCGATATCGTTAGGTTTCGCATAATTTCTTTAATATTTTTCTGAACATACCTGGTGCACTTCATAAATTGGAGTTGATTTTTAAGAGTTTAGTAAGGAGTATATTTTTTGCTACGAAAACGATAAAGCCCTCGAAGTTTTGCTGCCTAAGTCCGAAAAGTTTACTCTTAAGGAGGATTCTTTATCTACCAACGTTTGAAAACTCGTACGAACGTACGAGAATTCGGCGATCTATGCAAGATCAGTTTCACTGATGTAGAATGCGTCGAAGGAAATTAAAAATGAAGTTCGAAGAACGTATGCACGATGTTGTTAAACAATATATAAACAGCCATGACACAGAAAATAGAGAAATCAAAGAGGTTACGTTTAATAAAGAATATAGTCCAGTATGATCACATGTTATGACGCTCACTCGAAGGAATGAAGTACCTCAAATATTAAATGTCCCCTTGGATGGTCACACTTCAGTTGCAGGCTGATTCTTGTCAATTGCATTCATATTTACTCCCATTTCTATCGGGATTTGCACATCGAGATGCTCTTGTCCCCTCTGCTTCCTCATTTGTAGTATCCATTCCTCTGCTTCAATCGACGTTTTACTTTCAGTATATTATGGATTATTTTATTCTCGCTTTATGTATAGGGCATTTCATAAAAATTTAAATTAAACAGTTTCACGAATTATGGAGATGGAACAAGTTAAGCATTAATTCCTCCTCTGAAGATGGAAGAGAAAGTGACAAACAAGAATTGCTAATGCTCCTGGGAAGGAAGAGAATGCATGTTACGGATGTGGTAAAAGTTATAGTTATGTGGACATGAAGCAGCACTTCAGGCTGAGTTGAGTTCTGACTGCAGTAATAGGAAGTGCATAATTTTAATTAGTTAATTGACGTTATGTTTACATTCATCTATTGGTTGTTCAACATCTTTTGCTGATGATACCATTCAAAATTAAGCTTCCACAGGCTGGGAGCAGATAGAGGGCGATATTAAATAGAATTTGGAGTTTTAATGTGATTGGTTTCAATAGAATGGACTTCAATCAAGTTAGAAAAATTCATTCATCTTTTATAATCTTTCTAATATCCGTCACTGTTCTAGAATTTAATATGTAATGCCGTGATTTGTTCTAAATAAGATTGCCATTGTCCTATCACTGATGGAGACTTTATCAAAAATTACATTTTTAAAATTTCAGAGAACATTTTATTTTGCCCTTGTTCAATCAAAATGAAATGATAGTTTAGCTTGCTGGAGTTCAGTGTATTTAAATGCAGTAAAACCAAATAAATCTCTGTTGAAAATATCAATAAATATAGATAAATAGAAAAACAAATATGAGCCTTCTTACCATTCTCTTCCTCAAATCTTAATCAAGGACCATTGTCATTAATTTTCTTTCCTCTCATGAAAGCTTCTTTTGATATCCATATTCTCGTTCTTCAGTACTTCTTCCATCTCCTCCTGTGAGAACACTCCTCAAATGAGAAAACTGTTCCTCCTCATCCAGTTTTTCCCTTATTTTAAGTCTAGATTTCGAACCTTTGGCAAACCTCATGACTTTTGTGTTTTTATAAGTTGATTCTCATCCCAAAATCTCTGGCTCCATCATTTAACATGTGGGCTAGCCTCTTTAATCCTTTTTCAGAATTGCTTATAAGAGCTTTTCTAATGCAAATCTAACTGACGTTAACATCTTTTCCCCCATGTTATATATCCCCTATATTAGAATCTTCCCATGCCTCTTTTACTATTTCTTCGGCATATTTATTAAAAAGTGATAGTGGACAACACACTCTCTCTAGTAGTAATGTGGATTGGTATCAGGAAAAAGGATTACCAGAATAATTTGTTTGAAAAATAGGTTTGAGCATTCTTATCTTTCATTTGTGAGTCTGAAATTGGTCCCATGACAACGCCAGTATATGTTTAATCTTTTGAAATTATCTTTTGTAATGAGTGGTAACATGCAATCTCACTGATAGTGCTGACAGTTTAACTTAAGTAAAGGCAATGTCCGTTTAATTAAACTTAGCTTGACTATTTTTAATCGATCTTTGGTTTTTATGGTCCCAAAGATTTTTCAACTTTTTTTTTCAGAAGAGATAATAAATGAGATACATCATCATTAATTTTTACAGTGGACCAAGTCATAATTATCGGTTAACGAGAACGTCAGTAGATTTTTTGGAGATAAAATTTTATTAGCTCTGTACAGCTAGTTCCAAAGAGAACTTGCCTCCTAAGCTGCAACCCCCATAACAGAGGTGAAGCTCAATGAGAGCAAGTTTAGAGTTTTCCACGCATTCTATTGGCTCTTGGAAGGAGGAGCACTATTATGGCACCTTTTTAAACCGTGTGAAATGAGTTGAATGCTTTTGTATCATTATTATCAAGAAATCCTGTTAAGATTTACCGTCGCTTTTTACTATGTCAGCAGTATAGTATTAAAAAATGAATGAAAGTTGGATTTCCTTATTTCAGCCTGAAATTAATGCGTAACACACTCTTTGCTGGAGGTATTGGGTTAACTTACTTTAGCTGCCTCAATTTTCCCCTGATAAAAATGATAGCTTTGCAAGATTGAAAAGAGTTATGTTATTATGTTTTCTACGCTCTTGATGTCCACAGGACGAACTTTTAAAGATATTTAAAGGAAACTACCTACTATGACTCAAATAGAAATATGAACAAAAACTGTGCAACATATGAAGGAGATAAATAATAGTAAGGGATAAGATCACAATCAACTGTATTTCAACTGATTTATTTTGCAGAGAAATGCTCTCGAGAAGGGGAGTGTGAAAAAACTGCGAAACCTACAAAGGAAAGATAAGATGGAAAGAAACATTATCTGAATGAGTATTCTGAAAAAGAATCGTTCTTAGTTAAGCTGGAAAAGAACTCTGAAAATTAGATCCAAAACGTATTATGATACAGTAAAACGAGTAAATTAGAATCAACTACATCAGATAGTAACATTATACAGTGTAATCATTTTAAAGACTACCAAATCATAAATTAATTAAATCAAGTTCATTTTCCTTGCTAAATTATGCTTTCCAAATCTTTATCTGAGGCTAAATCTCTCTCTTGTCCCATACTTCCAGAGAGAAGGGAGGACTTCACCCTGGCCCTAGAAGTATCCTCTGTTCACCCCTTTTGTTATTACTTTTCCCTTTGTTTCCTCCATCTATAGATATTGTCTGCTTTCTCAAAGGAACCATAGAACTGACGATGGGTGCAGGTGAACTTTTCTCTGAGAGGAAAAACTCCTTTTTCGGCATGTTGTGGTTGGTCCGGAGTAGCGAATGTTTGAAAGCGCAAATGAGGATTCCTGACCGCACCCCTTTTGAGCAGGTATATAAGGTTAGGGTACGGTGGTGATGACCGACAAAAGTAAGGTGGGAATTGGTGGAACCATGATTTGTAATCTACGCCACGGATATTCCCTAAGGGAATGAAGATATACTACTCTCTATTTTTGAAGTTGACGACCTTTCAGGACTTCTGGAAGAAATTTATTTTTAGATGGTTAAGAAACCAACTGCTCAGTATGTCAAATTCAAACATTAAGACTGATTTGCATATTGCATATAAATTCCAGGTGTTCTGTGCTTGCATATTGAAGGTTTACACGTTAACGTCTGGTTGGAAAGGACATTTCCCATCTTTTAGTTGGCTATTCGAGTAATAACTAACTGCTATACTTAAGGTTCTTGTCCAACAGAAACAACTGCCTAGAATTGGGTACTACCTTGTAGTATCATCTTTTGACTGAATAAAGAGATGTAAATTTATTCAGTCCTCAAACCTGTTACAGAAAATAGAGGTGTGATGAAAATCTATAAGATGCCATTAAATTAAACGTTAACTCAATATCCGAAATTCCCATAGTTATACTAAAAAGATCTTCAGAATTATGCACTAAGGAAAAGGGATAATAATTATTCTTGATCAATATTTGGTCGCTGCTTCTGTTTCTGAATGCATCGAGTAAGTATGTAACGCAAATAGTTTGAATGGTGTATGATATGGATAAAAATTAAAAGATAAATCACTATCAATAATTCTGAATGATGGGTAAAACGAATAATAGAAGAATATGTCAAAAATAGAAAGCAACGGATGATAACCAGATTTACATGAGAATAATCCTCTAATTCTCATGATTCATACCTTAACTGTTAAAATATTCTTAGGTCTATATGTAATTCATTACTCCAAGGGCAATATTAGCATTCGTTATCTTAGAGACATTGTAATTCTCTACAAACTTTGTGACAATGTTTTGAATTATTTCTTAGAATAGTAATGCAAGAAAGATTCCTTGGATTTGGACCTTCGGAAAATTTGAATGATAATATAAAGTTCACAATGTTTTGGTGCATCTTATTAGACTTTTATCTCTATCCTCTTCTTTTGAGTCAATTACATAAAATAAAAAGTAGGTAATGCTGACCATCATCAATTAATCGTCGAGCTCCTCATCAATAATTGTTTGCGTTGTTTATAACTATTATTATTATTACTATTTCCATGCTTCATTTCTATGTTTCTAGATGCAGCTATCAATTTCATAGTTTGCAAAAACTTGAGAAATGAACAAGCAACTCGAGAAATGCTGTGGAACATTTTATTCTCTACGCTTATGAGAACCAAATTGTTCAACTTCTCTTACATCTATGATACGAAATAAATTGAACCTTGAAGATGACATTACTAAATCGACTTAAGTTTCTGTTATAAAGACTTTCAAATATGAATTTTAAACGTAATAAGAGAATTGTTAACACTCCAATAACTCAATGTCACAGTAAATTGAAGTTAATACGTTGATTACCGATAAATTACAGCCCTTAGGTTACGTAAGGTTCAGAGCAAACCATTGGATTGAATAGATGGTAATACTACTGTTATGAATAGCTCCAAATCTATTTCCAAAATAAATTGGTATTCTAAAGATTGTTTAGGCACTGGAATAGTCAGGCACTCGTACATTCTTATAGAATTAAGGAAGGTTGCTTTAAATTAGTGAACATTGGTATTGTATACAATTTTGGATATCCTAGGAATAAACTGATGCATCAAAAGGAAATTTCTGAAAATGTAATTAAGCCATAGTAGTTATATTCTGTATTTTTCAGACTAATTGAGGAAATATCATAAAAGTTTGCAGAGAGTATTCATTTTTATGTTGATCCTAAACATTAGCCACTCTAACCGTCGTTGGCAATAGCTTCTCGTTATTACGACATTATGGAATCATAAGTGAGTTAATCTGAATTTTAAGCATGTTTGACTGAGACATCACCTAAATTGGATAAATGAGTAGCTTCTCTGGAGGCAGTCATAGACGGAAAGAATATGTTGGGTGAGAAAAGAGAGAAGGTGAGCGAATGGGTTATGCTTTTAAAAGAGGCAGATGCTCCTGCTCAAAGTAACCAACTGGTCGGCCGAGAGCGAAGGAATTGCCATAAACTATCGTGTTTTATCAGAAAATCTGGAACTAACATACAATTTTACATTTATGGTTGCTAAATTCATGTATGTATTGCTGTTGCCGGTGCTTCCCACTTGCTGTTCTCTATCAAACCAGATGAACTCTACCAAACCTCTTGTTGGATGAATTTCCCCTGGAAATGGTAACTTTCTTTTGTAAGTGACTTTTATTTGATAGGTATAGTAAAATTTTCTTACAATTACTATGTATGTATTGTAATTTTTGAAAATTGATGGTTATCATAACATGTAAAATGTAAAGAACTTTTTTGTAAGTTAGTTATTGTTTTTGTGCCAGATGCCTGCCTCATGTTTATTTCTATTTGGTGGTAACCCCAAAACAGGTCTTACCTATGGGGTAACCTAATTTTCATTCAAATATCTATTTTTCTTTTTTTTATGTACTCTTGCAAGATGAAATGACTGCAAATTCATCAATAGTTCTTCTCATTGATCAAACATGTGAAAGCAGATCTGTGCATCATAATGGTTTAAGTTTCTGTATAAATTACTGAGAAATAAATAAAAGATACTTTTTTTCATCTAAAATCTTTATAAGGTTTCTAAAACGATGTTTATAGTCATGCAACTAGACAACATCATGATCTACATAAGCCTTCCCTGAGAACAAAATTTCAGCAATAGGGCAGAAACATATAGGACTGCAACTTTTAATCAATTTACTCCCATATAATGTGAAAATACGTCTCATCCATAATGTATTCAAGCACTATGCCAAGTATTAACTTCTTCATAAGTTTCTGTCAATGATTGTTTAAAAAGGAAAAGGATTTTATAGTTAACTTATGTTCTGATGGCAAGTCTACTTTATAACTTCGATGTACTTCCATGCATTATCCCTTACATTACTTTGTCTTCTTTTTTAAAGGCATATTTTGATTTACCCCAACTTTTTGACTTTTTTCTATGAAAAATGATTGTGCTGTTGATAATCTGGGGATTATTATTATGAGTTTTCATTGTTGAGCAGTAAATGTGGTCTTTTAAAATAAGTATACTGTAATAAGAAAAGACTTAATATGAAAAGGATACATGATAGATTTTAAAGATGTGCATTTTATTCAGAAAACCTAACCCTTTCATTTTATTGGAGAGATTCTATGAACAGCACATAGAAAAAAACACTTAATTATTTTAGAATCACTGTTATTGCCATGTCACTTATTGCAGCATATGCAACAGTTGTGAATATTGATAGGTCTTGCTCACAAATATGGTTGACATTATTGAAAAATATAGTCTCTGGAATATCTTTCTCCATTTCAATGAATTTTGAATCATTGATTTTCAAGTGTACAATGTGAAACGTCCTTTAAAATAATAGCAAAATGCATTTACAAGGGTGATCAGATTATATAAGCAGGAATTTAAAAGTCTGTAGCTTTCATTGCATTCAAAGAAGTGAAGGAAAATTATAGGAGTGCATTTTGATAATTAACATGATGTATGTGGTAAAATATGAACCAAGCTCATGATGCTTAATTAATGATAATTTCACATGCCTTTACAAGCATCTATGTAGCCCAGGAAAACTTCAGTATATGCACTGGTAGTTGTTGACTTACAACCTATGACACACATGACTTTTTTCATTTCTAATCACTCTGTCTGCCAGAAGGACTCCCAAGATGAACTTTACCAGTGATGGGATACAGCCAGCTTGTGCAAACTAGTTCTAAGAATTTCAGAAGTTTGCTGATTTGGGTCTTAAATCCATTCAAGTATATAACAATAGAATTTTATAATTAGGGGTACTACGATCCACTTGTTGCAACAAGAATTTTACTTCATAGAACACTTTCCTTTCATTTCAGTATTGTAAATAAATTTTTCAACAAATGTAATAAGGGGATATGTATTAATGACAGCATTGGGTGGTTGAATACCATACATACCGGTATAAGAAATAAGAATATATATAAACGATTCTGTTTCTAAAATTTTAGAATCCCAACACTGCTTGCCACCAATTTTCTTAAGCGAAAACTGTGGTTACTTCACTGTACATAAAGGTGAATCCATGGGTTTTAATGCATCAAAGGAATTCAAAGAAAAGATGCAAGAGAGTTTGAGAAACTGAAAAGATACTCGCAGTGAGGAAAACCGTTAAAGCCAAAGTGGGATATGGTAATAACTAAATCCGAGGTGGATTTAAAGCCACATCAGCAGGGAGAACCTCCAGTCTCAATCTCATTGGCTTGGAGCTTTGCAAAATTAGTTATGTATTGCAAACTTAAAACCTTGCAGCCTCCAAAGATGGAATCAGCTGATACCATTGAAAGATCTTTCCATAGAGTGACAAGAAAGAGCTGGATGGGATTCTCAATTTTGTTTCTTTACATTATTTTGAATTCATCAAGAGAAAACTCTTAGATTGAAGGAATATTTATTCAATATATAATCTGACTAATATTACCAAGTTTTCTAATATTGAATGAAATTAATAATTTTCCTGAAACAACTGTTTGTGATTAAATTACTAAAGGTCATGATTATTCCCTTTCATCAAACATACACATTTCATCTCTCTTCAGTTTTATTTCCACTGAGCTTTTATTGCATTGCCTTCAAACTCGATTCAGTGAGGATTAATTTTAGAGAGAGTTATTAAAAGAATCTGTGACAAAAGTGTCACACTTAGGTCACTATCCTAAAGGACACTGTTAAAAGACTGACTTAAGCACTTTTCATTTAAATTAAAATATTTTATTTTGTTATTGTATGTACAACTTAAACAGAAAATCTTTTAATGTGGTTTAAGGTTTGATCAGCCTGAAAGAATTCCTCTAGCAGTAGTAGAATTATCAAAGTACTTCTGCAGCTGAGGTTATTTTTCTTGTATGGTCTCCCACGAGGAATCCAACACAAGCTTTCAAAGTCCGATGAGCTTGGCTATCTGCGATCCCGAACCTGCTGAAAGAAAAAAAACTTGCATGAAATACTTTTGTTCCAGTAGATTAACTTATTTCAGAACTTCATTAAAGAACTTCAAAATATTTTAACATTCTCTGGTTGCCATGCTAATAAAAATTTCAAATTAACTGAGAATTTGAAAGCACAAGGGGTTTGATTTTGCAAGATGTTTCCACCACAGCGGATGCTTTTAAAGATTATAATAAAAAATGCTAAAGTAGATAAGACTGCTTATGCAAGGGATTTAAATTTAACCGATTTGAATGATACGTTAGCAGGCAAAGAAATCTCTTCCAATAAAGAAATCTTGCAATTACAGTTACCGAGGATTATTTCCAACAAATGTGAATTTTACTGATGTTTTACTCCTACTTTATTAATTTGATAAGAAGAGGCTGAAAGATATTTAAAAATATATACAGCACTTTAAATAAATATTAAAATAGCAAATAGTTCATGCAAGATCAAAGATAAATATCGCGTAACTGAATCTTTATAGAAATCTTATTGAAAGCGGAAATTATGATCCACAAATACCTGGATTCCATACGTGAAGTTAATTCTTCCCGGAAGCGATTCTTCAGACAATCGCATCTTCTGGATCACTCCGTTTGCAGACCCTAGTCGATCCTGTAAAATAAAATGGAAATAGTTATTGAAATTAGGAGAAGAGTCTTAAATAAAATAAGAGATTTAAAAGTATGCAAGAATGTCGAAATTAAGACTTGCACTTTGTAAATGCAACTTGCCAACCACAAATCAAAATTTATTAAGCATATTTTTATATATCTAAGGATGATTGCTAATTGAGTTTAAAGAGAGAATTTAAAGTAAAAAAGCACGGGTTTCCGAGCCACGCAAAGACGTACCGTGCTCAGCTCGTTTCCCCTTTTATATGGAGGGGTATCGCCAGCCAAGTGCAATTGGAAAATATTTCGGGGGACGGTCGCGTCAGCAATTGCAATCAGCCAGCCCTATAAAACCATGGTGTGGCTACGGCATGAAAACCATAGCCACGGAAAAGATAGAAGAGGAAGACTTTTAGAAGACTAATTAAGATTTATTCTCTAATGGCTAAAAAGCCGGTCTGTATGAGTGTGTGTAGTGCCTAATCACGTTAATTTCCCCATCCCCCCAATTCACAAAAGCCCATCGAGTGGGCCCTACTTCACTTCATTTCCCCACTCCCCCCAAACTCTAATGCAGACCTGTTCTCTAATGCCCGTTGGATGGGCCCATTTCTAAAGAAACCTGCTGCCCTCTCAGCTAAAAGGCGTAGACTCCTTACCTTTGCTGCGGACATCCTCCATCGTCGGCAGATCTCTGCGATCCATCGGCGTACTGAACCTCCTCTTGAAGTCACTTTCACTATTTCACTAAAATGACCATTACATCACAAACACTGCACTCACTTTCTTCATTTTCTCGTCTCGAGATATGATCTCTCCCTCGATGTCTTCGCCGGAGGATCTTCCAAGCCACCTTTGCTGAAGACCTTGGTAACCGGAATTTCAGCTGACTGCCTTTGTTCTGCACGACGTTGAATTGAAGACCCATCTTCGGTCGTCCACCTCAGCTTGCGAGCAGGGAGGTAAACTTTTATGTCTAGGGCGATTTATACTCTCATTAGGATTCTAGTTTGAGACTTTTCGCGTGAAGTAAGGTTCTGCTAGTTTTTTGCCCCGAAATCTAAGGACATTCTTCCTCTGCGGTTTCCCCCAATCTTGGAGATACTGCTGGTCCATCTTCCGGAAAACAGCAGGACTTTTGATCGACTCGAGCGGGTGGCAGTTCGGAAGAATGCGGCGTCGCAGCAATGATGGAAGTGGCTTAAAGAAGTAGACGTGGTAATATCTTCGTTATGAAAAGAAGGTCTGCTCTCAGCATGTTGTGGCGATTCGGACTGTCTTTCGCGAAATGAGAGAGGACGAGAATTCGCACTGTTTATATAGGCAGGTTGCTGTGAGGGACGGGGAGCGAAGGGGCTTTCCTCGGACGGATTCGTTTTAATGGAGGTTTGTCTTACTCCTTACTTTTGCCCTTAACTTCCTGTGACATTAAATCTGAATTGTCGTTTGGAGCTATCTGTGATAATAGGCCAATTGGAAATAAGATTTGGAAATCGAGATTGAGGGTTGCATTATATTTAGCTGCTGCATATTGTCTCTTGGTGTTTAATTTGGTGCATGGTGGTCACCGGAACACGAAAAAAATACGAAAATTATCGGCATGATATGATTATATTTTGTGTATTAGACATATTTTACGAGTCATGTTAAATTCCTTTAATTTTAGCATAATAAGGGCACTTTTTGCAAAAGATTCTAATGCCATCCAGAGAATCGTAAAGTCGACATTGAATTGATATTTTTGAAATCGTCTTTTTTGCGTTGTTTCTTTTTCGCTGAGGATTTTGTATTGACTTGAATGATGAAACCACATTAACCTTTCTATAAATATTCGACACTAGTTGATCCTCAACGAGGAAATTAGAAGTTTCCATCATTCTTACTAATTGCGTCCCCGATGGTTTTATGACTCATTTCTTAATAAGAATAGGATGCTCTCTCGACTAATTCCTTTTTGTAAGATAGAGATAATCGCTCCTTGTTTTTTTCATCACATTTGCTCCATATGCTTTCGTCCCATGATGTATGACGTTAAGATTCCAAATCGTCACCGTTCCATTTTGATGTTTCTTAAAAAGGAGATTGAAACGCCCTGTAATTATTATTTTACGGTATTTATAAAATGAAACAGAACTTTCTGAAAAGAATATCCACGCTTTTTTATATGCGATTAAGAACAAACTAGACTTAGTTAATTTAAAATTAGACGTATTCTAAATTTTAGCAAAAGTGTCGATAAAGGGTTTTCAAGATATTTTAAACTTGTATTTTAATACGATATATGCCTGGGAAAACTGTGTACTATTGAACTTACCAATTCTATTTTTATCTCTAGTGTAGTGTAAGTCATTACCATCTCCAGTACCGGATTAACTCATTTGGGGGTCTGTCAACGAGGAGAAGAAGGGAGAGAGAAGTGAGTGGATCGACAAACATATATATTTTTCGATTTAATTTTCGACTAGTACCATAATAATATGACTAGGAAGCGTATGTTATATGCAGGTGAGAAGAAGACTAGTTAACACTGCCTGGAATAATACATTAAATATAGCGTACGGGATCTGAGTACAGGAAAGGGCAGAGCACGTGGGACGGCGTAGAAGAGTAACCAAACACCTGCGATCAGCGGTCAATTGCCGCACTTGCTGTTGGAGGCGTGCTCACATACCAGGGAGGCCTTCGTGCTCGGCCGCGACTCTCTTTTTCCAAGCAGCATTTGTTCAATTTCTCGTGCACCTTACAATTCTGCAACTTATTTCGGTTCTTAATCCAGAACCGGTGACGACATTTCTCTTTTTTACAGGACTTTGAAGAAATAAAATATTTATTTTGGCCTAGGGCTAATAAAGTAGTCCCCAGAAAAGAGAGGGTGGCAGAATTCTACAGGCGCATCGGGGGGCCCCGAATCCTCGGGGCCCATGGGAATTTTCTTATGATGAATCCGGCATTGACCATCTCCTTCTTGCGCTCGTTGGTGGAACATTTGGAGCGAGAAAAGGATTGCGTATACAATGTTAAAAGGATGAATGTGCAAATATAATTTACGATTAATTCTCCATTCACCTGTTGATAAAATATGCGTCATCAACCTCAAAGGTTCGAGAGACCTATTTTTTAGCAGATTTAGAAACAACAGGTTCTTCTCATGCGGCTAACTCACAGAAAATTTTATCGGAAAGAATCCCCACGCATAGTATAAAATACGTCATCAATATCAAAGGTTCGAGATTATCACCGCGAAGCCCTTTTCGTCCAGGAATTTATTCATTGTGACTTTCAAACAGGATACGACGTGCTTCGTCGATAAGAAATTCGTTTTTAACCTTACATTTTAACACTGACAAAACACTACCAACTTATCATACTGGTAACTTACGGAAAATTTTATCGGGAAGAATTTTGTATGAATACAGTCATTAACTTGGCATTCGATTCACTTAAAGTAACTTAATTTGTAATTGCAAATTGCTAAGTTGCGCAGGCCAATTTTTTCGTGAGAGGAAATTCGTAAGAAAAAGAGTTCCTCTGAGTAATTTCGAAAATGTTCAACCTCAAATCGGGAATGATAAGAATATCATGTCTATGGCAGTGATAATCAGGTTAGCAGTAAGGTTAGACAATGGTTGGAGCAAAGGCAAAGAGATTATCTCAACGAGAAGGGAGATAATGAAATGGGAAAATGCTAATTATGGGGTTGATGGTGAATAAAAGTGGGATGAGTTAGAAGTTCGTAAGTACACACATACAATACGTAAGAGTGAAGAGTTAGTGTTTGGCCAGAGGTGGTTATCCATCTGGTTTCAATGCAGCATTTTGGTCACTCTTTCAAAGATATTCACCCAGTTGGATGATTTTGTCTCCAGATCACTCGAAGATATTTTATATATGGGAAATATTTTACCGAAATTTACAGAATCCTTTGTTTAGTGCAGATGTTGAATTATTGGAGAGGGCCTTAGTTTAGTCGACCCGTTCGATTATTGAAGGTTAGGCCCGGGTTCGATTCACGGTGGAGACTCTCGTGTGACACAATCTCATTTATCAAAGCACTATAAATATTACAATTACTACACTGTTCGACAGAGAGAAGAAATCCATTGAAACTTGTCCCTCTGGTTTTACATGCATTTGGCTTACTAATAAAAAGAAACAAAATTTTATATCGGAGCTTCTCCGTTCTCCACTCTAATAATTTCTGATTTCGGAAGTTCTGCAAAGGCCTCGCAGCGCCCTTATCTTCCTGCCATTCCCTTGGAATTGTATGCTTGTTTACGACCTCAGCTCTCTCTCTATTTCTTGCAAAATATCTGAGGTAGTACCCTCTTCCACATGCCATTAGTCACGATGCCCATCTCTCAACTGAAATCTAACGCATCGCACAAGTTTGCGAATCATCAGAACTCGCAAAAAGGCTATTTGATTCCTTGGTATTCAAGGGTGATGGTATGAGGATCTTCTTATCCATCTGCAGCCCAACCTACTTCTCCGAAGGCCTCCAAATAGCCATGTGGGCAACAGGTTCGACTTCGGTGAAAGCGGTCCCGCGTTCGATTCCCGTTTGGGGTTCACTGGCGAAATGACCTCGCCTGTGGAGACACTTTTAAAATTCGTACCACTTCTTCAGTGAAAATAAACTGCAAGCAACTTAGTGAATATATTAATTAGCACAAATAATCAGTTAACATATTGATAATAAGTTATATCTGGGAGTTCAAAAACTGGAATTCACTGTTTATAACGCGAGGTCACGAATTGAGGAAAAGGAAATATTTCCGTACTGACCCTTATAAACATTACTTTATGACAAGTTATAGCTTCTTACGTTAACGGAAAAATTATTGCACACCTATGAATGTATATAATGAAGTACAGAAATCCGAATTTGTAATGATTGTCAAATCACGTGGAGGTAAGTCGCAATTCTACAGGTTGTCCTTATTTTGCGAAAATTTGGATTTCTTTCGGGACGTCCCCTGAAATTGTTCCATTTGGTTGAAAATAAATTGTGTAAATATTAGTAGAATTGATAACGGAAAGACGTGCCGCATCGCACTCGAAGTTTAAAATTTCATCGATTTTGGCCCTTTTTCTATCATCAGTTGGTTCCTTCAATTAGAAGCAAGTATTCGAATGACTATGTCAATAGATGTTCCGCATAGTGTTATTTCTGTTACTTTAACGCCACAACCGTGAATGTCGTTATTTTATTAATATTATTGAATTATTCACATAGCTATTTAGTTATTCTTTTCACTAGCGGTATTGCCCATTGATTCTCAACGTGGAAAATAGACGCAGGATTGAATTGGTAATGCTATTTTTGTAGAAGTGAAATTATCCTTTCCAAAGATTTTAGAAGCACATATAGGGGTGAAGACCCTTCCTCCGTTTGCATATCGGTTTGCACTTAAGCTTTCTTTCTATGAAAATGTACCAGGAACAATATTTATAATGTTTGGATAGTAAATGCTTATGAATATAACTCGAGGATTTTATTTGTATTCATTTAAGGTTATCCAGAATATGATTCAAGTTGCCTTTATACGAATGGAGAAGTTAAAAGAGCTTTAAAGACCCAAATAGGTCCCAAGCAAACCTTTCCGAATAGATTCCAATGCAACTGTTTCCTATTACTCCCCCATAATTCCACAAATACTGTACATTACTTATTAGACATTATTTAGTGTGGTTTAAATCTCCTGGAGAAGAACTTCGTATTATTGCGGAAACTTGAAAGTGCTAAGATGTACATAATTCACATATGCTATCATCATACCAGGATACGATAATAATTATTGGAAAATTATACAAGAAAATATTGTCGAGTTCGACTCCATATCTTGAGAAGATATATCTTAAGAGAGATGCAATATATATTCTGTAGTCGAACCTATACAAATTTCGATAGATATCATTGCATGGAGCGTCTCCTCTAACTTCCTAGTGCAGAAATTGAATTGGGAAGAGTATGGAATAAAGTTCAGCGTATCCGATTCATTTATTAAAGAAGAGTGATTAAAGTTTCCTGGTACAGATTAAATTAGGAAGCGGACAGCTTCCAGTATATAGTATAAGACTTAATCTTCTTATTCTATTCTAACGCTTCATTATAGCTAACCATTGTCGATTTCACAAAATTGTTTTTAACCCACTCAAATATTAACCTTCAACAGGAAATTTATTCTGCCCTGTTGTCGGCCCTTAATAATATTTATTCCTGAAGTTATAAGGTTCTGATTTTAACATATTGAACATAATCAATGATATTTTTGCCGAATAATTTAGAATATAATTAAGAACCGCTTGCTACTTACCTCTTACTGAAGTATTTGATTTATTTAGACATGAAAGATACATTATTACCAGGGTCAGGTTTACCATTAGTCGAGCCCAGGCATTAGACTAGGGACCGAAAGACTCGGGACGCTAAATTTTAGTCATCAGGTAAAAATCAATGCAGTGTTATAAATCATTCTTTAAGCTTCATTATGATTTGCTTAAGTGATCAAAGTTGAATATTTGATTTATTAATTCAACAGAATGGTGTACCTTTGTTTTACAGTCAATTTTCACTTAAGCGAGGAAAATAGTAGTGACCTACCACGATGTACACGGGCTAACTTATGACACTATATTCATCTAAGCTCTATGAACAGTAATTAAAATAAAGATCTGTGACAATTTGCGACGCCGATAAATAAACCAACTTTTGGTTGGGGATGCTGAGCCTTATCCTGACGGTGGATGGCCACCCTCCATGGTGACCTTATTTTTGAAAGGATTAACGGGCGAACGCGCTTCTAAATGCTTTTGTTTCGGGGATTAATAGCTTAAACGAAGTATTTAAGTAACTAAATACGAATAGATGATAAGATAGATAGATATAGATAGCTAAGGTTGATTATATCTTCGTGCGATCGTCTCTTTTTCTTCATGGGATGAGTGAATTATCTCTTTCCCATTCAAAAGTGATATTTTCTGTTTTCCCTCCACAACTCAGCTATTTTGAGTATCATTCACCTTGTCTCACTACTACAATTCTGCAACTTATATCGGTTCTTAATCTAGAACCGGTAACGACATTTCTATTTTTAAAGGACTTTGAAGAAATAAAATATTTATTTTGGCCTAGGGCTAATAAAGTAGTCCCCAGAAAAGAGAGGGTGGCAGAATTCTACAGGCGCATCGGGGGGCCCCGAATCCTCGGGGCCCATGGGAATTTTCTTATGATGAATCCGGCATTGACCATCTCCTTCTTGCGCTCGTTGGTGGAACATTTGGAGCGAGAAAAGGATTGCGTATACAATGTTAAAAGGATGAATGTGCAAATATAATTTACGATTAATTCTCCATTCACCTGTTGATAAAATATGCGTCATCAACCTCAAAGGTTCGAGAGACCTATTTTTTAGCAGATTTAGAAACAACAGGTTCTTCTCATGCGGCTAACTCACAGAAAATTTTATCGGAAAGAATCCCCACGCATAGTATAAAATACGAATCATTCACCTTGTCTCACTACTTGTAGGACGGTATGGCATGACGGTCAAAGTCCACTCCCATGGAATACAATATTTGTGAAATGTTGCTTCATTATTAAACAGCACGTCCAGTCACGCCATCTCTGTCCGTTCCTTCACGCTTCGCATAGCATAATACTTGGCGATTTCCGAGGCGCAAAACTTTTGATGTGAATGTCTGCGCTTTAAACAACACGTTGTCTTAGGAAAGTGTGAGGCTAGTAGTAGTATTAGTAAAGAGAGTTTATCAGGTTAACAAGGTAATTTTTAAATCAATGCAAGCAACTTTTTGCACCCAACCATTTTCATTTTTTCTCTCTTATGGAAATTAAACATTTTCAGACGCCTTCGTCAATCACCTGCGTTGCTCAACACCTGCAGCCTACTCTGGTAATATAGTATATATATTACGAGTAAAAGTTGCTTGCATACTGAAAGCTATCAGTTGAATGCAGTATCGTACCAAGGAATGCCTCAAAACAATTTTGAAAACTTCGCGCAAAAGACCGCCTGGCGTCGAACTAAGGACCCGATCTTGCGACACAATTGCATATTAAAATTAGATAAGAGCCATTCCGACCTGTTCCAAAATCTCAATTCAATATCTTATCGGGAAGGTCCTAAAATAAGATTACGCTATCCCCCTTTGCAAAAACACAGAAGAATAGAAATGACGCTCAGGCATCGAACCAAGAAATATCAGAGGAAAGGCGAACGGTGTATATGATACATTTGAATTGCCACTATGTATATTCCATTTTATATCATTACCGGTTAACGGATAAGCATTAAAAATAATTGTCAAAATTTACCGCCATGCATTTTATACCGGATAATTTTGCTCCCACTTGGCGCCGAACTCACGGTCGTTTGGTAACATTTCTTCAGTAAGTACAATAGATAACCACGGCATCTCCAACCTCCGTGATTTTCACTGTTCTATCGCTCCGAGTAAGGATTCAAAACAATTTTCGAAAATTCTCGCGAAAGACCGCCTGGCGTCGAACACGGGACCCGTTCGTGAGAGACAATGGCATAATAATGTTAGATAAGTGCTACCCTGACGTGTTTCAAAGTTTCAATTCAGTATCTTATCGAGAATTTTCCTAAAATAAGATTCCGTTATTCCCGTTTGAAATGAATGATAGAATCGGAATGATGCTCTTGCATTGAACCAAGGACCACTGGGGAAACGGCGAACCTCATGAAAGAATGTTCTCAAACGCCTCAGTCACCATTCCGGGTTTTACTTTTCCAGCTTATCGGGAAGGCATTTAAAAAAAATCGTCCAAGATTTCAGCAATGGATTTCTTACGGAAGTATTTCGAATACACCTGGCGTCGAACACACGGTCATTTGGTAACATTTCTTCCATCTAAACCATAGAAGACTATAGTACCTCAACTTCAACCTCAGAGATTTTGGTTCCTCTATCTTACCGATAAGTGTCTCAAAATAATTTTCAAAAAATCGCGCAATGCTCTCTTATGGGAAAAGTGCGATTTTTGGGACATTCTGGTATCGAACCCATGACACCTAGCGTCGATGTCTGAATTATTCTGGCATCTACAGGGTGGGGCCAGTACGTCGTTTGTACAGGTCACGTAAAACGAGCTTCATTAGAGTTGATCATTAGAATCATCTAATTCTTCAATTTCTAAGTTTTCAGAAAGTAAATCAGGGTTATATTAACATATCTCGTATAATAGTCTTACTCTTGGAAAACCATCTTCTCCATTTGCATCCTCTCGATCATTTAAGCATTTCAAATATTCAGCAACACACTTTTCGATAAAATCTAGATTGGGGCACTCATGAACGTCACCTACATAAGGATTAGAACAATCTTTACACATAGAAGTGAGATATTGTTTAATTTGTTCCATTTGTACAGTCTATTGCTGTAATAACTTGTATGCGCCATAAATTACATTCGTCGATAGCATTTTGAATACATTTACTGGGGAAGGTAATCTTTAAACCTAGGACGGAAAGTAGTTTGATCACAATTGATCGCAATCGAGCTATCGATTATATAAGGACATTAGGTTGTTCACGGTTGGAAATGGAAGAGGTTCAGTATTTTCGAAGAATTATTATTAACTTTTGAATTTAGCCAGTAGTACATCTAAGTATAAGATAGAGTTTCTTAGGTTTGATAAAATACAAAATAAGCCTAGGAAATACGGCACTGAATTTCTTCATTTCTCTTTTAGAGTATGCGAGAGTTCTGTTTTAAAGTCTATCGAAGAAGGCCACTTCTGCTCTAGATAAGATGTGATTCCGTTTTGCAGCTAAGGTGCTTCTAATTAAAAGAAATAGAATAATTGTACGCATAGTTCAAAGGAGGAATTTATGTGTTACCGATCTCATACTTTTGGAGCACTGCAGCCTTAGCAAAAAAATTAAGGTACCGTGATTTGAATAGGTTTCAATTATTTCCGAAACAATGCAAAATATTTACCTATTCCATTACTAATTCAAGTATAGGTATTGTTTATGTATTTCAAAAGATAGCTCAGCAATACTTTGTGATGATAATGTAAAATTGTAACTATAGAGTTCCACAAGCATCCACTGAATAATTATTTGCAAGATTTTACCACTAAATTGAAACAATATTATTACTGTAGTATGATTGTACAGAAAGTCCACAAAGAAATGTTGATGGACATTTTCATGATGCTGGTTGATATCATTTGTATTGTACAGTTTCCCATATGATGATTTTTTTCATTTCACTTAGTTCTGTTTACATGAAGTATTTTAATGATTAAATCTCATGTCTTATTTCTGAATCTGAAGTAATATTGAATACACCTGTCTGTCTTCAAATAACTATGTTATCAAGAGACAAGGAGGGCTTGCTAAGCAGAAGTGTGTGTGTATGAGAATATAAAAGGAAAATATGATTGGGGTGTGACTGAGGAACAGCAGGAAACCCATGCAAGCATTCAGAGTTGCAAGATTAGTGGCTTCAGAATTAAATATTCTCCTCTCACCACCCAATCTCTCCAAGTATTCAACAGTTTGTTTTAGATCATGTCACTGCCGCAAAATAAACTCACACTTGACTTCATCAGCAGTGGACATTGGTGTTTTCAGCAGTATTCGTTACTGCATATTAACAATTATACCTGATGATGGCAGTTTTCTGCTAATAGTGGTGGATTTGAGTATTGTAGAATCTTGGGAAAATTTTCCCGATTGAAAAATAATTCTTTTATTCTTAGAATCCATATGGGATTTGAAAAAGCATTCCTAAATCACTTGAAACATTAATCTTGATGGTTATGGTTAATCTAATGTTTTGGCTCATGGAAACATATATTTTCCTCTTGTACAAGGTGGGTGAGCATGCTGTGCTGCATTTAAAGATGCGAGAGCTCTCTGACACAAACCTCTTATCTTGATTATATACATGTTGGAAGGATTTCATGTGTGCTCTCATTAATTATCTCTCAGTCATTATAAGGGAGCAAAGAAAAATCAGTAATCATGCATTTATCAGTTTCAGAAGTTAATAATACTCAGTGTTTACAAAATACAAACAGTGAGAATTTTCATAATAATTTTGCAAAAGGGTCTGATTTTTGGGAAGTCTGAGGTAATTTTAAATATATTGTTGTCATTATTACGTTCCTCGAGTTATTGAATTTGGATTATCGAATTCACACTCAGCAGTGCTAATGACTTGTGAAGAGCTCTGTAAAAGGGATTGATCTTTTAAATGCAGAAGTAGAGTTGCCAACTCGGTATTTCACACACAGCTAGAACCATCCCTTTAAGCATTATGTGAAATTGTGTGTGTCAGGGTTTCCATTTTATCTGCCAGTAATTAATACTTTAAAGTATTGTATAAATAAAGAACACTCATCTATTCTTGCTTTAGCCAAGAACATCTATACCAATCCAAAGGGTCTGTCTGCAAACTTGTTTCAGAGAGTTTGTCTGGAATGAATGGACTGGAAACATTGTGCATGAAGTATTAGATTTCCATATTCATACGAGAACATTTTGAGCCTATTTATTTTTAAGCAAACCAGTCATCTTTTTCTACATTTCCACCACACCTTTATCCATTAATGAAAATGCTAAAGCAGTGCTCTACAAGTGGCTGAAGCATAAGTGCAACAGTAACATTGTCACTGAACATGTATTTCACCTTGAGGAGTCTAACATAGTCTATTATCAATGACCTTCATCATTTTGTTATTGCTGCTAATTAAGCATAACTATAACTGATATAATCATAATTATAGGAAGCTGTTCAAGGAGTGGAACTTTTTTCCCCTCAACTCTGAATTTGCTTCGGTTATGAGAAAAATACTTGGAACTTGTATATCACTCTCTTCAAAAGAAGTGGAGTATTAAGAAGGGGTATACTTTGAAACGTCAAATATCATAATATCTAAAAAAAAACCTTTTTTAATAGAAATCTATTCTCTTGATTTCTCCAAAATTTATGGATAACTTTGTAATGCTGCTATACTTTTAGGTCGGACTGGAATGGACATACATAGAAATTTATATAAAAGAGTTATTAAAATTCTTTGGAACTATTGTGTTTCTATAGAAATATCCCAGTAGTTTTTTTCCTTGTCAATTTGTTTCTCTCTTCATCGTTTTAATCAGAAGAAGTTCAATTATTTCATATATCCTAGTTGATTTAGAAACTACATGTTGTAGAATATATATGAGATATCAGTGGGATTTTATATAAGTCCACTGTGGTTTTCAAGGAGTCTAGTTATTTCCTAAAGAGAATCACTGCTTGTTATTTTCTCATAATCTTTTATGTTTATTAGCATTTATCATTGAATTCTTTCTTTAGTTTCCTTGTGAGGTTCCTATATTGAGTTTTAAAATAGTTGAAATCGTTACTTATTCTCTGGCTAAATGCAGAGTTGGCAAACCTTGCTAAGCTTTTGTCAATATGTATTTTGTTTAAGATGTGTGTGCAAACTGTGCCAAAATCAGACTACTAGGTAGGATTTATAATTTTAATTGAATTCTTTTTGAAATTTCTTGGAAAATTATCTATTGTAAATATTTTACCCTCAAATATTTTGGCACCATAGATCTATATATTGTAACTCTAAATCCTAGTGTAATAAATCAATAGTTTGAGATGTTAGAGGAGCTGTCAAAAATTTTCAATAAAGAATTAATGAATTTCAGTTTTAACAGGAAGTGGTCTTCGGGTATTAATGGTTATGAAACCCACATCTCAAATGGATTCCCTTTGTCTTCTCTAAATACTGGATTTTATTGAATTACTGTATCATCATCATAGGTCATTCAATCCGTAGATTGGTTTATTGCAGCCCTCCATTCCTCTCTATCTAAAGCTAACTTTACTAAATCCTGATATCTCTTCTTTCTTATATCTCTCTTTATTTGGCTAATATATTCATCTCTTGGTCTTCCTCTTGCTGCTTTTCCTTCTATTTTTCCCTCAAGTACTTTCCTAACAAATTCATTGTGTCTGATTATATGTCCAATCCATCTGGTTCTTCTTTTTCGGATGATGCTCCATATTGTTTTAACCTCTTCTATTCTTCTGTATACTTCTTCGTTTCTTACCTTATCCGTCCATTTGATCTTCAACATTCTCATCTAGCAGCCTTTTGAAGGCTTCTATTCTTCTCTGGTCCGCTTTCCTAATGGTCCATGTCTCTGATCCATAGAGTGCCACACTCCAGACGAATGTTTTCAAGAATTGTTTCCTTGTCTGTAATCTTATATTCTTTGAGCAAAGTAGTGGATTCTTCCTCATGAATGCCTCCTTTGCTTGGGCTATTCTTCGCTTGATGTCTGTGGTACTTCTCCCATCCCATGTTATGCTACTTCCAAGGTAGGTGAATGATTCTACTTGCTCCAATTTCTCTCCTCGTAGGGTAATGTTTGCTTTCAATTTTTCTCTTCCACATATTAGGATTTTTGTTTTCTTTTTGTTCACTTTCATATTATATCCTTGAATAGCTTGATCTATTGCATTTAGGGATGCCTGCAAATCGCCTTTATTTTTTGCTATTACTGTAATGTCATCTGCGAACCGAAGCATGTTAATTTCTTTTCCATTCACCTTAATTCCCTTCATGTTCATTCCTTCTATTTCTTTCATTGCTTCTTCTAGGTATACATTAAACAATGCTGGTGAGAGGCTACATCCTTGTCTTACTCCTTTATTTATCTTAGTTTCTATTTTCTTGCCATCTCTCATCCTCAGAGTGGCGACTTGGTTTTTGTACAATTGGTAGATTATTCTTCTGTCGTTGTAGTCCATTCCTTTGTTTTCCAGTATTTGGAACAATTTGTTCCACTCCACATTGTCAAAAGCCTTCTCCAAGTCTACGAAAGCCACATACACTGGCTTGTTGACATGTATCATCTTTTCTATTATTCTCCTTAGGCATAATATGGCCTCTCTGGTTCCTGTGCTTTTCCTGAATCCAAATTGGTTTTCTGACAAGTTAGCTTCAATTATTCCTTCTATCCTCTTGCTTAATATTCTTGTGAGTACTTTGGATGCATGTGAGAGCAGACTCAACGTTCGGTATTCCTCACATCTCTCGGCTCTTGTTTTCTTTGGTATCGCAACCATTATACTCTTCTCAAAGTCCACTGGTAGTCTTCCACTTTTATAACTGTCCTTGATAATTTCAAACAGGGTGTCTTTTGCTTTCCCTTCAAGCGCTTTGACAATCTCTCCATTTATTTTATCTGCTCCAGGTGCCTTGTTTTTCTTCAAGTCCTTCACTCCTCTCTCGAATTCACTTCTCCTTATCTCTGGGCCTCGCTCATCTTCATCCACCTCACTTTCGTTCTTTAATATATCTTCAAGAGGTTTTGGTCCTTGATATAATGTTTCAATATAGTCCTTCCATCTCTTTCCTATATCTTCATTTTCTATCAGCATATTCCCGTTCACATCTCTGATGTTGTTGCATGTAGTTTTTCTTTCTCTGAAGTGGCCTTTTACTAACCTGTATGCTGTTTCAGTGTTCCCCTTCCTCATGTTTTCATTTATTTCTTTGCAGCAGCTTTCAATCCATTCTTCCTTAGCTTTCTTTGATTCTCTTATAACTTGGTTCCGTAGTTTCTTGTAGAGGACTCTCCCATCTTCACTCCTCGAGTTCTTGTATTTCTTTCTTTCTTCCATAAGTTCTCTTATCTGCATTGTTATCCATGGACGTCTGGTATCAGTTCTGTTACTTACGAGTAGCTCTTCTGCTACTTCAGTGATTGCCTTTTTCAGGTCATTCCATCTTCCTTCATTGCTTTCATCACTCCTATATTCTTGCTTTTCAAGCTTTTCATTAATGGTCGCAGTGAATCTTTCTCTGGTGACCTCTCCTTCCAGAGCTTTTGTATCCCATCTTGGTTCACGTTTCACCCTCTTGATCTTTTTGTGGCGCAAACAACTCTCCATAACTACTAAATTATGATCACTATCTATGTCTGCGCCTGGATAACTCTTGCATTGTTTCACTTGGTTCTTATATCTTTGCCTAACAAGGATGTAATCAATCTGGTATCTAGCTAAGTCCCCTGGCATCTTCCATGTATATCTTCTACGTCGATGTTGTTCAAATAGTGTGTTCGCTATTACCATTCTCTTTTCGTTACAGAACTCCACTAGCCTTTCTCCCCTGGCGTTTCGTTTTCCTAACCCAAACTGTCCTATGCTGCTTCCATCTCTTCCTTCTCCGACCACAGCATTCCAGTCACCCATAATAATTAGATTTTCTTTTGCTCTGGCTGCACTGATGATTTCTTCGATCTGTTCATACATTTCTTCTATTTCTTCTTCAGAGTGGCTGGATGTCGGCATATATACCTGCAATATCACTGTGTCTGTGGGCTCTGCTTCTAGTTTGATCATCAGCAATCTATTGCTGTACTGCCAATAAGACTTAACTCTTCTTCCCCATTCCTTCTTCATTATGATACCAACACCTGCTATCTTTCCGTCATCTCCTGAATATATTATTCTGTGTTTGTCACTCCAGAAGTCGCCTGCCTCAGCCCACTTTATTTCACTAACTCCCAAGATGTCTAGTCCTAGCCTGTCCATCTCTATCTTTGCATTTTCTAGCTTCCCACAAATTCCTAAGGATCTTACATTCCACGTTCCTATCCTGCACTTATCAGACTTGACCGATGTACCCCTCCCAATGGTCCCCACCCGGAAATCCGATTGGGGGACTATTTTACTTCCAGAATATTTCACTGGGAGGAATGCCATCATGTCATAGTTGAAGATGCAGGGCTGCATTACTTCATGGGAAATATAATTGGGGTGGTTCCCGTTGCCTTCCCCAATAGGGTTTTTTACGTGACCCCATCACTTAATGGCCGCCCCTCTGGGGTACAGACGCCTTTGTAGCCGCCTCATTGAGGTACAGACGCTACGTGGACTACCTTTTGTCTGGCTCCTACCCTTCGACCTATCTGGCATGGGTGACCCTGCTAGGAGCAATCGTAATTGCTCCAGCCAGTACAGCTCTAAGGATCCTCGGAGCACACAAGCCCTCCACCACGCCAAGGTTGCAGTCCAGGGGAGGGGAATTACTGTATATACCCCAAAAATATTGTAATTTTAATGCTATTTTTAAGGTTGAACTTAAGAATTCCACTTTTAAATTGGTACTACTGTTTCAAAATCAAATCTATATCTAATCTGGGTAAGAATGTCAGTTGTTGTAAACAATGTTTTGAATAAGAGAAATAAAATAAATAGAGATGGGCAACTACATGAATTGAGACTAGAGAATACATGCTGTTTATGAGGAAAACATCCAATAATAATGAGAATGTGTTATGTTCATTCCAGGTCTATGTAAGTAAAACTTTTCTTAAGTTCCTCTGGGCATCTGGAGAGTATTGTTCAAGTAGTACATGTAATTATATGACTGTACAAATGTTGAGATTCACGCAAAAATTTGAATAATTTCTATTGTAAATCCATAGAAAAGTCTGGATTTTGTTGCCACAAATTAGGGTGCTGCCTTTAAACTAATGCAAATATTACTTTGGTACTTATTTAAGAGTTGATGATAGCAGATGACGTGATTGACAGGTTTCAACAAAATTTTTGTCTCCACAGCATTCTGTTTTGGGTATCTCTCTTCATCTCAACATATTTCCTTCCTTCTTTGATGTCTGTTAGCATTCCATACTTCCTCTTCCCCCTTCCCTTCTATTATCACTTTCTTTATTCTGTTCTTTCTTAAAATGTGTCCTATCCAATTTGCCTTGCAATTTCTTTTAGAATACTTCTTTCTTCTAATCCTCATCAGAACCTTTTCATTGATAATTTTATCTTTCCAACTAATCTTTTCTAGTCTTCGCCATAGCCATGTTTCAAAGCTTTCTATGTACTTTTCTTCTCTTTTTTTCAAGGTCCACTTTTCGGCTCCATACAGTACAATGCCCCAATTTTCTAGTAGCCACATTGATTTTTTTAGCTGTTTGCAGTTTTTTTTAAATTTTATTGAATGCTGCTTTTCCTTGCCCAGTTCTACTTTTTATTTCTGCTGTGCAGTTACCATTTTGTTCAATTAAACTTCCTAAATACTGGACTGAATTTTTCTGCTAACCGTATATCTAAAGGTCCTGACCTGGCTATCCTCATTACTTTTGTTTTCCTTATATTTATCCTCATTCCATATTCTTTGCTCTTATTCCACATCCTTTCCATCATATTTTGAAGTTCTTCTTGATTGGGTGCTATGATAGCCAGATCATCCGAGTATTTTATGGATTTTATTCTCTCTCCTCCAACCTCACCTGTGTCTTCCAGAGCTTCTATTTGTCTCCACATTGGTAACCCAAGACTGCTTCCATCAAGATCGAATGCATTACCCTCATTTGTGCCAGGGGCACAAACAGAAATTTGTAGTATAGCATAAATTGGTTTTCACATTTCCAAATTCTGTAGTTAGTATTTTCTCATGAAATTGCTCATGTATTCTACATAGAGTAATGCTGTATGGTGCACTTGAGAGAATCATTTCACTATCTAATAAAGTAATTGCTAAGGGAGTAAGATAAGATGTCTGGTTTATTTATGAAAACGTTGTCATATATGGTGTTTTCTTTTATTGTGATCTCAAGCTTTAAACATATCGAATGGACTAGAAGGGAGTGCAGTGTTTTTTGGTTGTGTTCTCAGAGGTCTGCTCCGTGGTGCCCTCTCACATTTGCTGTTAAAAATTTGTTATTCTTCTCGTATCGCTTACCTGATAAAAATTGTTTCATACTATAATATGATCCATCTATGTTTACCATGAGAATGTGAACCTTTTGTACAGTAGATAAATCACTTCTTTTGCTGTAATTTTTGTTTCTTAGAATAGAGTAACAGCTATTCATGTCAAATTTGTTTAACAATGATTGATGGTAAATATATTTTGGTGATAACATTTTCCAGTATTTATAAAACATTTGCTGAAGATGTTTTCTACACATTGATACCGTTTACCATTAGTTTCAACATTCAAGTTATTGTCCCTGGTTCTATGTAGTGAATTATTACCAACTTCCAACAGATACTTTTCCTTGTTGAAACATACTTTTTTATGTCTTGTGCTAATAACAGCAATTTTAAATGAGGAGAGTTTAAGTTAAAATTATCGTAAACATATTCGAGTTTCTACAAAACGTTCTGGAATAGCATATCGGCGGAGTCCTCTCGAAAATCCACTCGTGGCTCCTTTCATTTTTTTCTCCACTTCGAAGTGGAAAGCGAGGTCATTAAGGAATCTCAAACGAGGCCTACGTGAAGAATGAAATATAAAATCTAAGTCAACGACTTTTTCTTTTCCTCTTCCAACCATTTTCCACAATGAATTTCCCTGGACGCAGTATTGGGATTCTGTAGGCGTCTTCGTAATCGAAACTTCGGATTATGAGCTTTGCTATAGCAATCATTCCCACAAATCGGAGAGTGGATATTTTTCGAAGGATTACATCTACTACACGGAGTGAAAAATGTTGAATAAAATGCCTTTTTTCCTAATGTGCTTTGTGCATGCATCAAAATAGATACATATATTTACTTCCGTTTTTCCTTTTTTATTTTGCAAAACAGAAGTTATTACATTATTTCCTGCAGTGGAGTTCTGCCAAGTAACGGCTACTTCAAATGAACATAGATTTCTGATTCATTATACGCGATTCTTCGCGACTTCTTCAACATAGACCTTAAGCTATTAAATACATCTTAAGTTCGTTATGGGTCAAATGCTGTTCTACCGAGATGGATATAGCCTTAAGGTGGTCATGCAAACTTCTCTATATGATTTATATTTTTTATTTTGTACTTAAATCCCTTTAGTTTAAACTCCTTATCTGTTATTAGACAAATATCTGGTAACACAAAGTCGTCAAGTGGGTGATCGTTCCCTGGATCATCCAATGACCGAGAAAATAGCAAAACCGCTGCGTTCTCGGAAAAGAGTTTTTTTTAATATCTGAGTGATGCATAAATTTCTACCGAAAGCATAAGCTGTTCATGCAAATCACGTGAAACATTCCTCCACCCAAAAATTACAGCGTAAATTCCGCTATAAAAAGTATACAGAATGGCGTGTTGTGAGGAGTTAAGCAGAAATATGAGAGAGCGCTTATATGTGTGCAATAGATTCTAAGAGATCGCTAATCCCATCGAAACTCAATACATTAACTTTTTCACCAAAGTACTCGGTCTTCCACAACCGCTCTCATCCGTTCTCTTGAGATGTCTTTCCCACAAAGCCTTCCATTTAAAATATCTTCATGCAATTTTCAACGGCATATCCTCCCTTGATTCTCTCTTCTACTCACAGATCCAACCTACTTTACATTCCCATCTACAAATCATCCATCTTCTATCTTATCTATTATCCCTTCGCTTCCGTAACTTCTTCTCCCCAATCAAATCACTCCTATCTGTCGACTCTCCATCCTTAACTTATTTAGGATTTTTATATTATTCTTAATTTGGTGTTATTTTGATGGTTATTAAAAATTTTGATCAGTATTATGATTCATTGCTATTGTCTGATAATAGCTGTTTTTGTATCAAAATAGATAAAAATGGAACATATGAAATAAAAACCTATTTATTTACGAATGATAATAGTTTCCATCTTTTTTGGAAGAGAGAGTAAGAATTGGCATCAATTCCTCCATTCTCAATCGTGAATTAATTGAATGTTGAAGGAGGGTACTTCATACATCATCTGGGTGAGAAATTGCCCTATTCCAAAAGTAGTAGCACCAACAAAACCCGTTTAAAAAGCTTCGGTTTAATACGCGCATTTGGTCCATTACACAATAAACACATGGCCACACTGTTTATGAGGCGACGCAATGAAACCTCTCAGTCGAACATTTTTTACATTGCTCTTCCCCAATTGTCAGAATTCGCCCAAAGGGTGGCATTACCATTACGTCACAGTAATCCCAGCTTTGGTTCCCGAGTGAAATATAAGTACAAATACCTTAACTCGAAGTACTTCCAAATATATTATCAAAATTTTATGTGGTTTTCGTCGATAACAAAAATCACACATCGATTAATTATGGTAAACCTCAAAAAAGACGCACTAAATCTTTTAAATATTAGTAAAACTTCACACCAGTGGTTTTTATATAATAGAAGAATAATTTGATTGAAATACTTTGAAAATGTAGCGTCATTTATTAGCGTTATATTTCAGAAAATGTGAGAGCTCCCGCAGTGTAGTGATTCCACCAGTGGCTGTATATAAGATTAAAGTTGTCAAAGGAAAAATGACCAAAATTAAATGACAAAGTAAGACGCTCGAATAGTTCGAAAAACAGACGATGTTTAAAAAAATATAACCAGAAGAAAGAAATATGACCAGAAGGCAACCTGACAAGTAAAGCAAACTAAGGAAGTTTCTCCTTCGTATTTAAGTTGTAAAACAGTTGTTTAAAAATTAAAGAGCTATAAAACCCTTCTACTTTGCTTTCTAATGAAATAAAAATTTGTAATATTCCAGACATAACGCAATCCTGTTCAGAACGCGGTTTTTCCCTGAAAACGTCTTAAGCGTGTTTTACACTATTTACCTCATTTATGCATGTACCAACGCTACATAATACACGCAATTTTTTCACGACAATGTGTCTAGAATGCTTCAAAGAATGGCAGCTAGAGTCAACAGTTTCAGCTGGTTTCGTCCTCTCTGCTTTGTCAAGGCGATGTGCAAATAATCCTAAAAGGTCTAGCGCGTCTTATTGGCCGGTTTTGGCTTCTGAGAGAGATCAGGGTATTAATAATTCTCAGAAATGTGGAATTTACGGGAAGCCTCAAAGGGGTTGTGGGTTAAAACGCAAATTCATTTTGCATTTTCCCACCAGCAACTGAGAGCTTCCTCAGTGTTGAAATGAAATCCTCTTTAGCGTGGATTTACTACGTGCATCTCGTAATAATTACAACAACCATGTCTGCAACAAATGTTCGTTTTGAAAAATACGTTCCAAAACTGTTCAGCTATGACATTTTCCTCAGTGTAACTTTGTTACATGAATGTTAGCTCACTAAAACTTCTGTAAAAACTTACCTGATCTTCCCATTCGCCTTATTATTTTTTTTATTATATTATATATATATCGCCTTATATTATTGTACGCCTTATTTCCGAGTGTAGACGATTTGAGATGCGTGAACTTTGCTTAATTATTTCCCGTAGACATTTCCATTTTTCAAGAATTTCGACGATGGAATAAGACAATGCTAGTTGATTGTTTTTAAGCTTTTCCTAGAGAATTGTACTTCAATAATTTCTTGAACTAATTTATTTTTGTGAAGTTTGATGTTTTAAGCAAAATATATATCACTTCAATGTAAAGATACTTTACATCCCTAATCATTATCCTTAACCACCTCTAATCCACAATCTATTCGTCAATCATGTTCTCGCAATTTAAATGTTGGCTTCCGTTGGCTCCCCATATTTCATACTTCTATTTCGTTGACGAACATTAATTTCCAAAGAATTCTTCCATGTATTTCTTACGGACATCGGATGAATAAATATGTATATCACAACGGTCATAATTACAAAAGATAAGTAATGTATATTTTTTTGAAGTTATCCTTCACATATTCTCGTTTAGAAGGATCGGATTTACACAATAATATATTTAAATTTTTAACCAGCGTGTTCACTAACATGATGTAAAAAGACTAATAAAGTACCTTTTCAAATCTCTTTTGAAGCTTGACCGATTTCATAAGCTACTACTTGTTGGGTGAATGTAACACTTCGTTTTCTGAATTTCTATAGCTAATTAAAAAAACTATTTTCCTTGTATCTGAAGATGCCAGCACGCTTGTGAAATTTTTGGCAGCAAAATAATCGAAGTTGTGCTCCATCTCATCTCTTCTGCTTATACCAATTGCAGTTTCGAACGAAAAACTAAATAATTTGTGGCCTATTTTAGTAGGCTGAGTTCGGGAAAGAGTTTGATTAGAGAAGTTCGAAAATTTGGAGAATCTAGCGAATGCGTTCCTTTAGCTTAAGCGAAAAATATCCTCGACATTCAGCCGAGAAAATTGAATTTCAAAGTAAGAACTGATTCGCTTCTAAGACATTTCTGTTTCCACAAAGAACGTCTTTAACAGGCATCGAAAAAATTGTCTCTGTGCTCGAATTTTCGATTTCAGAGGAAACTCACTCGGATTTGGTATTCAAAAGAAAAATTAAGACGTCCATGAATAGCTCAAACAACTCTTAGGAACAGTAAAGGAGTCGGATAATGCAATTAGAAATATTAGATTAATTTATATTTTTAATAGTTACTGAGGATGTTGAAATTACGCTTTAAAATGTAAACCACGAGTACGTAATTGAATTAGCGAATGAAACACATTGCAATATCCTGAAAACTTATGTAGCGTTGAGAGATACCTTAGAATTTCAATATTGAGATTACACAATCATTAAGTTGCACTTATAATGCAAGAATATTTTATATTAAATAATATTAATCAAATAATTACTCATGAAAATCCAGGTCAAGCACGCATTAGAGACCGAGTGTGTCTGCAATCCTATACAAAAACAACAAAATCACTCAGAAAATACTAAATAAATAAATAATTAAATATTAGCAGAACTACTCACAATTAGAACAATATACAATAAAACCCGGCTTTAAAACCACGTCTTGATCGGGATAACCGGGTTTCGTAATGTTCGTTTCATATATTTGAAGGGAGGTCTTCATTTCACACATAGTCTTAGTTACTTAAGTTTGGTCGTTTTTTACTCTGCAGGGAAACAATTTTTACTAGGTAGATAATTAGGAAAGATGTTTTTAATTCTTAAGGTTATGAAGAAAGGAAACGCGGATTGTAAATCTACGTTCTGTTGTAAATAAAACTGATAGAGAAGATTCTCCCTCAGAGTTCGTAGTTCGTCATTGCTCTGGTCCGTGACATCTTCATTTTATTCTCACAGTCTTTCCAAATAAGTGACCCGTAAGAATCCCTTTTAGAGACGAGGAAAGAGCAACGCAGAAAATGTTTGGTCTATTGAATGAGCAAACGATCGGCCAGTTGCAGTGCCTCTGGGGATGGGAAATACCCACGTCTTAAGCGGTAATCAGAGCATCTTAAGAGGTATGTATATCATTTGTTTACTGAGAAAGGGACCTTCAGGAAACCGCATCTCAACATGTTTAGCGGGTTTTTGTAGAAGTTGTAAGTTGGAAAATTAAAAAGGAGCTAAAATAGGACAAGAAAAAAGATAATCACATAATTTAAACTCAAATAATGGAATTAATGAGGAGGATTTCAATTCAATATTATATTCAGAGATTTGATTGAGGCTCTGAAAGGATTTCATCTCTGGAAAGTGCAATTAAGGTAATTTGGTGGTAATTTCTGTAGATAGATGTTTTAAACACAGATTGCCTCATCTCAGTGAAGCTTTGTGTAAACGGTGGAATTTAATAAATCCATCATTTGGTTTCTCTTATATAGAACTAGCTGAAGTGCCCGTTGATTATCAACGAAAAACATGAATGGGTAGAAATAGTGTAGCTATTAATATGTTTAAGTGAGAGAATGTAATATTTCTATAATTAAGTCAATTTTGCAATTTTTGCTTACCATCATTTCTTTGCATCGCACAGTCGCTTTCTAACTGCAGAAGGTAGTCATCATCTTTAAATGTGCTCCGAGAATAACATAGATTAATACATAGCGAATAATCATAGAATAAAAACCTCCAAATAGGTAATGCGAAGCACAATCCTCCGAAGAAATGCATCCACGGGAAATGAATTCCTATGCTTACATGTAAATACTTCTTAGTTTCCGACGTCTTCGAGTTAAAGGGATTCCACTGAGAACGTGCACGCGACAAATGTATTAAAATAGAGAATTCAGTCTAGTTGGCTTAAATGGAGCATAATATATAAATAGCACAACTAATTCGGGAGAATCGGGTGTGATGTTTAAGATGTAGATTTGTCTGTCTTTGCGTCGTCATTTGTAAGTTTTCTTAACTTTCATGAATTACGATTCGTTCATTCGATTAACTAATAATGGGTATGTATATGGGTAATATGCAACAATAATGATATTGAAACATTACCGAATGTGAGCCAGGGTTCTCAAACATAATCGCAGGCAAAATCAGCTTGGCAGGTTTCTCCCCTGATGACAGTGGAGTACAAAGTACTCAATATTAAAAAGAGAATCTTTAAGTGAACACAAAAAATATCTTAATTTTACAGCACCGCAATACAAGAAATTATACGATCGATATAATGTAATAATAATTATATAATTATAGTTTAAGTTATGCAACAACTCTCTTCATTTTCTCCCTTCATCATTTACCGTTCTCACAGTTTCTCATTCGAATTGCGACTTTCAAATGCCACTCATTCATTATACTTTCGTCGATACGATAACTTTTAAAATCGTTGAGATTACACTCACATTTAAAATGTCCCTGAATAAGCGTTTTATGTCTGTTTCTACGACAACTCAAAGTGTGACAGTTGTTTTTGGCTACTTTTTCCTTTAGAATATTTACGTCAGAAAAATTGTGTGCTTACATTTCGATGACATACTTAGGACTAACTAACTTCCCTCTTAGAGGGAAGCGAATTTGCCGCCTTAATGTTTTAATTTGATTTATTTACAACTAATCTCGAAATAAGAAGTATTACAACAAGCTGAAAAGTTATACTATTTTTTTAATACAAGGTTGATTACAAAGAGACTAATTCAGAAAATTTAATCTTCCTCAAACGAGAACATTTGAACCGTTTTTTACCTCATAATTTTAATGTCCTAATTTTCCTTTTGTATTCTTTCATTAAGTACTAGTAAAATTAAACACTCCATATCAAGAAATCCTCTTAATTATATAGATATTCCCTTGCCAAACGATTTATTAATTTAACTTACTAAAGCAAGCTGCTTCATAACTAAATTTCATGAATTTATCGCAAATAAGAAAATGGCGACAATAGTAAGTCAAGTAAATAAGTATGAATGCGCAATAAAATGCAGCCTTGGAGAGTTTTTGTTCAGAAGATTCCAAGCAGAAATGCACTCTCCATGAAATACACGTACAATTATGATTTGTATTCTATGGAATCACGTTGTACCTCTGGAAGATGAATCCAAAGCAGCGGCGGAGAAAAAAGAACCGTTCTCATCTTTGCTAACGAAGATTTGATACTGAACTTGCCAAGGTAACGTGAACGTCTTTTTAGTGAACAAGAAATGTATCTTAAGCTAAGCAATTTGCACCTCTATTTTCATAGCATACTTCGATTGCTAACGGAATATAATTTTTGAATGTTTGCTTTAAAACTGAAGGACAGCGATCCATTTTAGAGAATTTTCGCAATTAAAATAAAAAAACCAGTTTAAGACTTCCCCTTAAGACGGTCTTGAGACTTGGTCTTCTCACTCAGTCCCTTTAACTCGAAACCAATGGAATAGATACTGCTTAAGACGCTCTGAAACCTTCTTTAGAGGCGGATTTTTTCCATCCCCAGATACGCTGTAACAAGCTATAGCGGTCGTCCGCTTCGATCGATCGAATTAATTATCTGCTCCTTCTTATCTCCTTGTCTCTAAAATGGCTCCTTGCGTTTCTTTTGATTTACTAAATCTGGGAGAATAAAATGAAGATATTGCGGACCAAAACAATGTATATTCCGCCGTTGGAGTCTCTAAGTGAGATCGTTTTTATCACTTTTTTCTTAGGGCACAACGTTAATCAAAAATTACAGAGTTTCCTCCGTCACAACCTTAGGAATGAAAAATATCAAGGAAACCAGTAAAAGAATGTTTTTTTTGGGCTTTGGAGTTTCGGTGAAGAAGTCCATAATGTACTGCGGCCTGCCTTTTGGCGTGTGGCAGGGGGTGCGCATGACTCTCAATCGGTTACTGACGTGCAACATATGATACATGTAACATCAAAATGAGTTTAGATTGTATTCATGGTTTTCTCCGGTTTCTCTTTCTTTTTAATTTTTCCACTTATTTTTTTACGTTTAGACCAATTTTCTGTTTTTCCCCTTTAAATTTTCTTGTGCGCATTCAATTATTTCCGTGCGAATCGATCTCCAAAGAAATACTTCCTCAAGTGGAGATGTCCTCAAATATTGTGTTGAGAAATGTGAGTGTTTGGATAGAACTCTCTTGCAATCCTCGCTTGAACTGTTTCGTCTAGCCCTAACTAGGCAAATAAAATTAATTAGTTTTGAGTCTTCGAGTGTATCTGATGAAATCCAATGTAATCTTTGCCCTGAGAGCGCCAGTTAGCGGCGACTCCGAATTTGCATTTTTGAAAGTTTGGAGAAAAGAAAAGAGAGAATTCCAGTTGAAAAGACTCACGTCGGGAAGTTGCATTTACATTTTTATTAAAAGTCCTACTTCGGAAAAACGGCGTCTTTTTTCATTCAGATATTGCTATGAATATGCAACTGCAATGTCGACGTTGTATTTCATAATCCAGGTTATGTACAGAGGACGATCTTCTCATTTCTCCACGACCTTCTTTTCAAAGAGTCTTTCTGAATTCCCAAAGGAAGAATTTGAGGATTATTTTTTCCTGTTGAATCAAGGGAAATCTATCGTTCAAATACAATGGCGAGCGAATGAATTCAGAAATATAGGAGGAGTTGCAATTATTTTTCATTGCTACTTCCGCAATTCTTTCCTTCCTCTAACAATTATCTTGACATTCGCGATGATAACTGCGAGATGAAATGTTTAATAGTGAGTGCGGAAACAAGGAAAATGATAATGACCTTCGCTGTGATAATGATTACGATGATGACTGTGATAAAGGCAAGAACTCGGATGATAAAAACGTAAGTATGATTTCATGATAATTGTGTTAAACAAGGAGAAAAGTTATCTACCGAAGGAAATGTAACCGCGTTTAATGAATTCAATAAGCATCACTGCGGTGTAACGAAAACGTCATCATTACCAATCGATTGCCAATATGATGTCAGAGACATGGTTGATCAATAATTGTTAATACCGAAATTTATCAAATATTTAAATTTGTTTGTTTGTGATTATCGATATAAAATATCGGATATTACCTCTAACATTACGTATTTATCTATACCAATTTATCTAAGTTTTCCTCAATCAAATGCACAGAAATAATTCTTCATTTTCGATTTATTTAATAAATATTTAGCATTAAAAACGCTTCTGCGACGCTATCTAGAAGCACTTCTTGGAAAAATACTTGAATCCCTGATGTTCACCGGAATGTTTCTCCTTTCTGTATAATAACTGCAACGTATCTCAATTTGATAAAGGCGTTTTCTTGACTCCAATTACTGGCACAAAAGCAGAACATCTCTCAAAAGAACACATGGAGCGTAATTCCAGGAAATCCGAGCAAAAACCGAGGTATAAAATTTAGCCTTCCTAAGGTCACACGTGCTGTGTCACCTACGTTTTTATGACGCTGCGTTAACGTGCAGCCACGTCTGCTCTCACAGTGGGATGCTATCTCGGGATTCCCCAGCAATCTTCTGAGCGAGTCTTTTCTATAGTAGAAAATGACCATTGGGTCGTGATGCAATTAAAATCAAGAGATTCGATTCTATAGATGAAAATCGATTCTTATACCTCCGCTATGTTATAGAAGAAAGGCTCATACGTGAAAAGTGTGTTCTTCTCTAATATAGCAGTATTGCTTATGCTGGTTACATGTATAAGGGTGGGTTGATAGCGTCTAAATACTTAATTTTTGCTCCATGGTGACAGAAAAATTGTATTAAAAACCATGGGCTACATTATAAGTAGTTTATACTCTGTACATTTTATACGATAGCTTTATCTGAAATGAATGTATTCTCAGAAGCATTTTGGGTATATGAGTGACTTTTTTTATTCCAGTCAATTAAAATCTTTTTACTCAATAAAAATTTAACTCTGATACGAGCTCGAATGAAGATAGCAGCTAAATGAGAAACATTTTATTCCATAAGAGTGATTTGAGTGTTTTCTTCCAATTTTCACATTGATGGATGCGAAACAGATATGATGTCGGGCATGACAGGAAGAATGGCACTTGAATTAATGTACTGCAATTGAGGTTAACGCGTCACAGATTTCTTTGATTTAAAATTTCATCGGAACAAACTGTATTTCAAATTACAAAAATAATTGTAATTTGATGTATAGTTGTGACCAGGTACAACGAATCAAAAGAACGATAATCTGCAGAATTCGAAAGAGATAAACTTAAGACGAATAAATATAATTTCTCTCGTTGGATTTAATGATAGTTTCTATTTGGTTATTACCTGTGATTCCTTCAGAGTATATTTCATATGTCTGAGAAGCATCAGAAGACCTGTCAACCGTGACTATGTGATGTATTTACTTAAGTGCTTACTATTGGTATTTATAGGTTAGCTGGTTCGCAGTTTCATAAGCGATGCAAAAGTTAAATCGAGTGCACGAGCTGCCAAAGAATCGCCTGGGAATGATTAAAATGTATTCCGTATACTATTCATTGTTTTGGTCCTGAAAGACTAATTAAGTGGTACGATCATACCATTTTTAAACTCTTCCATTAACACTTTGGGAACACACTGTTTGCGTAGTCCGTAGGAGGGACTCGCTCTCAGTACTCAGGTTGGATCGATTTAGGGTAACTAGAGAGACAAGCGCGTTCGATCTTACGGCTACGGGTTCGATCCCCGGGGGGTCCATTACCTCAGCTGTCGAAGGACTTCATCTATTTCGGACTCTCATTATTAGTAATTTCAGAAGTGTTTCGACAGCTGAGGCCATTTTGCACCGGGAATCGAACCCGGAATCGGTTCCACCAAAGTCGAACGCGCTACCCACTTGGCTATCCAAATTATTTGTTGAAGGGCCACTAGACTAAGCCATCCACTAGTGCATTGCAATGCCATAGCTATTCCGGGATTTTCATAATTCGCTGGAGATTCTAAAACAAAACACCACTCGCTGCGAATCAAATTAAGTTCTCTCTTTGGCAGATACACCTAATTCTGCAAACGTAACTTTCAAATGCGACACTTAGTAAATTCTACGAAAGAAAAAAGCTTTCTCGCATGCAAATAAATTATAACTCTTACCTGATAAATGCCCCCGTTTTTTAAATACTATTTTACCATTTTCTAAATTTGTCTTGTCGACAGGATAAATGAATAATGATTAACTTCAGTACCCACAACGGCGGTGAATATTATACGAAGCTTGGGTATTTTAAAAGATCTCAATATCTACCAGTTTGGTTTTATATGCTATCAGTATGTAAGTTTAAACTGATGTCAAGTTTTAAGCAAAGCACCTTCCGTGGAATCCGTCGTTGCCATAGACGTCAATGCTACCTGATAACCATTAACAGAAAATTGACTTTCGGATGAGTTTTTCAAATTGATATCTTCTGCAAGTATGTTTCGATGGATATGATGGCATCTCCTTGGAATCAGTTGTATTCTTTGGTGTTAGAATGGAATTCATATTTGGGCTTGAGCTGGAATTGTTACGTTTCCTGGAACGAATTTTATCAGAAAAACGTGTTTTCTTCTTCGTAATGGATGTGAAAATTTTATTTTATTGATTATTATAGGGAATAATCGAGTAATTTATTTTTGAGTATTTCTCTTTGTGTTATTTTATCTTCTCGAATCGTATACGTCAAAACATCACATCTTTTCAAGGTGTTTCATTAAACAGTAAATAGGAAATACTACGTTTCGATATATTTACGTTAAAATATTGGCTATTTTATTTGATTGCATTCCATATAGTCTTTCCTCACTTTATATCTATGTTTCTGCATTTGGAATTGCTCTAATGGTCGATTCGGTTAGAAAGATATCGATTCGTTGATTTCGAGGTATTAAAACGTTACCTTTATTTAAAAAAAATAACTATAAAATTTAATCAAACAAATTAGTCACATTCAGCGACACAATCAATCCAGAGTGAATTTAAATGAATAGAAAACATCAGTAGAATGGCTGAGAGGATGGTTTGGATGTGACGCAGACAACAATGGGGAACGAATCGTAATTAAGTCATTGTTCGTTTAATTATTACCATCAATACAAACAAACAGCCCTAACCTTTTCTGTTATTGTAATTCACTGATTATCCTTGTTTTAGAGCGCGAATATCAGATCCTTGGATCGGATTCATCAGTCTCTTATAAAAAATCCATTTTCTTAGAGGAATAGAAATAAATACATAATGTAAAATTAAAGAGTATTGAGCGTCTCAGCCCCACGCGTTCGCTTAAGTTAAGAAAACCTTGCAGACAGTTTTAACTCTAAAATTTAGCCCACTTAAAAGTCTCAGTGACTGTAATGGCAATCTATCGAGATAAGTTTCACAATAATGACAAAGCCGAATTGTAAACGCCGAAAATTTGACTGAATATCACATCCATATAAAAACGGCGTATGGGAAAGTAGACTTAATATTCTTGTACGGACATTTCTTATGACAACAATCAAACGCTTTTCAACAGCTATTTAGAATATTACTAGAAATATAGAATTACTGTGACCTTAGAACGAATGAATTTTCATCAACGTGATCGTTAGCTCATGTCTGATATTTAACCTAATAGGGCAGCGATCCCTTGAAATTTCAAAATTAAGTATTTTGCCCAACAGCATATCCTTCCATTTAGTGGATGAGATATTCGAATATTTCTTCTCATTTCCTGCTTTTCACGCTAACCGAAATCGGTAGGAAGGCTGATGATAAGGGAGCAATGATGAATGAAAGATACGCAAGTATTTCAATACAGAACTGCGCTTTGGCTTATTAGAAATCGACAGTTGGCGTCAAATCTTTTTACAACAGGACTTTTCTCCGCATAACAGCTCTCTAAGAATATAATATTAAATTCTAATTGCCGATGTTATGTACATCTCGTCTAGGCCGCTAGACTAACTGAGTTTGCATAGAGCGCCTACGAGATGGCACTAATACACACACAATCCGCCTATTATTTGTGTAGTTCCAAAATATTTACATACATATATATATACTCATTGCCGCACTACTGTTCCGTCTTCTTCTGCACTCCTGGGGGGTGTTTCTGAGTCTCCACGGCAACGGATTCAATCCGAGTTGATCGTAAAGTAATCTGTCTCACAACTTCAATGCGTTTCACACTTCCGAGCGGAAAGAAATCCGTCTTTGGTATGACGTCATTCCTCATTCCAGTCGAGAAACGATGAAACGTCATAAGAAACCACACGTTCCTAAGAGACAAGTGAGCAGAGAAAAACAGCTTTCCATTAAACAGTAATTTTTGTAAAATAATCTCCTGCATTTGAATGTTTGTATGTTGAACGGATGTGTAGTAATATTTTACACGATTTTGTTCGTTTACGCTTCGAATAATCCCAACTTATGTAACCGTTTTAAATCATATTGTATCATTGAAAATTATCACTAAATTTGCCGAGGTATTTATCAACGCCGCGATCAAAACGTTCTAAGTACATTTACACTGCTGCCGGACATTATTATTAATTTGTAATATCGCCTTTAAAAGCTCTTAGCATGAGGGTTTCTAGCCAGCAGAGAGAAGAGGTTGCATCCACATCTCATGATGTGTCTAGTTCCAGTGAGAGTGCACCTCATTGGGAGGTACAGGCAACATCTTCTGCTACTCTGCCACCTCGTAAAAGGTTTAAACAAAAAGGTTAATTACTGCACTAAACTAGAATTGCATTCTATGCTTTATTACTACAGATGACTTGATAACAGCAATTCTTTTTAAGATCAGTTTTGACAAGGTTTTATAAATTTTCCTATGTGAAGATTGGAGATGAACCCTATATCTTCATGTTAACTTAAGTATTGCAAGTGAACTTTTTTGGAATGATATGATAATATCTAAGGATAGTAGAACATTGTCTAAGGCTTAGAAAGAAAGGAAATTTATAATTAACATTGTTCAATTCCATTCTATTTTTATTTACCATTATAACCATTTCTACATGTACTGGGACACACAGATATACTCAGGAAGGTCATACATACAAAATAATGCATGGATATAATATAAATACTTATTTAAAATAAAAAATGTATAGATAGAAACATACTCTACATATATAAGCTTTAAAATCATGATCTTAGCTGTCATACCATACATTTGACATAAGGTACAATATTTTGTACTATTTTGTATAATCTTTTCAGATTAAGGAACCTCTGGAAATAAGTGTACATATGTATCTTTTATTTGGATACTCTATGGTTGATTTGTTTTCTATTGTTATTTATTTTTAAAGTAGCAGCTTTTTTATATAACAATACTTATTACTATGAAACAGAAGCCATTTCTTAAGTTTTATATTTTTGTTTTGAAGCAGTCCCTTGTTTGTCTTTAAGTTGAGATATTTTTTATCATTATTATACAGGGCCCATTTCCATTTCGTTCATTACTTTTATCTATTGCATTTATCACTTTATGTAACAGGTTATTTATTTTTATTTTATAGCAGGTGCTATTTCATTCATTTCTTATTCATATTAGCGATTTTTATTTTCATGTGATACATTTTCTTTATTTTAATGCAGAGGACTGTGCAGTATGTGATAATTATTTAATTTCCTTTGAATAAATTTGTTATCTAAAGGGTATGAATATTTACATTACAATGTACCTACCCAAGGGGAAGAAAATAAATTAATTGCCTATAGCATGCAAAAGACATACTTTTCAATGTATTGTCTCCTTTCTAAGGGACTGTTAGGGAGGGTATGTTCAGGGTATTCATCACCTCCTCTATAGGCCTTACACTGGCATGCCTCAGGCTGACATTAGCACTGCTTCCCAATGATTTTTGGTATCAGCCTTGTGCAGAAATATGCAATCCACAAAGGACCTAGGTGCCCAATGAAATTCTTCCAATTATTAATACCATATAGATTAGGCAATATCTAGGTGCGACAGTAATTATTTCATTCATTATTTAGTATTAATTATTTTATCTTTCATCATAATTAAATTATTTCACAATTTCCTTAAGATATGGCAATTTTAGAATGTGCTCACCACAAGTTGATGAGCTATGAAGCACAAAAGAGTAGCATCACTTACATTGATATAAATTACATGGATCTCCAACATTTGAGTTGAGATTTACTAAAATTACAAGTAGCAGAAGTAGAAGTTTTGATTTTACACAAAATTATTAGCAATGGAATTTTGAAATAACAAGGTTATGTATTCTTGGATGTACCGATAAAGATGCTATTTTTGTTCAAGAGTTTTCTACTTTTGTAAATAGGATATTTCCCATGCATAAATTAAACACAACACCACATACCTTTATTTTAATATCTAATGCTGTGGTATGCTGCTCAATGTTTAGGAATGGTCAGTCTTTCACTATTAAAGCCCTTGCCATGCATTTATTTTGATGATACAAGCCCTGGAAAACTTCATCTGTGACAATGAAGGGGTCTGAGTTATCCATAAGTGCCTCAGACCTTGTCTTCTTAAAACTTGCAGCCTTCTCTCTCAAAAACAGTATATCCCTGGATTAATTTCAATTCACAATAAATGAAAAATATTTTAATTTATAAAAAAACGCCGTTTACCACCGCGTTCTCAAACAGTAAACTCGGTTTGAATATCTTTTACCTACAAGATATCAAAATATCAACTGCGGTTCTGTTAGTGATTCGAAAATTTGTGACATCACTGCGCCAACGGCTGTGCGCGCCAGATCGGTGGTTGCTATATAAACAATCAAATCTCAGATAATCTTCAAATCCATCGTCCTCCTTTTTGAAATAGCATAGCAACTTCTTTATTACATATCTAGTTGACAAAACGGTTTGTTTTTATCGCTAATATATTGTTTAAATACTCAAAATATTTGGAATAGGGTTTGAGGGCATGTTTTGATGCTTTCCACGAACTATTTAATGAGTATTTATTCATAAACTGGCTGAAGTCTCACATAAATAGTCACACAAAATACCGCGCTTCGGGGTCGAAGGGCATCGCATACACGCGTGTCCGTGCAAAGAAAGTTAACGCTGCAATTCACTAAAAATATACAAAGATTTGACCGGTCATCTGTAAGGTCCATGGTTTTTATGGAAGCTCTTCCACGAACTCTAAGCAAGGTTTATGGAAACATGAAAGTGGAATTTCTCGGAGAATTATTTCACGCAAATCTACCAAAAATCATTAACTTTAGCCAGCTTTCCTCGATTTCGGTTCACTGCAAAGTGAGAGCATTGGGAGCCGCGTGACGGGAGGCGCGAAACGGATTACGCTCTCGGATATAAAAGCCAAGAACTAAAGTTCTCTTCAAGATATCTTCACGAAACGAACTGTAAATGAAAATTACAACATTCATCTCGATTTCCCTCGAGACAAGTTCTTCCTGACGTGAAAAACCAAAAAGTTTTAGGCGAGGTGTAAATTTTACTACACGACGAAATTTTTTTAAGTAACGTTCTGACTAAATTTTTTACTAACAAGATGTGGTTACACGAAAATAAATCTCATGTGACGTTTATGCATCCAGAAGATACAATGAGCAACTGATTAAAAAAACAGACTTTTATGTTTGATTTTAAGAAAGTAATGACAGTTTCAAAAACGTTCGACAATGAAACACTCAGCAATAGCAAGAACAACAAAGCTTAAAGCGGAAATTGAATTAATTCAATTTAATGGATCCGTCGAACGTTTTTGAAACTGTCATTACTTTCTTAAAATCAAATATAAAAGTCTGATTTTTTAATAATTGTATCTTCTGGATAGTGGAAAGTGGAAATTCACATGAGATTTTTTGTCTCTAGATCTGATGTATGCAATATTAGTTGTACACTCTTTATAAGTAAGATATAGTTCCGTCATTCTTGAAGTGGTAATTCACTTGTTAATATCATAAATATTAATGTTTTACATAAAAATCGTAAAATGAATAAATATTATCAGCCGATTATAATTAAAAAACTAACGGAAAGCTAGACGGAGCTGAGCTCGTCTTGAGAGACGAATATTCACGTTGTAAAAGATCCAATCATGTGAGGGATCAAAATAAATGATAGGCCCATTTTAAAAAGCGTTCTTTTGTTAGAGGCCTTTTGTACGCCTGACATCGCCTTCGTGTAAATTTCACGTCCTTTTCGATTCGTTTAATGCGCAACAATCAATTTCGCCCCGATCAACAGAGGACGCGCCAATCGTTGAAAAATAACGGAACACTTTCAAAATTGATCCGTCACTCAAACAAAAGAATTCCTCTCGGCGCCATCTCTTTCCACGAAATTTATCCCGCCGCGTTAAATAAAATATTTCCCTCTTGGAAATATCCGCCTTTTTGGTTGAAACGGAGCCGATGTCAGCGGAGGAAATAATTACGAAAGATTAAAGACACTCTTCCATTGAAATGGTTCGAATAAAAGCTGTAAATCGGTGAACTTATATCTAGCGGAACTATACATTCGATAAAAATCCCGTTGTATTCATATTTGAAAGACTTTTTACAAGAATTTTGCGCGTGTTGTTTACACGTTCACTCTAAAAGTTTTGCAGCCAGCGTTACGCTATGCTTAGTGCGCCAAGGAACGAACAGACGTGACTTGGAAAAATGGAGGAACATATCATTATTATTGTATTTAAAGGGGAGAGAGTGTGGAATCCCGAAATAAAAATCAGAAAAACTGAATATCGTGGTGCAAAATAAATTAACGGAAATCGCAGAGGAAGTTGGACAAAATGGTAATTTATTATAATTTGCGTTCATGACCCGAAAACGCAAACGACAACTTACAACCACAACAAAAGTCATAAATAGTGTCAAAAATATAAAAGCAAGTAACTAAATAGCATAGTTAACTATTCAATGACGCTTTTTGTAAAGAGCGGTATTCACTGTTGTGTAGTTAAACAAAAGAAATAACTGAATCCGGAGCACTCAATGACTGAGTCACTTAAATGTTCGCTCCCAATCGAAAAAGCCAACTTTTGATGTGAACATTCAGTAGATAAATTGTGCGCTTCGCTTAACGGAAATAAATTCCTCAAATAGCCCTCGGTGAGAACTCTAAGGCTCTTTTCTAAATAACCGAATTAATATGTAATTAATGGGTAGTAAAAAATCAAAGACAGCCTTCCTAATTACAATGCGGTTGTTATATATTTTAATATCCAGACTATTTTAGTATTGGGAAATCTTTTCACGTAATCCACATTTACCTTTAAAACACTGAATATCATTTGGATTCATCATGGGAAAATTCACCATCATTCATTCTCGAAATAATTTTGAACTTCATTTAGTGCACTAATTCGCTTTTGAAGCTTTTCTGATGCTTAATATCAATGATTTTTTTGCTTATATTTGAAAAATTACATTATTCGTTCCAAGTGATTTTTTGCTATAGGAAAGGAAATATATTCGTTGGCGATTTGCAGTAAATAAGCTGAAATTATATCGTAAATCCTCAATATTAGAGTTCAATCGTAATTAAGCTTCTTCTGCAGCATTTCGTTTTGCCTCGATCCTTCCGAGTGCGTAATTACACTTCCGGAAGAGTCCCGAATGTGCGTCCTCGGAGGCTAACAAGATCTTAAATTAGAGCAAAGAAAAGCTGAGAATTTTGCCGGCAGCTGTCACATTATTCAGGATTAATGCACTTAAAGGGCGGTCTGACATCGGGTAAACATGTTGAGTCATGACCGTTTGCTCATTCATTCTTCTCTTGGAGAGAACCGGAAATGCAAAGAGGGGCGGCCAAGTGTGCTCGCAGAAGTACGTATGCTGCCCATTTAAAATTGTTTCTTTCGCAATTCTGTCCCAATTTTAGCATACGATTTGAATCTCCCAGAATGATTACTTTACAGTGGAAATAGTTTGCCCATAAGGAAAAATAACCTACTCTGCAGTCATCTTAAAAAGAAAATACTTGATTACTCCTGGATGTTTAACTTCAACAGTCACGTCAACCTATGAGCATACTCAGAAGATGTCAATCAGTTAGTGATGACCTGAAGATGTAAATATATTGAAATCTGCACCCCTGAAAGTGTTAATACCTTGACGAAAGTGGTAAAATTAAAAATCTGCTGTTGGAGTTAGTTCTTTTTCCTTCTAATATTGCTGCAATGAAATTCCACGGATTGACAATTTAACATATTGAAATTTATTCTAGTCTCCTATTACCGTAAAATTAGCTTTACTTTCTTGAATATAGAGTGAATAATTTCCACAAATGACTATCTTTTGATTTTATGGTGATCGGATATATCGGATCGGATTGATATAGACGGCGTATTTTGGTAAAAAATTCTGTATTTCACAACAAATTCAAATTAATTTATTCTCAAAACACGGCATATTCATCGGGAACTTGATAGTTATTTTTTATGTTAATAAGAAGCAGCAATGATACTTTCCAACTGAAAATCATTTCTCTTTCTCCGTTTTTTTTTGATATCTCTTTCTTACAAATTGACGAAGGGTTAGATGTAAGAAGAGACTATTCAGTCTCAATCTCGCCCGAATAAAGACGTATTATTATTATTTCTTCAGGAGAGTGATCAAATAAAATGCTCAAAATTTATGCTAAACTATAAACATGTTTCACCCAATTAATTTATCAGCGTTGATCAGACTTCGTGCAATGACATAATGATGGCAAAGAAAAACTTTTTAATATTCGCACGATTTAATTTTAAAACACAAACGACCGGTTTCGGCTTAATCGCCATCTTCAGATGTTTTTCTGTACCAATGCATTTAACCCAAGATCGTTGCATATACTAAACCGTGTATGACGATGCTTAACTCTCACAGATCGGTAATATCCATCGGAGAGGATTCATCGAAGACGAATGTAGATTAACCGAGATTTCTGAAGCATCCAAACATAGCGTGTCCGATGGAATAATTTAAAACTACAAATAAGATTGGTTATCTCGCCTTCCGTGTCAGCTTGCAATTCTCCGACATAATCGATCTCATCACCCTCACGGAAGCGCGTTTTAATGAAAGACGCACGAAGGCTTTCTACACAAATGAAGGAAACTGTCATCTCATGAATCCGATAATTCGCTGTAACTCTCAAATTTACTCACCTCGTCAATTTCATTAACTCAGACGACAGGTTTTATTTCTGAACTGAATCGGCAAAGACGTGTCTTGTGGGAAAATTACGCTAAAAAAGGAACAAGAAAATTCTTTAATATGATTACTTCACATAACTCAAGTAATAGGTTTTACGCAGAGTCGAGATTTATCGCCAGTTATTCGTTAATAAATAGAGAGATTAAAGTTTGGATTACGCTCCATGAGGAGGTCTACAAACCCCAACCGGAAAATAAAAAGCAGTTAGCAGTAGATGTTGGTGTTTGTTGTAAAATAGTGGAGTGAATGTGTAAAGTCTTTTAATTGCTTTTACATTTGTAAATATGATGATTGTGGAACTGATGAAGTGATACGTGAAAGGAGCAATGTGTGTACTGCGAAACTATAGTAACCGTAATTATGCTATAGGTGGCGTAATTGTATTAGAATGGGGAGTGTTACACAAATTTCGGAATGCTAATATGTATAATACTTGTAGTGTAAGAGATTCTGGAGTGTTTTGAGTGTTCTTAGAAATGAAAACTTTCCAAAAAAGGAGTTAATAAAACTAATATTCTTAGATTTCTTTCGCTCGAGCTAATTCAACAGGCAGGTGACTTGGTAGTATTCCATGAAGAAATTAACCACTTTTCGGAGTGGAAATTATCTCCTACATTATTAAAAATAAAAATCAATTTGTAATTTTTTATATTTAATAAATTAGGAACTAGTTTCGTTTTCGTAAAGTGTTAATGTTTGTTAATTGTTAGTTTCTTCCATAATTCTTTTCATTCGATAATCGCACAAGTGAGATTATCATTACAAATATTTATTTGTTGCTGTGAGAATTTGTTTGCCGCAAAAATAATTCTTAATTTATGTATTAATTGTTAATACGTGGAATAGAACTAATTAATTGCTTTTCTGATTCACTTAAGTTGATCCATCATTTTAAGGATAAGAAAAATATCCACTGAAATCAGTCTCAACCAATTTAAACCTCTTTTAAACTCGACGGCATTCGCGATTTTCACTGATTTACATTTAATAAGAGTAAGTAAAGGTGATTGACGAGTTTCAGTGGTCTACGAACTTTCATCGTGTCTATAAATGCCATTACTTAAAAATATATAAAGATATTTGGTACGGAAATGGCAGAACTATTTTTCCATTGACTATCTATAAAAATAATAATAATACTACAATATACTAAAATTGATTAAGACGCAATACCGCTTAATTCTTGATTATCTTTCTGTCTTAGACTATTTTACACGACAATTAAGACGCTTCCCGTTTAAGACGTTGATTTTGCAGACCTGCTTCAGCCACCTCATTCGATACATTTTTACATCATCATCTCGCTTTTTTTCTAGAATAGTTTCTTATGAATTTCTTCTTTGACTGATTTTGCGATACTGGGAAGATGTGGGAAGGCAGAACAATCCATCTGTTGGAGGTAAAAAGAGATAAAGGGATATCTTCTTTATCACTTTTCTTATGTCAGATTAAAAATTCGCTTGGCGGTGTTTTCTTGAGTCTCAAACTCAAGTTGTAAACATATCAAATAAAGCAGAAAGGAGAGAACAGTGTTTGTTGAGCGTAGTTATTGAGGGCTCTGTGATATCTCGACATCACTGCTGTTAAAAATATGCGAAAAGAAGACTATTCTTCAAATATATGATGTAAGGTAAACAGCGTTTCAGTTATAATTCCATCCCGCTTAAGACGCGTTTTTATTAAGTCTCCTTGAAAGCCTTTTAACGGGGTTCAACGTATAGTATGTACAAATGAAACAGAACAAATATAATAGAACAAGAAAGCCCAAAACAATAAAAACCAAAAAATATGCTATCTCTTGTAAACGAGTTAACCTGGTAGCAGGGCTCCTGTGTGATCAAGTGGGTAGCGCCTTTAAAGGAAGCGGGTTCGATTATCGGTGAGGACGGCCAAATGACCGAAGCATTTTTAAGTTAAATATACTGCTACCGCAACACTGAAAGTTCAGCAAATTCGAAAAAGGCAGAGTTCATAACAAAAGTGATAATGGGTGTGAATGACTATTATGATCTCAAGTGAATAATAGTTATCCTTAATACGATATAATTATTTCATGTACTTACAGCTGTTTTGAGGACAAGAATAGATGTGCATTAATGATTCCTGCCATTTCATTATTTTCTCGCTTTCGACCGGGTTGCACGAAGATCTAAATCTGAGTATCTTATGCTTTTTCAAAGCATTTTACCATGAAGACGAATAAGCAATAGGACGCTGTATTCTTATGATCGCATCTTAGGCTGGAAACGGTTTAAAGTATTTGTTGATATTTATTTCAAAAGTTTCATTTTACTTCATTCTTGGCAATTCTGTTTGATTAGTAGCGGGAATGGATCACCGAAAGACCATTTTCGAATATTATTTGCTCAGTCGCACTGAAGGTAAAGGAATTGAATTTTAAGGAAGCACATTTCATTTCTGTAATTTTATCGCTTGCGCAATACCAAGTACAACTTTTGGACATGATTCAAATTTTACAATCGGCTGTACATATTACATCGTAGATATTATATTTTACAAATTATCTAATTATTTTTATCTTCAGCTTACTTTGTTTGCATTGATTTATTTTTTTTAGATGTAAAGTAATTGGACACAATAGTTTTGAATTAATTTAGATTTTTTTATGTAAATTTTAGGAGGAAGAGAGGTAAAATGACCAAACATCGCCAAAAGAGTACAATAATAATAACATTCTTTAGTGACCACTCAAAGCAAAGTCCCTCACTTTTCCCTGATAAGCATCGATCAATTAAGAAGTTCAAATAATGCACAATCGAGAGAATAAATTCACATCGTTCTCACCTCACTTTCATCCCAAAAAAGCGAGAAGTGGATTTTATCACTTAGGAAAACGAGGCCGAACACATCTTCATTTCCCAAGCGCACTTTAGCTGAAAGGACGTGCCGTACATTATGCACTTTTCCGTGAAAAAACATTTCGAAAATAAAATTGCTTGGGCGTTTAAAAAGCTTAGTTAGTGTTATTTTCATGAAGCCCAATTTAGGATTGGTGTAAAAGCACTCTTTTAAGAATCTTAATCTAGTGTAAAAGCATTGAATCATCCTTCCTGCTCACCTCTTGTCATTTCCATTAGGAGTCACTTTATTTGCTGGAATTAAGTATTAGTAATATGCCGTTGGCTTCTGCTAATTAGACGGTGAGTAAAGCACGGGGGCTGAATCAAAGGATGAACCCCAAGATTAGGGCCCCAACTTAAGATCCGTTTAAAATGCCAATTTTCCGCTTGGTTTGAGATATCGGTCCCTTTCTCACAAAACACATGGCAAACATCCCGCTTAAGACGCTCTGCTTATAAGGCGGAATATTCCGACGCAATGCAACTCGCTAATCCTCCGTCTCAATCGATGGACCGAACATTTTCTCTCTGAGGAAACTGTTAGCCGTGGTCTGCATTAATCCCTTCGACGGCATTCGAACCTTTTATTCATTAACAGACGAGTTTCATTTTCTTCTCTTTCTGAAAACTGAGCTCAATTTTGCTCAATAGGAAGATAGATTTCAGTGCAAAGTTACGCTTTCGTTCAATTCAAACTTACGCCATCTATTCGATTAGATCCATCGGCCGTTGATATTTACTTAAGACGATAAACTGATCAATATATCCATATAAATAAATATAGTTTAGATAGAATAATAATCATCTTAGCGATATTTGCGATCAGTTACTTTAATTTATGGATTAGTTTTCACACTCTCCCTCTCTATTAAGTGAATCCCGAAATTCATTTCTTTGAGAGCCCTTCTTCATTTAAGAGAGTATAAACTCAGAAGCGAATGATAAATATTTAGAAAAAAGAATCGAATATCTATCCTTCACTCGTATCGCTTCCATTCTTTTCCCATTCTTCCGTAATCCTGTCACAAATCCGGCAGCAACGTGGAGAAAATTGTCACATGATACATTTCGCCGCTGTCCTATTTTCACGGAAATGAGTCAGGAAACCCTGAGTTTTTTACACTTTTTCATAAGGAGCAAAAGGTGCTTCGTATTTCATAATTAACTCCCCCATCAAAAATTACTCGATTGAATTTAAACGTTACCATTCATTGTATACAGCCTTCTTCATTTCCTATTTATTCTTATAGGAAAATGCATTGGGAGGGATTAAACAATCTTCTTGGTCGTCAAGGATGGAAGTTTTTTAAAACAGCAAAATTACATTTTCTAAAAATGCATTTCGACGGAATTCTCATAGCTTTGAATCGAAACCGATATTGTACGATAATACCAAATAAGAATCTTCATTCAATTTTAGTTATTTTGGTACTTGTCTCGATTGCGTAATGCTATTATTTCTAATTTAATTCCAAAAGAGAATAAAAATCTGCAATCGAATAAAATGAACTGTACGTTCATTTCTTAATAGAATATATTAAGTCGTCCAGAATCGAACCACGGATGCTTTTGATAGAAAAATAGCTGTCCGTATTATTCGCCCTCAAATCGTTCTCCTAATTTTATATTTCTAACTCGTTGTAAAAAGCGCGAAATTAAGGTCGGAAATTGCTTCCATACATTTCTTAAGAGACATCGGATAAATAAATACTCAAATATATCTAATGGCGATTATTATATATAAATATTTAAATATCTATTATATAGCTAACTCTCCGGATATACCTGTATATAGGGGATACAAATTCTGACCATGCCATCGACGTGAAATTTTTACGACGTACTGGCCCCACCCTTTAGATACCAGAATAATAAAGACTTCGACGCTAGCTATCATGGGTTCGATTCCAGAATGTCCCAAAAATCGCAATTTTCCCATAAGAATGCATTGAGCGGATTTAAAAATATTTTGAGGCCCTTATCGGTAAGATAGAGGAACCAAAAGCTCAAAGGTTGAAGTTGAGGTACTCTTCGATGGTACTAATGGTAGGAATGATACCAAACGACCGTGAGTTCGACGCCATTCGGGCCCGAAATTCTTCCGTAAGAAATGCATTGCTGAAATTTTTGAGAATTTTTTAAAATGCCTTCCCGATTAGCTGGAAAGATGAAACCCGGAATGGTGACAGAGGCACTTAAAAACATTATTTCATGCGGTTCACCGTTTCTCTAATGCTTCTTGGTTCGATGCAAGACTTAAATTAGAAAGTTAAATTGTAGAAAATAATTCCGATTCTACCATGCATTTCAAGCTGGGATAACGGAATCTTATTTTAGGACCTACACCATAAGATATTGAATCGAAACTTTGGAACCGGTCAGAATGTCACTCATCCAATATTAATATGCAATTCTCACTCACGGAAGGGTCCTGAGTTCGACCCCAGGCGTTCTATCGCGCTACCTTTAAAAATTGTTTTGAGCCCTTTCTTAGTACGATACCACATTTAACTGATTAGCTTGCAGTCTGCAAGCAACTTTTACTCGTATAAGTATATAGCTATATAAGTATATGGAAATATACATAAGTGTATAAATATCTAAATACATACGCAACGGTGATAATTCTAGGTGATGAAAATAGATTGAATATGCCTCGTTCATACTATGTATCTGTTGATATTTTAGACGATATATTTGTAATTTAGAAACAAAATCTTGACAATGAGAACGATCTTTTCGCCCACCTTAGGTATGCACTATCGAACAATTAGACCATCATGCGTTCATAATTGTGGTTACCCGCATAGCCGTCCTTTTAGGGTTACTAAAGGAGATTTCCACTACCCGATAATTTTCATCCCTCATTCAAACACTTTTCCTAATATCCCCTTTTAATTCCGAGTTTCTCCCCCTTCATCTCCCCTCAACATTTACTAAGCAAACCCACGCCCTCATTCATCATCACCTCTTCTAACGATTTGATATTCGTTTGTCAGACACCAATAATTATGCCATTTGCGAAGAATTGAAACGATGAATCGGGAAGCAGAAGTTTCTTTCATACCAGATAAGAGAAGAAGAAAACTAAGGGCAGAATTTAGAACGTATATTTATAAACTATGCGATTATTTCGGAACATATACGTATTGCCAACTTTGACACGATGTCATCGGAGACAATACAAAGCTTTTCGTTTAAAGACTGGAAATGATCAAAAGAAAGAAGATCGGTAATTTAAGGGCAGATTAAGAAAAGTGGGTACCGTAACTTGCGAAAGTTCTTCAATCCCCCTTCTCTGTAAATGTTATCTTGTTATGGATCTTTCTTCCTTAGATTTTTACATCCTTCCTTCTAAAGTTTAACTCCTCATCTTTGTTTACTTATATATTATTTATATTTTTATTAATATCATTAATGATAGGTTAGATGGGAGAAGAGACTTTTCATTCTAATCCCTCAACAAATCTTCTCTTTTTTCCCTTTTCTCTTTCTATAGGTCTTATTTTATGTAACTTTTTTCTCTCTCTTTTGTCATCATGGAAGAATATCATAAGAGGTTATACGGCAGAGGGGCCTCACCTAATAAAAGGTCAAATAATAATAAAATAGACCTTTGACTCACGTGTTAGATATTTAGCTGCTTCAATTAAAATCTGGCTGAACATAATTCTCAAAATCGCTAAGAAATATGAATTAAGGTTTATTTTTACAACCATTGGTATTGGATGCGGTATAAAAAAATTTGGTTTCAGTACCGTAAGGTCAGGTACAGAAACCGTTTATCGGGTATACTTCATCAGTTAAGTGGAATTTTCTGATGATCCAACACCGAAACTAAGAAATAACTTGTGAACAGTTTATTTCTTAGTATAATTTTTTAACGTTAGACTCCTTGGTAGAGAACAATGGGAAAGCGAAGAAAACGGAATTACCTTGGTTGCATTTTTATTGACACCGCTATAAATTCCTATGGGAAGTCTTTAAAATTTCACTAAGAAACCGAAATATAGGAAAATATCCTGTTAATTAAAAAATTTAAATCCAGTGTATAGAGGAGCGAGTCGAAAAGCATTGTTATCTCGACAGAATAATTTCGAAATGAAGGTTCAAAATAAAAATTCCCTTGCGTGAAAAACCTTTTAAAAGAAAATGTTGCAATGTTTCAGGATGAATATAATGGATTTATAAATGCATTGAGGTTAATGAAGGTATTACAGATACAGTATTCTCAGTGGTACCATTTCGGTATGCCCGTCATGATCCTCAAATTATCCAGAACAAAGACTCGATGTGTAATATGCCGCAACTACACTCACAATCAGAACCTAACAGAAGTTTCGTTAGTATGATATATGAATTTATATGAAATACAAATCATCCAAAGCTTTAATTGTACCGACTCAATATCAGAAATGAAAGAAATTCGTACTTTCCACAGGGCCTTCAATCTTACATTTTCAGCCCTGACGTAGGCTGTGAAAAAATACGAAATTCTGTCTGTCCACGAAGTGGAGCCAAAACGATCAAAGTTCTACCAAAGGCTAACCAGTTCTACTGCGTATAAATACATTGAGGTAATCATGCGCACTTAATATGATCAGAGTGATCCAGATGCAGAGTCGGACAATTTCCTGGGTCACGAAGCAGTTGGTTTTGTTCGATCATTTGTTTTGCGTTTCCGGGAATGTGTTTTTTAAGTTCATCCTTTTTTCCTTCCTTTTCTCTTCCTTTCCATTCTTATTCCTGTTTTCGTCGAAGATCAAAGCTGGGGATCATTGTGCGAATGATTCGCACAGCTGAGGGAACTCCAAAAAGAAACCTTTCCCCTTACTTTATTATTTACTGTCTCCCGTCTTGCCCCTTTAACCAATCTATAGCGGGCGATCCCAGGATGATGCTATATCTGCATCTACGCCGCCGTTTTCTTGGTGTTTGGCAAGGGGTGCCATGACTTCTACATAGATACCCTACGAGCCACCTTTAGGCGTTTGGCAGGGGGTGAAAACAGCGAACCATTGAGCTACTGTTTTAGCCTGTTATTTTGGCGTATTGTTCGCGGAAAGAATGAGTCCTTAAAACGAGTGTCTATTTATCTGATTTGAGTGTCATTATCGAATCGGCCGAAGTAGCAGGTGGTCGAATAATAACGATTACGTCATGTGAAAACGTGCTTTCTCTAAATTTGTTAAGTAGTCGCAACCTATATAGCTTCTAATCTCCTTTCTTTCAATGATTCCCAAACTGCGTCCGAGAGTATCTTGCTTGCCTTTTCTCTCGTGGCATTTTTTTAACAAATCATATCGCTTTGCGCTTCGCGAGTACCCGTTTCATCAGCTGGCACATACTTGCCTCGGACCAAAGTCATCGCACCTTTTCATCGCATCAATTAACTATCCTAATCGATCATTTCCGTTTCCTTCTAGGAAAAAATGAGAAAGTATTTTCCAGGGGAAATGAAATCATCTATTTTTCTGATTTTTCTAGTCTATGTAAAAAGGAGAGCACATAATATCGGTTACAATTTCTACGAACGTATTTATTATTAAATTAAGCCTTTGTTTGAACTTCTTTCCCCTAAAGATTCCCATCCTTCCTCATGAAGCATCCGAGTAACTCACCAATCTCTCACAGTAATTCTTTACTAAACTTACTGCTTCCCGTCGTACCTTCTCTAATTTACCTGAAGAACACTTCTCAGACCATACGAAGCATGCATACTGAGGCATAACTAGCGTAAAGTAACATCGCTCGTTTTCTTCTCTCCTACCGACACTCTATGCTCAAAATCAAGACGAATTCGCTGATTATTCTGCGTAAATGTGTGAAGCACATCGACGGTTCCTTTTTTCCGCCCAGAAAACTGCTGATTCGTTAAAATAGAGGAGTAATAGAAACGCTTTTTCTTCGCCAGAAAAGGAAGCTCGGAGGAGAGCGAGCTTTTAAAGACTAATTTCGAGATTGCTATGGCACTCTAGGCTAACATTAACTATGTCGGAGTCTAACTTTAAATGCACGTCTTCGCTTTTAAAAGCAGTCGCAGAGAAATGAAAAATATCACAGCTGACATAAAGAGCATCTCTGAGTGCATAATGACTCCAATGCAATCGGGAAATGTCTCTTCAAGTAACTTGTTAAGTCTTATGAAACACCCCCTCGTGCATAAAATAGCTGATTCAGCAAGACACAAATTAAAGAAATGATTGAGCTGTAATTGCATACGAGCATGTGTGTGTGAGATTCATTAAGGGAGATAGAGGTTTGATTAAAGCAATATTTCCTGCAATTGAGATTTTGAAAGTAAGAAATAGAGTAAATACCTCTGTTAACCCAATACATAGGGATGAGTTATAGCTTCTCTACTTATTTAAATGTCATTGATAGCGAAAAAATTTAACAGTGATTTCCACGATTATTTATTACTATCATTATTATTTGGGTAATAATATTTTGAACCGTAATCAGGTCCTGATGATTAAGCCCCACTGCGAAACCTTGGTCGTTTGTGTATTGTGCTGTGTGGTTGAGGAAAATTTCACTCAAATGGAGCGTTTTCATACGGGTGCATTATTTTAAAAGTTTTTCTTTCGTTGTACGATTTCATCAATTTGCCCTGGTGTCGTCAGCAATTACTACCTCTATAGCAGAGCGGGATTCGGATTAAGAGACCCGGATGAATGCCTTAGAGAGTTTCCAAAAAGATTTACGAATTTTATGTGAAGGACTCGGAAACATTCGGAATCGAAAATACGGAGCTCAGACGATGCCTCTATGATTATCGTCTTAAACCTATTTTTAGAAATTCGCGCAATTCACCATCGTGAACTTAAATTACATCAGCTCAACTTGAAATTCCCAGCATGACAAATTCTATCCTTAATGAAGGTCGCAATATCTCGAGATTCATAAGTATTCTTAGGCTCTTATAAAATCCATGCATTAATACGAAAAATCGCCAAGAGTCAAGGAGAGACTCAGTTTGGAACTGATGTCCCCAAGTAGAGCTTCTATTTTCCTCTTTAAGGAATTCTCGTGCGATATCCCCAAACAAGATTCTCTCGCAGGCGTCTTAAAGTGGATTTTCTCTGAGGCACTCAAAGTGTTCTATGAGATTCCCGACGTTGAATTTGGAGACGATAATGAAGGAAGGAAGGATTATTCGCGGGCCTTACTTAGGCACTTCGCCGCAGCCGTTTCTTCAAAATGGCGTTAGGCGTCCACATACAACTCGCTTATTCTCCAAGAAATTGCGTACGGATTCCTTTTATAATATTTTAGGCGCATGCTGTTCGGTCGAATACAATTGAATATGGTTATCACCTGTCGTTGATGAACAGGTGAGCTTCATACGATGGCGACAATCTATGCATAGATCCTTCATTGATGACGGAAGTCTATAGTGATCATAGTCCATGGATGAGGAACCTTTTTTCCATCAGAATGCCGCATTCGGTCTCATAAGAAAGGCCGCATGTGGAACCATCGCTCTTGCGATCCATTAAAATAGTTGAACATCGACATTATATGTGAGGAAACGAAAATATTCGCTGTGCAGTTTTATTTTCACTTGGTGTCATTAGCAAGATAACAAAACAAAATTCTTCCAATTCAGTGTGTTTGTTTGAGATAGTGACTAAAAAGTCTCGATGAACACCCAAATATGCCATATATGTGGTCTTCCCCGCATCTCTCATAGTCTTTATGGATCTACCAGCCACTTAAAGCACTGTTTCTGTCAAGATAATAACAATATCACAAAAGACTCTACATATCACAAGTCATTAGAATATACAACTCGCTCATATTTTCATATTTCGTCCGACCAAATAATACATTAAATAATATAGTCTTTGTCTCTCCTTTAACATGCATCACCAAAGGAGTCATTGTTTCACATCAAATTTCTTAAGAAGTTAAACATAGAATTGACTATGAATACATGCTAAATTACATTTATTAGCCAAGACTTAAATTAGTTTACTCCAAAGCTCTCCCTTCTGCCGCATCCTACAACTAATTACGTGTTTCACAATCCCATTCATCCTGTGATGCATTTGACTAATACCAATTAAGATATGTGTTGACTTATTTCTTTTGTTATGTTTTATATTTTGTTCCATAGTGTAATTATGATATGTACTCTACTGTATGGACTTCATAAACCGGATAGTTCAGTAATATGCCTGATTGCCTTTTCCAGTTCCTCGCATGTCTGTATTTAATATTTAAAAAAGTAGCCACGATTTTATATCAATATAATACAAAAAAATTGATGTGCTTAATTATTTTAAACTGGTTGCCTCGTTCGAAAATTTCGCAGACAGACACTGATACTCCATTTGCCTGCGCTAATACATTTTCACAAACGCTACAAGAACTACGAACAATTACACAAACACTAAAACATACATAAAAATATACGCTTTCATATTCTGTATCATTGTCTGTTTCAATATCCCACGTTCTTATATACATATAAACTCTATTTTTATAATTTCTTGGTTTCACTCTTAGTGCTATAGTACAGCTAGTTCCAAAAAAAACTTACCACCTAAGCCGCAACCCGCATAACAGGCAGTGAGTTTCCTGCAAGCGAGCCTTAAGAAGTGAGAGAGAGAGAGAGAGGGAAAACATGGAGGAGATAGTCTGCTTCTGTCCTGGCTCCGCTTGCAGAGTTGAAATGGATTTATTTGCATTATTGATATTGCAAATATTTATTAGTATCCTTAGTTTGGTGACATTGGCGTAGCAGAATAGTATTATAACAATATGGATGTTGTAATGCAAGAATTCAGTTATTATAAAATGGTTATTACAAATCAGTATATATTCTAGCTTTGCTTCTCGCACCGAGGGAAGCGTCGCACACGAGGTCCCGTTATTCCTAGGAAACCGAGGCAAACCCCCTTCCCCTCATAAAATTTGAGTCTGAGACGAAAGGCACAAGCAGGACGAAGGAAATTTTTGCAAAATCTGCCTCTGAGCCGCTCTGAGCTTATGTATAGGACTGAGATGGGAGGAAGAAAATTTCCGCGCAGTTTGAATCAGTGTCGGACCCAAAATGTATAGACCTCGAATTCGACGCCTTCGCTTGTAAAACTCTGCGGTTATAATGGGTCGTATTATATATTATAATAGTAGATAATATTATACATCGTTCAAGAGAAGAGTTATTAGCCTTTAAAATTATATACTTAAGGAGTCCATATCGATCACCTGTTTTATCACAGCCTGTGTGAATGCAATCTACAAAAGTAAAGTAAGGTGAACTCATGGCCATATCTAGGCTATTACTTTAAATACATAAAAAATCTATAAGTAAATATGTAGTATGAAGTCTTGAGGCATTCTCTGCGTATTTTAGATACATTTTGTTTAATTTGATAAGCATCAAAATTAAAACTCGATCGGTAAAAAATCAGTAAATTTTATCATCTATGCAGTTGGTATTTTTAATATACCGTCCAAATCAATTGATAGAAAATGTGCTAGGATCGATATTCCTGAATTAATAAAGATGACGGATACGAGACAACCATCTTTCACGTTGATTTTGAATCCAAAATGAATTTTTTTGGTGTCATTGAAGTGTGAATCGAATAAACGTGATTTCTTCTGTGGATTCCTCTTGAAATGGTTGCAGTCACAAACCATTACGTTCTTAAACGTTCTTCTCTCGTATTTATCAAGTTCTAAAATACACAAAAAGATAGAGTGAATGAGGTTTTGTCATAATGCTCATTGAATGCTACTGTAAGCTATGAATGTAAAATTTTCAATAAATTTTGAATGCATACAAAACTACTTGCATTGTTTATATTTCAACTGTTTATTATCACGTTTACAATTATTATAATGTAGAAAACGTTAAAAATACGCGAAATAAGAGGGACTTAGTTGTGAGTGAAATAGTTTTAGGGCCTTTTTACCTGTAATTCCAACCCTGTAAGTATCACACGGGGATAAGAAGCGCATATGAGGCTCATGTTGAAATTTTTCTCCCCTCGGTTGATGGCTGGCCCTACGGAACTCTCATATTTTTTCGACAGAATTTTAATGATTGAGATGAATGGGCGGTGGTTTGGTATGAATAGTCTATCTACATATTTATCGCTCGGTGATATTGAAAATATTCCTTCGTATTTAAAATGTATGGCTATGAGAAACTTTTCATCTCTCCACATTCCATGACAAATTTGAAAAGCAAGATAGAGGAGTGATTGGAAGAAGTGGTTAAAGCAATGAATTCACCAGGACTTCAAGAGGGGGACTGTTTTGATAGAGATAGGGAAGTGAGAAACGACGGCAACAGTAATACATACACTCACATGAATTTAACAACCGAAAGTGTAAGAGGTATGTTAATTCCAGATTTTTGGATAAATCACAATAGGTAATGGCATTTCTTGCGTTCCTCGTTGACCAATTGGTTACTTTGAGTAGGAGCAACGACCTCTTTTAAAAGTATAACCCACTCACTCACCTTCTCATTTTTCTCATCCAACATATATTTTTTCCGTTTATGACAGCCTCCAGAAAAACTACTCATTTATCCAATTTAAGTAATATATTAGTCAAGAATGGTTAACATTCAAATATACAGGATATAACGCCCATGGCTTATCATACTTTCAGAAATTTCCTTCTGATGCATCAGTAATTCCCAGGATCTCCGAAATTGTATGCAATAGCGATGTTCAATGTATCGTACCAATCTTTTAATTCTATAAGAAAGTTCGAGTAGTTTACTAAGCCAGAACCTAAACCATCTTCTTATCAGCAATTTATTTTGGAAAGAGAGTTCGGTTTTTTCAAACCGATAAAAATTGCTAACATTGGTATTACTATCTATGCAAGCCAATGGTTTATTCTAAATCTTACCTAACTTTAGAGATGTGATTTATCTGTAATCGGCGTATAAACTCTAAGTTTCTGCGACACTAAATATGCGGAGTATCTAAAATTCCATATTTACGTTTCAATTCATATTTTAGTGACATGATAATAGAAACTTTAGTCGATCTAGTAAGATCATCTTCAACGCTCTATCTATTTTGTATCATAGATGTTATAAGAGAAGTGAAACGATTTGGTTCTCGTAAGCGTAAGGAATAAATATTAGATGGCATTTCTCTAGTTCATTGTTCATTTCTCAAGTTATTCCAAACTACGAAATTTTTAGCTCAATGTAGGGACGAAATAAAGCATAAAAAACAATTTATATAAATAAAGTAAACAATCATTGACGAAGAGCTTGATTGATATAAATTGACGATAGGCAGCATTACTTATTTTTTCATTTTTGTTGTTGAATTAGTTATTTAGTATAAGCTAATACAGTTTATACCATTCACTTTAAAAGCAGAATATAGAGATACTAATTCTGATATGATGCACCCAAACATTGTCAACTTTATGTTATCATTCAGATTTTCCGAAGGTCCTATTTTAACTGGAATGATCTTCCTTGCATTACTATTTAAAAATACTATGAAAAATTTAAAAAACATCTTCGCAAAGTTCGTAGAGAATTATGATGTGCCTAGGATGAGGGTGTTACGAAGGTCCTTGGAGTGAATGTTGGAGTAATGGATTGCATATAGAACCAAGAATATTTTAACAGCTAACGTATGAATCATGAGAATTACAGGAATATTCTCATGTAAGTCCGGTTACCATCCGTTGGTTTCTATTTTTAACGTGTTCTTCCATGACTCCTTTTACCCATCATTCATAATTATTGATAGTGATTTTTCTTTTAATTATTATACATATTATGCACCATTCAAATAATTCGGGTTATATATCTTACTTCAGGCATTCAGAAACCGAAGCAGCAATCATTAATCATTAGTCTTATTAAACATTAGTCTAGCGTATAGTTCTGAAAATCATTTCAGTAACATTGGAAATCCTGTTGTGGTTGTTTTCACACCCCCTGACATAAGTCATACGGCGGCTCGCGGGGTATTAATGTAAATGTAAATAAACCAGGTGTTAACGTGTAAACCTGCAATATGAAAGTATAGGAAACCTGGAGTTTATATGCAATATGCATATTAGTCTTAAGGTTTTGATTTGCCATACTAACTGTTGTTTCTTAACCATCTTAAAGTGTATTCCTTGCAAGAAGTCCTGAAAGGTCGTCTACCTCAAAAATAGAGTTGAATATCTTCATTCCCTAAGGGAATACCTGCGGCGAAGATTACAAATCGCGGATCCACCATTTCCCACCTTACTTGTGATCGGTCGCCGCCACCATACCCTAACCTTTGATACCTGCTCAGCAGGGGTGCGGTCAGGAATCCTCATTAGCGCTTTCAAATTCGCTACCCCGGATACATACGACCATCCACAATCTGCCGAAAAGGGGGTTTTTCTTCTCAGAGCGGAGTTCACCTTCACCCATCGGCTGTTTTATGGTTCCTTTGAGAAAATAGACAATACCTTTCGATGGACGCAACAAAAGAAAAAGAGACAACAAAGGAATGAATAGGGGATACTCCTAGGGCTAGGGTGGAGGAAAGGAAAGTTCTCCTTTCTCCATGGAAGAATTAGTAAAACCTCAGACGCGAATTTGTCAGAAACAGCCAAATCTCATCTCAAAATCATAATGCTTCATCTGATACCGTCACCACGAATGCCTGGTGGAAGTAAGAACAGAATGACATGTTGATGCATATATACTGAAATTCCTAATGCTCTGTTAATTGTCGTATCAAGCAAATTTTATACTTCTCTGTATTGCAGAATAATTCAACTGTGAAGAAATCGAGTCAAAATTTGCACCACGGGGCAAGAAAGAGATTTAGCATCAGATAAAAGTTGGGACAGCATAATTTTGCAACATGAACTTGATTTAATTAAAGGGATAGTTTTTCTGGGACTGGCAATGAACAATATTTTCGGAAAAATGTTACGAGATGCTGGCGTTAATTTCGTGGTATATCAATTTTTAATTCGATACGTGAAAAAATTTTGTAGCCCTCAGTATTTAAATTGTGCTACTATTCTAATACCTATGTTATTTTCTAAAATATTAAATTAGCAATTTGAATTTTAAACAATTACCTTAGAAAATGATGATAGCACACCAATAAATATTTTACTTTCTATCATATGATTTGGTGGTATTTAAAATTTTTATAATATTTGATGTAATTATCTGATGTAGTTGATCGTAATTTATTTGGTTTACTTTATTGTAATATGTTTTGGGTCTTATTTTCAGAGCTCTCTACCAGGTTGACTTAAAATGATTCTTTCTCGGTGTATTCGTCCAGATAAAGTTTCTTTTCATCTTTGCTTTCCTCAGTAGGTTTCGAAGTTTTTTCATACTCCCCTTCTCGATAGCATTTTTCTGCAACATAAATTAGTTGACATACAGTTGACTGTGTTCTTATTCCTAATTATTCTTTATCTCCTTGCTGAGTTTTCGTTCATCTTTCTATTTGAGTCATAGTCGTGAATTTCCTCTAAATAAATTTAAAAGTTCTTCCTGTAGGCGTCAAGAGCATAAAAAACGTAATAATATAATCCTTTTTAATCTTGCAATGACATAATTTTTCATTGGATAATTGAAGCAGCTAAAGTAAGTTTACCCGATGCCTCCAGAAAAAGGTGAATTACGCAGAAATTTCTGGCCGAAATAAGGAGATCCGATTCTCATTCATTTTTTAATACTATGCTGCTGACATAGTAAAAATTAACACTAAATTTAAACTAGATTTCGTGCTAATAAAGACGGTACAAATACGTTCAACGCGTTTCACAACGGTTTAAAAAGGCGCCTTCCTTCCAAGAGCCAATAGAATGCGTGGAAAACTCTAGACTCGCTCTCATCGAGCTTCACGTCTGTTATGCGGGTTGCGGCTTAGGTGGTAAGTTTTTTTTGGAACTAGCTGTACATGAAGCACTAAGAGTTTATTCTTCCAGAAGTTTACTTTGCAATTTTAGATTATTTTTCAAACGGATATTTAAGCTTTAACAGTGGTTACTCTTTAATTATTGGGTATATGGGGAAAAGTGGATATTTATGAGGCTTTTCCTATACTTCGCTGGCCTTATGTATATGTTACCAACCTAATGGAGGTCGTTTAACAGGCGTAAATATGGTGGATTGCAGTTCAGCGGTCAGTCGTTCCTCGCACTTCTCCGAAAGTTTGCGAGAGGATGTCATTTAGCGGTAACTTCATCTTAGAAATCAGATCTAAAGACTACCGTTTGTGTTGTTTCATGCCAAACTCATCTAAAAAAGGGCGCGCTTGTGTTTTAGATTTTGATGGGACCTCCGGCAATAATAAAGAGAGAAACTTTGAAGGAAAATCGAGTTTCGGAAGAACGGCGTTATAAAATTCACTAAAGGAAGGAGAACTGGAGATGAAAATCAATAAAAACAAATGTGTACAAGTAGAGCAGTTGAGGTTTGCCGGTTGGAAGATGAGCAGTTGGGATTAGAAACAGTACAGCAGTAGAAGGCGAACTAGCAAAATCGAGATAGAAATCTGGAAAAAAAAGAAATACAGATATCATGATCAATTATTATAGCAATTAGACAACATCTTGGAAAGGTTATTAAATGCAGAATAAAAAAAACAGTGTAACTCATATGAGATTTATAACTAATTATTAATGATACTTTTCACAGTCACTGTGATCCACTAAAGTAGATATTTTCTCCCAAGTTCTTAGAGTATTTCATTGTGGCTTCCTTGCCATGAATAATAACTTATGTTACATATATAGTGTAGTTGTGTGAATTTTTTAATGTTTAAGCCGCTCAGTTCCAAAAGTAAAGAAAAATTTTACTCAATTTCCGATCGCTTTGAAAAGTAACTATAATTATAACTGATTTTCCGCAACCGACAATTTCGCAGTGACCTTCGGTTTCAAAGTATTTTATTTCAATGATTAAAGTTCTCTCGTTACAAAATACATATCTTCGTAATTTTTTGATAGGTTCGCTACTAATGAGTTATTATAGGAAAGGAGGAATTCTTTATTCTTTCGTTAAAATAATCGATATTAAATATGAATTCAAAATAATGGAAGAGAATGAAATCAAAATAATGGAAGGTCCTCCAACGCGAACAATTCCAAAAAAATGTTTTTATCCAGGGAGAATATCTGCGATTGCATAAATGTACACATTGACAGAGCGAGTGAGAGCCAAGAAAATCCAAGTTTCGAGAAGGATATTTCTAAAAATATGAAGCGAGATAAAACTTCTATGAAGAATGTCGTGCTTCATATTCAATTCATATTTAAGGATTCGAGGGATGAGTCCCTGCGGAGGGTAACCCATTCAGGGTCCTCCGAATTCTTACTTTCATCTCTCCCTCTCATATTGTCTGTCCGTTTGACCTCTCTCTCTCTCTGCTTCCTCACTTTCTCTCTCCTCTTTAATTTCTTAGGAATATCTGCTGTGAATTCGCCTCTCTTTTCAACTGCTACTACTTCAAGTGTCTCCAACCTTTTCTTTAAATTCCTATCTCATCATTGGGTACTCGGAAATTCCCGAGCACTTATGTTTATGTTACACAGGTGTATTTTAATTTCATAAAAAGACCGTTGTGTCGCAATATTTTATTACTATTATCCGTCTTTCTTAATTTTTTTACTAGTGAATTATGTCAAAAATGACAGTAAAAAAAACAAGATAAATAGCTCCCCAATTTGAAATATCCATCTTCATAGATACTTCCGCTATGAATATAAACGGAATGAATGAAAAATAACTAAGTAAAAGTTGATTGATCTTAGTGCAGGACATGTGAATCACTCACTTCACAAAATCTTCTCCTTCTTCATTTAAAGTGGCTCATTTTTGCCCAAATTCTGCTCAAACTTTTCTCTCTCTGATCGATATCTTCACGTGGATGAAAGGAGATCCGGATTCCTTTCTTCTGAAAAAAAAATCTATTAAATCTCTGAGGTTAATGAGGGTGAGGTTAATACATAGCCATCGCAATAAACATTGATGTGGACAGTATTTGTTTATTTGGTCGTTAGAACAATATCGGGTTTGTTTACATCGTAAGCTCAGGCATTATTTCGACATCAAAATTGACCATGTTTATGGTGAGTACGGAAACGGAAATTTGTATTGTGAATACTATTTCTAACGTTGTTTACATATTACTCTTTTAAACTATGTACAGCATAAACAGTTGTGCATTTGTAATTAAATATCGCTGAATTTTGACTTTCTGATTTTTATTAATACATAACGGCGACTGATGCATAAGATAACTTATTTTGTAGTTTTCTTATCAAATTTGGTGACAACATTTGATTATAGTTTAAAATGAATCATCTGAGTAGAATTCTGGAAATGATGTTCGTTAATGAAAGTTGCTTAGACCCATTTCCTATCCTAGCATCCGTTTTTTCTATTCCGCAATCTTTTAAAATTTAACCGTAGATACATTATGCCTTTCTAAGCCTAATCATTTTATTCGTGTGATTTATTATTTAATTTAATCCATAAATCAAAGGAATGTCTTGAAATTCTCAACAATTCTACCAAAAACGTATCTAGCAATGTTACTCTGCTTAGGAAGAGTATTTCGATCCAGTATTTTGAGTGATTGATTTCAAGGGTATGCGATCAACCTTGATTTTTGGTGAATAATCTCTTATCCTTTCCCGTGAGAAATATTCATAAAATAATTTTTCTTAGATAGTTTAAGTGCACAAAATTTCTATTGCGACTTTAGCAGGAAGATGTATTTATTACACAAAATAGGTTTCACGATGAATGCTTTTAGGTAGACTGAATTTTGCTTCATTCTAACGGAAAATGATCGAAGATTTGTCAAAGTTGTATTGTTTGTATTGTTATCATTTGTGTTGCTTCAAAGGGAAAATAGAAACCAGTCTCTCTGCAGGAAAAAAACCGGCAGGACAAATAACCTGGATTCCAGACTTATGTCACTGAAAATTGATCATATCCCTTTTGTCGACAGAGTAAAACGCGTAAATATTTTGTTTATTATCAGAGAAAGAGGTGGTCTATCTTCAATTTCATGGAATTTTCCTTAGGAATACTTCATCACAATACGCAAGTATTGCTCTTGCTTTTCCAAAAACTGCTATAGTTTCATTTTAATATATTTAAATGATAGCTTTGTGAAAGCATCGTCACTACGAAATCTAAATAGAAGAAAAAAGATACAATTTTCTTATAGCATATTTCTGAACTTCACAGAGGAAGATTTACTTTCCGAAAGGGACGATGTCATCTATACAGTATTCATTTGCCCTTTTCCCATTCCTTATACGTAAACAAAACTGTAAATTAATGGAATGAATGACTTGAAGATTTGGTTGCAGCAGTTCGAGTTAAAGTAATAAGGTGTAAGTGATATACTGAGTAATGTGGGACTAAGTTTCTCAGTGGTTATAACCTGTATTATTGGGTTAAACTTTTGTTAGTGACCAAGATGTTAACTGCAATTTTCTATTTCTTTAGCTGTCATTGTAATCAGAATCATTGGCCATGTGATTTGTATTATACCGATCATTGCCGCCTGGTTTTTAACATATCGATATCGTAAAATGCACAAACAAATGAATAAGTTGAATAATTCCAATCGATATTCTCAATGTGGATGGGTTTCAGAACTGATATTATCGCCGTCTACTTAATGGATACATCTTGCTTCCCACCAGGATCGAACCAAGGACCTTTTCTATAAAAGGCCTGAGCGTAACAAATACGGCAGGATCTAACACCTGAATACCGATCCGCATATCTAATTGTAATTCGTTTCTGTATTTTTGCTGTTTTACGTATTACCACACATCGGATTGCAGGGTATTTATATAGATGTATAGATTCAATTGAACCCTTCCTATAACTGAAGTTATTCATTTGTGTTTATTTCGACGTCTTTTGCTTTCGTCGTATATATTTTAACCATTAGATTTATGTATCCAACTTATCAATACTATTATTTGCTTCCTGCACGACTTTGTGGTAGGATTTCATAAGGAGAAGAAAGGAAGTTGTTACTTTTTCATGCTTTCAAGTGTAACCATTTCAATAACCTTCTCATAACTTTATATGCCTTTTAACCATCATAGCGTCCGTGTTTCACAATATTTTATAGTCAAAAAACGTGATAAATTAATAAGTGAGTTCCTGTAATGAAGAAGGATTTTATTTATTTTTCTTTGAACTTCTCTAATATTATTATATAAATTATATTTATAATAAACATTATTATATAATTCAATCATATTTTTAAATTGAAAATTCTAAATATCTTTCTAAAAAAAATAGTTCCATTCATTAAAGTACAAAGTGATGAAATTATACATTCTCAAACAACGAGATTCTGGGATCTTAAGATCTCACTCATCATCTTTCCAGAGCGGTGATTCCTGAATCTTCCCGCAAAATGTGTTCATTTCTCACTTCATTTGCCCTCATAAATTCAACTCCCCATTTCTTATTAATGCGACGAGATTGAAGCATCGCAAGCTGTGAGCATATTTGCTAGACCTTCACAATTCACACTCCTTTATTCCTATTTATGTTTCATCTCGCTATGAAGGATCGCTACCTTTTGTTACTAGAATCTGCTCAAGGGAGTTTTCAATCATCTAATTGTAAGAAGATGAAAGTTTTTAAGAATTTAATGATTTAAATCACAATGAGAAAGGGAAAGAGAAAGAATATGTTGCCTTCTGAGTACGATAATTTTAATTTTACCCTTCTTTTGCTGAGCTGGAAAATTAAAAAAAGACTAGCAAAAAAGCTGTCAGAAGAAACCAAAACTAATATTTCATTTTTTTAAAATTACGTCACTTTTCATCCTAGTGATTAATTTTTTTACTATTTATAGCTGCTGTTTTCAATTTTTATAATTCGTATTCAATCGGTACATAATACTCAGAAAGAAATCTACTGAATTATCGAAGATATATTATGAATCACATGGACAAATATTTGCCGATTTTTCTTCGTATAGAAGTATTTTCTTAAGAATCTGGATTCCAGAATTTGCAGACAATTTCCGAAAGACTGGGATATTTTGAAAACTATATTAGAGTTTATAAGAGAAAGTGTATACCTTTATATTTTGGTTTAAAAATGAGTAAATTCCGTCTCCCATAAAGGTAATGTTTCCCTTGGCAGCAGAAATAGCTTTAAGCGTTCTTAGGGAAGCTGGTGGCACATGTTAAGAAATAGGACTCTCTTCTCATTTCATTTCACTCAGTCTTTCGCTTTGCAATAACCGTCTTACTTTCACTTCGCCCCTTTCATTTCCACTTTCACTTTCTCCGCCTCATTCCCTCTCGAACACTTTTTATTCTGCAGTTTGCTCTCGTCTTCGCGAACCAATTTTGCCTGGAAAACGCAGTTGAGTTTATATCATCCTCTCTTAACTCTCTCGCTGATGCCTTCCACGGAATTGGATCCCAGAGAACTGTTTGGGGTCGCCAAGAAGAATGCCGACGAATTACCTTCGAAAACGAGCTCTTGTTCCTAACTCTGCCTTGTTTAAGTTGCCTTTGTCTCTCTTACAAACGATTTGAACACTTTAAGAATAGAAGAATAATCCGTGAATGTCTTTCCACTGTACATAACAGACTATCATCTAAATTCTAACATTCAGATCACGTCGTATCAAGTAGCTTTGCATTATTGCTTAACCGTTCGAAGAATATAATTTTGATACTTTGTTATCCAATGTCATTTCTGTCATATACATCAACGTCTGCCATATAGAAGATGAGGTCTCTTAAAGTCTCGAATCCAGATATGAATTTAACATTCTTTTCCAAGTGGAACGGTTTTGGAATGTGCTTTGTCTGCCAATGACTTTGCCATCCGGAGGATCTCTTCATCCCTACGGTCTTCCTCTTGGTCTCCACTCTAACATCAGTCACACCACCTATCATCGGGCAACATGACCAGCCATTTCGATGTGGTTACTTTCGTTTAAATTTCTTTTGCTATCGATCTAATGTCGATTGTTCTATATGTCTCTTCTAGTTAAGCATGGATATTTCCAAATATCTTTGAGCTGTTCTAAGTTTTGTTCTGTGAGATCGTTCAATGACTCACATCCATGAGCCAGGAGAATGCACTGATCAAAAACCTTTTTCAATTAATCGACATATTTGATCTAAATAACACCATATTGACACCATCTTCAGCTGCATGAATAAAAAAATCTAGCGGAACAAAAAGTTAAGATCTCTTTACCTGTTTAGAATGGCGTTTCACCCCATTGCAGCCATCAACTTCAAACTGAAATTTGCAATTTTCGTGAAAAACTGTCCTTTATTTCTACTGCCCCATCACTCAATTTGGGTTGAATAATGAAAAACTTCTGGTCAAAGTAAGCCAAAGATATCTATCATTTTATTAAGATTTTTTCTCGAAATGTAACTCAAAGCATACATAGAGCAATATTATCTCGAGGTATTGCAATAATTTCCTTAATTTAATAATTAAAGCGGAATAATTTTACACACTAAAAGCAAAAGAATTACCATTACTCCGTAAGAATCAAGAGACTGACTGAAAGCTAATAGTTTAGAATAGATGAAGGAACAAAATGGAGGCAACCCTCAGTTCCTTCGATCACTTAGTAAAACAAGCAATTTACTAAAGGATAACGAAGAGCTCAAACTAAAAGTGAACAGCCAAATATTTCGACTTTGACATTATATCTTACAGGTTTGTCACGGCAAAACGATAGTTATATGTATAATTATAGAACTTAGATTGTCGTTTCTTTAATATTGATTTACAAAAGGTAGAGACAAAAATCGACCCCTATTTATTAAGATTTTAGATCTTCCTCATATAGGTTTCCTCACAAATCTTGCATTCTTAGTTGCACAAACATTATAAATGGGACATTTCTTATAAACCCATTTCATAAGTAATCGCCGATTTAAGGAAGGAAACAAGACTCAACGTGGAGGTGAAAGAAAAATATTTACGCCGCTTCTCAATTCAAAAGATCATGGAGAAGCGATAGATTAAAGAGACTCCGTGACTTGAAAATCATAATCCCAGTTGTGGAGGCGTCCTGTCCAAAATGCCTTTATGACCTTAGAGTCCCTTTGAACGTCCCTCCGACAAAAGAACGCTCTTTTACGGCCACTGCTTCTTGCGAGCGTGAATTCTTAAAAAGGTGACGCACCAAGAAGCTCCCTTTCATTCTTGCAGCCCTTAATTTCACCATTGCGGCTATTAAAGAGGTTGGACGCTTTCATTTTCTCATCCATGGTCATGGCAGCAAACGGTCAGCAATGAAAAGTGTATTTGGTGTACATCTTAATAATAATAAAGCATCTTCATCCGGGCGAGATTGAGACTGAATAGGCCATTCGAACGAAATCGATGCTCGGAGGCTTCGTGGAAAGCCACGATTAAAATTAGCCACTTTCCAAATTCCACCGTGGAAAAGTACTAATTGCATTAAAAAACAAGTTCCCGATTGCGGGTATAGTGTTCGCTCTTCTTCAAAAAGGAAAGATATCGGGAAATGTTCATTCTTAAATAAATTCATATCGGATTGTAATGCATTAACGGAAGAAGTATTTACTCTCTCCTCTGTGAACGAAAGAGCGTTCAAGAAAAACCCAAAAGTAATCGACTAGGAGTTATGGCATACATGATGATAGAATCCATGTAACTGGTAAATATTGTGTTTCGATAGAAGTAGTTCAAGTGAGCGTCAGGATGTGATGAGTAATATGGGGGTGACTCTGTTGCTACGAAATTTCATTAAAGTTCTTAACTGTGTACTAATTAAGTTCTACATGTACCTACATGAATACCCTGCAAGCTACCTTTAGGCATTTGGCTGGGACTGTAAACACCGAACGATTGAGCTACTTTTTTTAGCTTGTTCTTATCTCGTATCCCAACCTGCATCTGAGAGCTTGCCTTTTTCATGTAGCATTTTTTTAACAAAACGTATCGCATTTTGCTGAACTTTCTCGAACTCACGTGTACAAGTTTCATCCGCTGGATCACATATACTAGTTAACGTGGAGAGTCAATCACAATCTTATCGGCATTATTTCAATTTATAATTAAATAAGTCAGTTACTTCCACTGATTACAGTCATAAAAATGAAAAAGCAAGGATTGCCCAGTATTTCCTGTAGTGGAGTTCTACCAAATAACGACTAACTCAATTGATCATGTATTTTCAGATATTTCTACTTCTTGGATGTGAATGTTTGCCTCAGAGCAAAATTGAACTCGAAATTAACTTAATTTTCTTCCCGAATGCTACAGCTATCTCTAAGCGTGAAAACTCTAAGAAGGGATGAAAAATTGTTCCAGTAACTGATTTAAAACTTAGTTCGGGTACTAGAATATTCCTGAGGCTTGGTTTCTTGCTGGCAATTTCTTCGACTGTTTCTTCGGTGATTAATCATCTTTATAACTCTGCAATGTGCAATTTCATTAAGGTGATCCTCTTTAAGAACTTTGGCAATGCTTTTCTTTTTTTTTCAAAGCAAACGCAAAGACTCAAAATTCACGGAGCTTAAAATCATAGGTTTTATCTTTCATTTGTTCTGAACTTTGTTTAAATCTTCCGCTAAATTTACTAAATCCACATATAAACAAAGCTATTGGAAGTTGGAGATATTAAAAAATTAACTTTACGAAGTATTTACCAAAATACATTTGGCGAATATTTAAGAGATCATATCGTCATAAGTATAATAATAATAATAACAAAGGACTTTATTTAGGGCGAGATTGATACTATAAAGTCTCCTCTTACATCTAACCCTTCGTCATATAAGTTTAATAAAAGAGATAGCTTGAAAAAACAGAACAGAGAAGAAGACAAATTTGTGGATTTAAAAACCTAAGCTAAGTGCTTAGGAAAAAATTTCCACTGCAGGAAAACACCCTCAAGAAGGGGGGTGTGAAAAACCTGCAAAACCTACAGATAGGAAAACTAAGATTATTGAAATCACATAAAAACAGATTTTAAAACACAAGAAGACATACCAAAAAATATCGTACGAAACAAAAAGAATAAAAAGTTACATATATTCATTAAGTGTCGTTAAGATACATATTTATATTAAAATAATAATAGAAAGAAAAAATTACAGAGTATACAGAGTAAATATTAACATAATAATCGAGGAGTTTAATAATTTACTTTGCTAGCTAGGTCAAGTTTCACCGATTGACAACTTAAATTTTCGCACCACTAAATTTTGGATTACAAAATGGAGATTCTACTGGCACCAGCTTCTTTCTTCACATCAATGACTATTTGTTGGCCTGAATATTTTAGGAATCGTTCACTAAGTATTGTCATTGTTAATCTTTGAGCGTAGAATTCAAAGAGATGTGAGTTATGAACCTGTAGACGGTCGATTTAAGCAATTTTAATTATAAATATGTATTTTTACGAAATGTCACCACAGCGTAATCCCTTTTTAAGTTTCATAGTTCTACAAGAATCTGAGTGAATGTATGTACAATTCTATCAGGATGTAAAGAAAATTCTACCAAGTGTTATAAGAGTAAAAGAGAATTTTTTAGTGTAAAAAGATGCTGTATTTCTTAATAACTCAACCAATTACTTAATAACTATGCGAGCTCTATCTTCAATGTATCTGAACTTCCACTATTACATATTACTGTTTTTAAGAATTGAAGATACGTTCATGCGTTGGTTTTTCCTTTACTGTTGATCATTAACTCATTTTAATGTTAGTAAACTATGTCTGATAAAGGCCAGAGAACACCTACGTACAGCTGCTTTCTTCAGTTACGGTATTTTTTAAAACACGAAACGAAACACTGTTTTTACTTCCGTTCTCCAGACAGTAAGATGAATCTTCATTAGATGAAGATCATTAGATGAATTTTCAAAGCCTAGAAGTTCCCTTCTTCCTCTCAGCAGAACCGAGTTTCTTATCTCAGTGAATTGATCGATAGTAAACCTAAGGATCTATTTGAAGGGATTTCCGAGTTCTCTCACAGATTTTAATATTTTGAAGTCACTCGACGGGGAAAACAGCAAGCGATGAAGGTTTCCTCTCAACATCCTCAAAGGCATCGAGGTATGTTATTTGGCCGAATTCTCATAAATACCACTTAGCTTAATAACGGAATGTATCAGATTCCACCATCCATTGATGTGGCTGAAAATGTTTCATTGAGTACGATTTCTCTCGATCGATTATGACGTCATTCTCGATCTGCCGTCACTCTTCTCATGGTTTCGTGACTTTGATCTTTTTATTGATTTCGTGATGAGATTTACCCTAAGGTGTCCGAGGGGCGCATTTTACAAATTAGAAAATAAGAAAGATTTTAATCTGAGAGACATCCCGGTCGCTCCTTGACATACATAACGAGTATACAATTTAAAAACATTTTATCTTCCATTTGATTCTCATGCACTATGTGACTTGTTGAATGATATTTACTCATTGCGTTTGAAATTGAATTTTCAATGACTCATAGGAGAGAAAGAGCTATAAAAATAGGACAGAAATTGAAAAAGCGTTCTCTTCGACTAAACAAGTTTTTATCGGCGTCTAATACAAACTGTCAAAAACGAAAATTTTTGTTAAAGAAATCATATTTGATATGAAGAAACTGGAATCCGGCAATCTTTCTAAAATAATTCAATGCATTTTTTTTCGAATACTTATTAAAACACTTACATATCGTTTCAAAGTATTAGTTTGAAATAATGAAAAGAATGAGAATATAGTAAAAAAGAATAAATTCTTATTTATTGAATTAAATTGAAATAAAAATGGTACACGCGTATAACACGCGCATTAAATTAAAAATAATTGAGTTATATGAAGATAAATACGGTACCTGAATAAACAAATCCTTCTTAGTGAGTTCTATTTCGTGAAAACTTTTACAGATTCGAAATTAAGTTTCCCATCGCAAGTGATAATGGAGAATACAAAATACATCTTTTAGTTTCATTTCTGATTTGGAAACCGGCGAAAGTTCAAAGGATAATTTATTTATTAAAAATGTATGGAATTAATACTGAGGGTCAATTACAGCCGACGATAGTAAATAAATGAGATAAGAAATTAAACAATTTGAAAACAAAAAATCACAGGATTAATTTCATGGTTTATGACTCTTGATTATTGTTAGAATTATTTCCAATTTATCATAAATATTCAGACAAATCATATCAGATAAATTACATGGATTAATCTCTTGTAATCATAGTTAAGATTGATATGAGGGGGGGAGAAAATGAATCAAAGTTTTATTGGAAGATAAAGAGTTGAAAATTGAAGGCATTCTGGAAAAATGTAACCGTATTCCACCCATAAATTCTATATTATTTTAATAGAAAAAGGACTTATTCTATTGAAAATCAATGTAAGGCATAATCTAAATTTCTCTTAAATTATGTGAGAAGGAAAATAATGTCTGCTAGTCTGTATTCGTATGAAATAGCAGTTAAGGACTTCACCTACTTGATGCTGGTGTCGATTATTCTAATATCGATGCGTAACTTAGCTGAGGTATTTTTCGTCCCAATCCAACTTATCCACCATTTGCTGCGCCTATGAAACTTCTTCATTCTCATTAGCCTCTTTTTGAAGTTTTATGTTGTCCTGTTTCCGCGTTGCTGTTAAAATCTCGTTTCTTCATTGAGAGATGAAAATTAGGTTTGGACTGAGGAAGAAATTATTTTTCTTTTTGTGCCGATTTTGATTATATCTGAGTTTTTTAAGGCTGTCCACTTTCTGAACAAAGAGCTCATTATTGCAGTCAATTAACAATGTTTATAGCCTTACAAAAAGTTCGAAAAACTTGCAATGAAAATGGTATAATCACAAGGGCAGTTCTTATTATGCTTAATTGCATAATAGAGGATAAATATCAGGAAATATATCAGCATACATACAAGATTCTGTCAAGCGCAATACTGATTTGAAATGTTGCAATGAGTGGGAAGAAAGCAATCAGCGATCGATTTAGAAAATTCCATCCGCTTTGAAATTTCTCGAACATGACAAGGTATTCTGTACAATTCATCCAGAAATATGCGTTTTCCTGCCTTACTAAAAATCGCTTTGCAAACTACGCATCTGAGCACTATGCCTTGAGAGTGGTTTCGCAAGAATCTGCTGTTTTCCTTGTTCAGGAGAGTGACTGACAAACACTATAAAGTTGGTCAGAAAGCGAAGGGTAGGAAAACAAGACGCCGAGTGTTTGACTTTAGCACGCTCTCAAAGGCGTATGTCCAACCTGTAAATATTATATTATGACTAATTCTATCCCAAAACCAATGAGGAAAACGCCAAGGGGTTACCTACATTTTTTGGAAAAATAGAGTGAGAATACTTCACTCTCCCAGCGATAAAACATTACACGATAAATTTAATTCTATGCGATCGACATCATAATTAATGGTAATTTCCGTATATTATATTTTCCTAACATTGCTTTATTCCTACAAAGATACGAGATAAAATATACTAAATGATCTGATAAATAAATAAAATCACCTTGAATTTTTTCTGTGTGTCGTAGTTCTGTCATTTGGAATCGTTATTGGCTACATTGATATTGAAAATCTTGATACTAAAGTAAAGAATTGCTTTCCATCGATGTTCCATGAGAGAATTAATTAATTAAATAAAACGGTAAAATACACTACTATAAAAACTCATTCGTACCTATATTAAATTTTTGAGAGAAAAAAATAAGCAGCGTCTTTATGAAGAATCTGCGATATTCTAGCGTTTGTGATTACTTCAGATTTTATGACAGTTTCTTTTAATGGATAGACAATAAATAAAATAGTCAGTACTCCTTAGAGAAAATAATTCTTGAAAGTTGCGGAAATAACAGTTCCTAAAAGTGAACAAGTCAATTATGATTTTAAAAAATTCATGTATCGTAAATAATTGCTATAGTGTAAATTAATGTTTTCCATGTTATTTATGGTTTATACAAGAAACTAATTATTAAAATGCGTACAATAGGAAATATTTTTAGTTAAAAGTCTTCTATCAATGAATCTTGTCTGCTAGTTTCAAAAACACTTCCGAGAAATACGCGTTTCTAGTTTAATTCATGAAAATCTATCAAAAAGAATAAACGTACGATAATTAAGTGCTAATTCGCGGACCCTCTGCTCCTTCATAATGGTCGTTCAGCTCCATTTGTTCCTCTCTCTTCTGCTTTGCTCTCTTCATCCTCTCTCTTCTGCTTTGCTCTCTTCATCCTCTCTCTTCTGCTTTGCTCTCTTCATCCTCTCTCGCTCAGAATTATCGCCATGAATATTGCGCTACTACTCCATTTCTACATCAACTTGTTGTTTCTTTTTAACAGACCAAAGACATTTACATTATATTCTCCGCGACGATAATTTTAGGAATTAAGATATTTCTGAGCGAAGCGCTTCGAATTATCTCTCTTTTAAAAGTCTTCTTTGACTTTTTTCTAAAAAACTTTCTTTGATGAGTACTGATAGCTTGGCAGCATTTTCTCGCTTCTCCTGGTTGAATTGATGCTTGAAGTTGACTCCTCAGTGGTACGATATGTGCACCAATTATTGGACACGCCTTGACTGTTCATCTGTGGAGCATAAATGGTACCCTTATCACTTTTATCATGCCATTGACGGAAATCACATAATCCTTAATAGTTAATTCATTTTACAATGTTAATTTCCCTCGCCTTTCATCTAAAATCTTTGCAACTTTCTGTTCATCCACACGTCCAAAACAATCGCTTTCAATGATAGAAAAATCTCTCTCTCTCTCAACCTGAGAAATTTTCTAGAATTCACTATTTCCATTTCACAGTGTGGACTGTTACCTTATCCGCTATGGTATCCGAAGAGATAATTGAAGTCATCGTTATATACTCTTCCGTGAACCTTCTCTCTTTTTCTTCAATTTCCTCCTTCACTTTCTCTTGCAGAGCATATAAAAACACAGTATTTGTAAACCAGTGAATTCGTGCAACTATTGAATCGTGGGTAGAGTCGTTGCCTTTTAATCCATAAGGCCGCTGAACAAGGCAATGATACCTGTGTTTGAAAGCCACGTTAGAAGAGTACTTCCTCAAGTATTTCTATAGCCTGTATATATGGAAAAGGCTCAAGCTTTGGTTCCATTGCTCCCAATAAACCTCGAAACCATGGTTTTTAATATCTGTTTCTTCAAATTTTACACATATACACTAAGAATTACTTCTCTTCAGTAATAAGCATTTCGGATACTGTAATAAAAGCAATTAAAAATCGCAATATAACTCTCCGTACACTTCCTTGGAAAATTTGATAATTTCCACAGTAAATTTAGTGTAAACTCAACTTACTTGATGATGCTATCTCACAACTGAAACATTCAGTTTACTGTGGGAGTGTGCGAATAGTTTTCTTCCGACTCTCGCGGTCTTCCTCGTCTCCCCATATTCAGTTCAGTTATAAAATTGTAATTCTGTTAAAGCGCATAAAATTACAACCCACATTTCTATTAGTTTCAGCAGATAATTTTATAGCTGTTTTATTTTCTCCCAGTATTTCTTCTAATAGTGATTAGCAAACTGTTTTTCTCTGCGATGAAGAAACACGAGTAACTACGCCTGAATGCAGTGGCTCTGTGTGAGAATCGAATCATAATGTAAAATCTCAGCTTCATTGCATCATCGATGTATTGGCACCATTATCAAGTTGTACGGTTAAAGCACCTGAAGTATTCTTATATAAAATACGAAGGCAATGAGTTTTCCGAACCATCCCTACAAAACATCTATCTGCATCGGTATCTGCACGTGCTGATGAACATCAGAGATCTGCTATACGTCATTAAAATTAGAGATAGCAACGATAGTATACCATATGTATATTAGTGGATGATAAATATAAAAAGAGGTGTTGATATGACCGAGAGATATCGAAGAAAGAAGAAAATCACTATGAAAACTTTACTGAGTGCATAATATTCCTAAAGATTGTCATACCGATGATTCTGCGAAGATTTCTATGTAACAGCACTCGCTGTGGAGGTATCACTGCGTAATGCTTTATGGGCTGTTTTCTCGTGTGTTATGTAATCCAGATAAAGATTCGATAGAAGAAACATAACTTGCTATAGAAATTCCACCCGACATTATGATGTAAAGCGCAAGAAATGTGGATTGTTTTTCAGCTTTCTTTAATTAGCTTTTCATCGCATTCTAAACTACTTCACATGAAGAACATACGAAGCATTGCTCTTAAAATGTCGTTTAAAATATTGGGATTAGCGCATTTTCGGGCACCAAGATGAGTAGAGTCCGAGAAAAATAAAATCCTGTTTTAAAAGAAACTGAATATATCTAATATGAGGAACAAGAAAACTTAATTGTGACATATAATTTTGCAGGTCATCTAATGTGCTATTGAAATACAATCGTTATAACCGATATAAGTGTATGGAAGTCCAATGCTCCAAAAGATTTTCCGATTGACTTCAATATCTGTTCCTAAATTTGTAGCGGATTTCTGAAATGGTTTCTTTCGCCACCTAAGGATTCATTTGAAAATATTTCGAGACTATTGAACCTAGAAGTAAGATTACGATTCGGTGTAAACCAAATCTGGCGATCGGTCAAACAGATGAAGAAGTGGTACGTAAAATACCATGATGGGTTACTCGAGATCACCGTGGAAAATTCATAAACATACGGTATCTGTGCATATTTTTTGAGCAAAAATTCTTCCGAAGACGCTCAAAATTGTATGGCGACAGGTGTGGGCACGGGAAATACATTAAGGTAACCACTCTTCTCCACTCTCTTGGGGTCGCCTTTTATGACTCTCCACTGAAAGGCAAAAATCTATGACTTTAATTTACACCACTTAGTGCTACTTTCCTTCATTTTTTATCACTCATGTTATCTCATAAATAACGCAGAAAATCTAAGGAATTCATGTTTGGAAAGATGAGGGTATAGATACATACATTGCGAGACTGAATTAAAAACAGGTCTTAAAAAAGAACATTAGAGCCATTATTTTGGACTCGGAAGTTTCATGAAGCCTCCATTGAAATCATGATGTCAATGAAGCTTTGTAAAATTCCTCTCCGGTTCGAAATTCGAGTTTCCTCCTCATGAATGAGATGGCCGTTTCTCTTACCTCGGAAATGAATATTATTTCAGACGCCTTCACAAGGATGGCAATAAAAAGCATAACCACAACTCACGTAGAAAGGAAAACTACAATAATATACCCTCTAAAATTTAATTTAAGTTTATTAACACTCTTAAAATTGTGAGAAAGTCCAAAGGTATCAATCATATTACCAATCGAAGACAGTATGTGTAATCATATTTCTACTTAAGGGTTTAACAAACATTCGATCGATACAAATCGTAGCGATCGAAGAAAACAATCTAATTGCTTTTTCGACTCATAAGAAGATTTCAAATTTTATTCTGACTTATAAACGAAATGAACATAATGCGTCCATTCGTTTGAGGAAGTGTTGCACGAGATCAGCGCTCATCATGTTCAATCGGCAGTTAAATCACTAACCTTAGATTAATTTTAATTAAGAAAACAGTAAATAAACTATCAAACCTATTAGCATAAGCAAATAATGTGATCAGTTTACAGATTTAATCTTTTTCAGAGTGACTTAATTGTAATACAGGCAAAGGACTTAACTTGGGGAAACTGAGATTGAAAAGTCCCATCTTCCGTTTAAATGGTATGAAATATATCACACAATAAATACCAAATAAAAAATAATATGAATTAAATCAAAGAATAAAAGAGGAAGAACGTGAGAGATTCGCATAGAAGAAATTCACTATTTTATAATTTACATTCGTATATTATTCATAGGATGTTATTGTGGACAATTTCATTTCCATTACGAGTCGAAACAATTAAAAGAAAATAATTCATTGTCGAGGAAAGAAAATTCATAGCATTTGACACGGAGGATAATTGTTGAATAGGTCATTTACAAAACTTACATAAATAATGTAACCTTCTTTATCCCTTAAACAAGGATTAATCATTCAAATGAAAATGGCTGTCATTTGACAGGGCACCGCATTACAAGCAAGATAGCTTTATAGCCGGGATATTACTCGTTTCTGTTGCTTTAGACAACTAAAGGGAAAGTTTTTATTGTTGCTCTTTATTTATTAAATAGGCACTTAACGCCTTAAAGACGAAAAGTAATCTCCTTTAGTTTGCTTTACTTTCCACAGCTGTGGATGCATAGAGAATCCTGGAACTGTTGTTATTTACTTCATCATAATTTTAAAGGATAGTCCGCTTTTCGGATGCAAAAAGCATTGTATCTCTTTATGTAATTTTGATCATTTTTCTCTACAAGGAAGCAATTTTTACCGTATAGACAATTAGATAAGAGTAATGAAAACAGTTTTCGGGTAGTCGACTGATAAGCAGGTTAAAGTGAATCTGAAGAAGGAAAATTCGCCGTTTGAGCGTATATGAGAGCGGTACTTTAGCATGGGTGTGAAAAGAAATGGGAACGAGAGAAAACCGCGTCTTAAGCGGGATAGTCTGAATGGGGAGCGTTTTAAATGGATTTTACTGTGTTTAGAATAATATGATGAGCCTATTAGCGGAGAAGATAAAATGGATGAAGATCTTAATCTCACGCTGTGGAATATCGCGAATTGATAGTCTCTCATATCTCTGCTAATCGCCGTTGCATGCTAATTGTCCGCTGCAGATTGAAACAAAGAGCGATTGCAAACTCCCCTTTCCAATAATTTTAATCTCGTGTGATGTTCGAGAAGCGACTGACCGCGCTTTGCAGATGTGAGTGATGAAGAAGCGAAATACGCTTCTATTTTAGCGCTTTTGAGCAGATTTCCCCAGTATATGCGGTGCGAATTCATCCTTTTCTACTATACTCTCTCTAGAGAGGAACTCAAAATCCTTCGTCAGTAAATCATGTTTATTGGCTGAGCCCATGTCATAGACAAGTACTAATTTACGAAGAAAAGAGAATTATAGCCCTTGTATGAAGCTTCGATTTTCTCTTTAGTGTATCTGCTTGAAAGAGCCCTCTACAGATCGCTTTTTTATCGCTTCGGTTTATTTACTCTGCTCTATGTTTCCACGAATCCTTCGCAAAACACGGAAGTCCTCTGTTGGAAAAAAAGATATGGAAGTTGAAATCAAACTTATATTGTATTACCAATAATTGATTACTGTTCTCCTCCCTGGTCAACGAAACCTAACGAAAACCTTCTCCAAAATCCTTTTTCTTTTCCATTATAAGAAATCGTCACCAATCTTTTCGCAATCTTACCCTTGAAAATAGAGCATCTAATTTAAGGATGTCATCTCTCGCAATGACTTCCATTTCTTTAACAAAATTATTTTGGGTAAATATAGTTTAATAACCTCCTTCTTCTCCCTCCGTCCCCACTCTTTATTTAATTTCCTTCATTTACAAATACTTCCTCTTTCTTCAAATACCTTTGCGTAGTAGGGACTAACTTAGTTCTTCATTATTTTAATTTTATTATTATTTCTTTATTTACTCTCATGATAGTTGAAATCGCATATGTGGCCTGTTTTGTTCTCTTTTGCGATATTTATATTCTTTTATTTATATTTTGATTTATTCTCTCATTATTTACCCGATGTTAAATGTTTTAATTCGATAACGTCCGTAATCCATTTTAAAGGCCTCGTGCTGTTTATGGGTTTCCTTTAATAAAGAGATACGATGAAAGGCATCGCAAATATTTCCAATCATATCAGAAAAATTATCTTCATTCTATTTCGTTAGTTTTAATAAAAATCTTGGTTATAATCTCGATGTCGTATATTTGATGTTTATCTTCATAATCACTGCTGAGCAAGGGAATTTCATCTTTCAACGAGGTTATTATTCTTTTTTTTAACAAATCCTTGCATGATTAAATTTTAGTCGAATCTTGGAAAGAAAAACTATTTATAAAATACTGTATAGCTTTGTCATTTCAACGTATTTAATCCGAATGTTGTTTCTTTAAAAGATTTTTCGCATTGATGCAAACTCTCTATAATCTCGAGATCACATGAAATGAGATTGAATTATTTTTATTCACCGAGTGATTCCGAAACAGAGCGTTGTCACCAACACAAAGATAGCATCTTTTACACATCTCAAATATCCTTATTTCTTTTTGTCGTTATCTCTCTAATATTTGTTATGGAATATTCTAAAAGTCTTTTTCGTAAATAATTGGAATATTCCTTCGATTTGAACTAAATTGACGTGTGAATCTATTCTGTGAAGTGTATATTCATTCTTTCAACGGGATCTACCCATTTTGATAGAAAGTATAGTAAGTAAGTTTGCAGCAGTTTGTTAAGCAAATATTACAAATGACAATAACAAATATAAAGCATAAGATCGTAAATCAGAAAGCATGACAGTATAAAATATATAAAAATAGTAAGATGTAAATTATAAATTATTACAAATGAATAAATTAAAACTATAAAGAAATATAAATTCAATGTGCATTCCTCCAGTATAATATAGCATAAATAATAATATACGAAAATATATAATATCATAAGCAATAGGATAAAAATATCATAATGAATGAAGAGAGAGATTTATTATTCTCAAAAGGATTTATCTGGGCTCCGGGATAGCCGTGTGGGATGCGCGTTCGACTTCAATGAAAGGTCCTGGGTTCGATTCCTGGTGGGAGGCCACGTGGGGAATGACCTCACCTGTCGAAGCACTTTTCACAATACTACTTTTAAGGATATACCTACTTTGTTGCAAACAAAAAATCACATTATTTTATTTTATAAATAACACTTTCAAAACAGGATTAAAACATCAGAATACAAACAAATTTTCCCAAAACATATCACTAAAGTGAAATAATAAATTGTCACAATATTTAAATTGTAAAACTTATTTGGCAAATGTATATATAAATATAATAGATAGAAAGGTAAATACATTAAATATAATAGATATGAAGAGCATTTATGATAAAATAAAATAGATTGTTAATTCTTGGAAACAATAGTGTAGAATAGTGAGAAACATAAATTTAATTTCATATACTAAATATATACAGAGTCATATGAGTTTGACTGCTAACTCTATGAATTGCTGATGCTTTTAATTTAACTCAAACAGAAGTGAAATATGTCAACATTTTTAGATGTGTATTTCCTAGTCGACATAGCCTATTCATGGGTGAATTGCAAGTATAATCGTTATTGCAAATAAATTTTGGCCTCTAGTGATGTGAGATGGTACACATAGTTCTAAAATTGCAGGGAATTCTATTTTGTTTGTAAGAAGGGGGAGAAGCTTAAGCTCTTGTTCTATAACTGGACATTAAATATTGTGAATATGATGAACCTGTTTGTAAATGACCAGTCAAAGAAATTTGTGCTGCACATGTTCAATAGACTTGGAATGCTTAATATGGGGACAAGATCGTGGAAGCGTATTCTAGTATAGGTCTTACAACTGTGTAGTAGAGGACTTTCAGTACATTGTTCATACTTTTAGTATTCCTGGTGATAAATCCTAACATTTTCAAAGCTTTGTTGCTTATAAAGTTAATATGTGCAATATAATATAAGGAAGAATGAAGTAGCACCGCTAGATCCTGAATTATTGATTCTCTGGTAATAATATTGCCATTTATAATATAAGAATAAAGAAGCGGCTTTGTTGATTCGGTAAAAGTTACTGTTTTCCATTTATTCATATTTGAGCTCATCCCATTATTATTGCACCATGCATGCAAATCAAGAAGACTATTTTGCAGTCTCCAACCTCAATATCTTTGAAAATCTCTAAGTCATCAGTCATCAACTCAAAGAGGCATATTCTGGTTGTGATTTGTTAGCGATAGAATAAAGAGGCAATTTAGCATCCCCAAAAATAAAACCAAACCAATGTACACATTGACTTCAAATTCGACCTATTCTCCGTATTTAGTCCTTTCCTTAGGCAAAAAGATGGACATCCAAGTAGTAGAAAAAAGGAGATCTCATGAGATATAATTAAAATGTATTGTCTAATGTTTAAAGCGGAGTCATCGGTTAAGAACATGTCAAATTAAGCACTTTTCGTCCATATCCATATGATTTTAAGTGTTCAATAGTGTCGATGCTAATCTTCTTGCTCTCAGTTTACTTAGCACTGCCAAAACCACACTTGTTAAAGTTGTAACGTGGTAAGTTGTAAAAACTAACGAAACAAACCTTAAGGATAGTCAGGAACATTCTTATTGATAGGTTAATAGGTGCCGTTTAATGCTCACTATTGCCCAATACTTGATTATTCCTGTTCTGAATTGCCATGCGTCTAAATTTTATATATCTTTCTTTTTCTCTTTTATCATGGCTTATTCTCTTTATCCATGGCGTGTTTCTTTAATGAAACTCCTTTAATATAGTCCGTGGTATTCACTATATTTACTATATAGAGCGGAACACCTTATTTTGTGATGGATCTTTCACAGTGAAATTAGAAAGCTCGTATACACATTGGTTGAAGTCGAAGAAGGAAAAGGCAAATAATTAAGAAGGTAATTCTTATAAAAACGAGTTGTTCGCCTTTAATTGTTATATATTCACCGGGTAGTATTATTAATCGACGAGAGAGATAATTTCGCAAATTGGCTCTTGCCGAATCCGCGACCTTTTTTCGCCGAAGTCGAGCGTGCTACCCACTTGGCTATTCGGAATCCCTGCATTCACGGATATCGTACTTATTTCAATAAATAATGTGCTCAATATCTAATAAATTACCTTATTAAGCTTATTACCTTTTTAAAAGCTGATCCCGGCTTCAAAAATAATAAGCCATCAGTTCTTCAAACTAGATTCGGAAGATTTTCGTCTCGTACTTCATTATCAATTCTCCATTTAATTCTCTCTCCTCTGCTATCAACTTTGATTTGATTTTCTTCCCTCTTAACTTTTCTAATTTATGCCACGCTAACTCTCAAAAGCTTTTAGCCTTTGACCTCCTAATTTTTTCAAGTGTTTCTTAGTCTTTTATTTCACGGCTTTGGACCGAAGTTTTCCCAACCATCTCTTATCGTTTGTCATACTTTCTTAAAAGCCCAAAATGTCACCGCAATCTTCTTTTTCACTCCTTCCGTGATTTTCCCATTTCTGAATTGATTCTGATGCGCTTTCAACTTTTTTAAATAAATCGTTATAACACTTATAATCGATATAGTTGAGCCTTACTCAGGAGGAACGTTATGTAAATAAATAAACTAGTCGTAGGTGAGCCTGAGGATGGCTTGAATTGAAACCGGTCGGTTTAAAAAATTGTTCTGTGGAAACAACAAGTATTTCATTTCTCCTAATTAAATTTCAAGACTTTTGAATTCGCCAATCTTTTGAGAATCGTTGCAAGATTTACGTTGACAAATAATCTGAATATCTTATTATAAATAATCCCCAACCATGTTTCCCTTTATTTCAAAACGTATTCTCCAGTAGATTAACAACTCTGTAGCAATTTTTCTCAACACTCGCATTTCTATCCATCGAATGTTTCATTTATTGAGAAACTTTTTGCTTCAATCGAAGTATTGCTGACCGTAGGCAGAAACCTTAACTCTCAGCCTATCATTAAAAATGCGGCTTCTTTTGCTACTCAAAAGTTTTTCCTTTCCAATCAACTCGATGAACATTGAAAGGGAAATAACTATGCGAATATGACTGGAAGTTATCAATAGAAACCTACCACTGTTAATTAGACTCTCGATGCTCTTCTTAATTATTTGCAATACCAGAGCAAATTGTTCCCATAACAATATATAAAACAGAGTTCAAATTTAAAGACGCAAATGCTCGTAGCTTTTCCCAGTAATTTTGTTATTCCTATTCCAAAACGGTTCTTTATGTTTTCTATTTCTCCAATTTAATTCGGCTATGCATGTCTGGTATTGACGAAGAAACGAACGAGAAAAAGTCCGCCATAGCCGGGACTCGAACCCGAATCGTCTTTGGGCGGTTTCTTCATCCTATTTACCCATAACAGCAGTTAATTGGATAAAGCAATCGACTGGAAAGCGAGAGATCGAGAAGATCGAGGATTCTTTTTCCTTCATTTTTGGTCTTAATTCTAGTGTATATTTCTTGCGCTCTTCATCATTTGTGCGTCTAATATTTCCTAATGAACCTCGGATTGCAAAGTGGGCAACGCCTTCGAAGGAAGCGGTCTTGGGTTCGGTAGGGATTATAGATGCAGCTGTCTGAATTATGTGATTGTGGTTCCGACAGCGGCATGAGTGACGATGTGCTGACTACGGTGAATGCCGCCTGTCTAGGCCTCAATGGGCTTTTAACTTTCCCTGGCGCCAATATCTCTCTTCTCCTTTATAGTGTACCTATTCACCTCCGGAGGGATAAAACGGCACCTCTCGCCATCAGTGAGGAGCATTTTTAAAGGTTCCACAAAAATAATATCAGCGCATTTTAGCAACGGAACTTGCAGAATATTCACCAACTTGGTTGGAATGGAATCCGTTGGTCAGAAGGAAATGTTTGTTCGCGTGGAAGGGAAAGTGAGTGGCGCAGAAAAATGGATTTTCAGGAAAACGGAGAAATATTCGGTAACGAGCGTATGGTGTGGAATAAAAACACTTGATGATCCACTTGGAGTGGGTGACATTGTGTGTGTGCGCATGTCCCAGAAGCGCCCTCTTCCCGTTTCGACTCGGAAGCGCGGCAGTTTGTTGGCGAGAGTGCGGCTGTTTGGACGTTGTCATGGATTGCCTCTCGGCTGCGGCCAAATTCGCTGCTCTGCTCTCGATCTTAGGTAAGTCCCATTCGATCCATTTACGACACTTGTTGAGTCACCTCTGCATTCTTTCCGGGGGTTCTGCTTGTAGATTAGCTCTAGGCTTTTTTTTCTTTCGATGAGACACTTTGTTTTGCTCTCGAAGGCAATGATGACGGAGGGGTTCAAGAGTCCTTCGCAAGGAAAAAGTGAGATTTTACTGTAATATTTAACCCAAGGTCGAGTATTTTCACATATACGATTATGTTCTTCAATTTTTGCTAATCCTAAAGTGTATTTACTTCGCCTTACAAATAGGACGGGGTCCGGTGGAACTAGTTTCTCTTCTTTGCAATCTAATGGAAATAAATTTCAGGTGTTCTGGCCGAACTTTGCGGAACGCCATCTAGAGCAATCGACTTCTTCATATATTCCTCAATTTATATTTAAACGACCGATTTCCACCTGGACCTGGGATAACATTAGGACCTAAGATGACTTGAGGAAGATCATTATGATCGAAGTCGGTCGTTAAAATATAAATTGTAGAAAACACAAAGTATTGTTTTAGTTGGCTCCAATCTAAGGAAAAGAGTAATTTCGAGGAAGAGCGGACTTAAGAAAAGTCCGGGAAATGAAGACAAGATCTTCCTCTATCCGGGAGGTTGCCTTAGCCAACTAAGCTATCCGGCCAGATTCAGTTTTGGAAACATTGAATGCGACTAAAGCAACCCTCCGGATATCGGAATATCTCGGGTTACCTTCCCATTAGCGCCAGACTTTTTTAACTGCGTTTTTTGGATGGTTCAAATATTATGGAACATTATAAAATCAAGCAGTTATATCTAATACTGATGATTTCAATATAATAAATGTGACTTTTGATAAAATATTAACAAGAGCAAAGAAAACCTCGAGGAAGTCATGCGAGGTCATCTTTATGCACCTTAATTATCCTACTTAGAATAATATTAATCCTTACTTTTTCCGTAAACTGTCCTGTCATAGGAACTAACTAGTCAGACTACTAACAGTAAGAGTAAAGATGGTTGAAATAGCCCTCTAAGATACACACTTTCGATTGAAAAGCAATCGCCTATTTCTGGGACCAAATAGAGAATGCAATACGATAGCAATTCCGCGGGTGTAAATTAATAATTCATTCGACAGACGACAAAATATGAGGAAAACGTAGGATCCCCGTGGCATTTGCAAGGGAATTTCGCGGAGACGCATTTCCCATCGCGTTCTCTTTCACTGTTTGAACACCATTCGCGAAAAATCACTCGCAAATGTCAAATTCGAGAGAAGGTCGTACTCTTGAAGAAAAAAGAATCAACTCCGAAGTTTTTGTTGGCTTGCGTGAGTGCTTTGTCTTTAGGAGACTGAATTTCTGAATTATCCTAGCGTTGGAATGAATGCCCACATCACCGCAAGGGTCTCTTACAGCTGACCGAAATGAAGACTTTCCAAAACATCCCATTTATTTCCATTAGAGTTATATAAAAAAATTAAGAATACCTGGGAATGCTTGAAAATGTTTGTGCTTTACGTTAATGAGATTTATTTAAACTCTTGTATAAACAAGTGAACATAGTTGTCGAAGGTTATTCCTAAATTCATATTCCTATGACTGCAATATATATTTACCATTCTCGAATCCTATTCAAAAAGTTAAAAACTTTTCTGGTTCCAAGTGAGTGAATATATGCCTCATCATGATGATACTATGATGAGCATCATTGAAATGACTGTTTTGACGTGACATCATGAAATGACACATAGACAAGGCCTCAAGTGAGTCAACCTACTTAAGGTAGGTAATTTACGAGTAGAGCCCCCCGTGATAGGATTTGCATAATTAATGCGTATCTTAACTAATATATGCTGCGCCTTGATACTTGAAAATTTATTCGATACTTGAAAATTTATTAACTATTCCTTGGTTTCCAAATAATCCGCTGGCCCTTATTTCGAAACTTAAACTCCTAACGGACACCCCATTACAACAGACACCCCATTGCAACGGACACCCCATTGCAACGGACACCACCTTTCCAACGGACATCCTATTACAACGGACACCCTAACACAAGGGAAATTTCTCCTAAGGGACAATTTAAGATGTGCTGGACACCCCTCAGCAACGGACAGTCACCAAGGTCCGTAGACTGTCTCTTGTTGAGGGGCTTTACTGTACTTAGGATAAAATGAGAATTATTTGATGATACCATGGTAGGGATTTGTTATTAAAAACTAAGGGTGAATGAATAATGAAGTTCAGAATGAAATTGTAAGGCACATGCCTCATTTTCTTAGTTTGGTATGAACTGGGAAGTTAAAATTCCCTGAAAAGTGAGTTCATTTCAATCATAAGTTAACCAGAGTTAATATACTGTTATATAAATTGTATATTTTTGACTGTATTGGCTGTTCGGCTTGCTCATAGCTTAGAATGGTTTGAGAGAGTAATTGGCGAACTTCTTTCTTATAGGAATTTTGTGCAGTACACGTTCGATGGGGAAGGGAAATACGGTTAAGACGCTCTTTATGGAACCGACTGAAATCCGCGCCATAAATTGTTATAACCGAGATATTACATGTTTATTTCTTTTACTTTAGAAAACAGAAAGGTGTTTTGGCAAACTAATTTTCAAATAACGCTTCACACCGTGGAACAGAAAAGGAATCTTCCTTAGTTATCTTAACTTGTCACAGCTGTAGATATGTTTATAGTCCGCGAACTAATGCTGTAATGTTGGCTCCTCGTCATAAATTTAAAGAATATTCGGACAAAGTAATAATATTACTACTTAAATTTGGTCATTTTTTCACATTATAATAAAGCAACTTTCACTTGATATACAATTAGAGAAAAGTTTCTCAACAGCATTGGTGAGAGACGATCGCAGAGCACGATACGCTCAACAACTTAACAAACACTGCGCTGCCACTCTGCTTTACTCGATATGTTTGAGATAAAGGGAAACTGAACATCTCACTTCAGCGGGAGAAAGATTATTCTGCTTCGCGATATCTTCATTTTCCTCAAAGTAGTCATTTTGAGAGTTAGTGAGAAGGCGAAATAGACTATTGACTGCATGATTGGCTGGGGACGAGAAAAATCCGCGTCTTAAACGGGTAGCAGAGCGTCTTGAGCTTATGGTGTGTTAAACGCGAAAGCGACCGAGAGAAAACTGTTTACTAATCGGAATAGCGTCTTAAGCGGGTAGTGTTATAAATGTATTTTACTGTACGCACTTAGAAATTCCTTTGCATAGCAGTATTTTCAAAGGGCTTAACACCCTGTGTTATTCTAATATTCGTTTTTAAAATGGATTCGGTCAATTTTAATTTACTAGAGGTCAAGGGTTGAGTAAAGATGAAAAATGTTCCGAATAACAGCGAAAAGAGTGTTAAATGAACGGTAAAAATGTACCAAAATCAATGTATTGAATCATATTAGACATTTTAATAGTGCAAGGAATACATAAAAAGAATCATATTAGACATTTTAATAGTGCAAGGAATACATAAAAAGAGCAAATATGAGCGATATATTAAAAATGCGCAACGGTTTCGACTTTGGTGAGAGCGATCCCCGGTTCGATTCCCGTTGGGGTCTCATGGTCGAAATAACCTCATCTGGTAAAGAAATTTTAATACCAAAAAAATAAGTTAATTGACACCTAAAAGTGATTTCAGAGACATTTTAGGAAATATGTTGAGGGAGACATTCCTCTCTCTAATGATTCACCCTCAGGAAAACTACAACTTGTCTTTCTTTCTACCTTGAAACGAGTACCTTTCGTCACTGTTTTACTTGTACTTTTCTCCTTTCTATGTAGATTAAATGTTTGCTTCACTTGTCTTCCCTTCTCACAAGGATAAAATTGATCCTAACTTCTCAAAATTGGCACAGTAAAAGCCGTTTAATCTAATGCAAGGACGAGGTTTTTGCTTGGTCCCATCACTGGATTTTAATAAATTATCCCTTTGTCAATGTTTTAAGTTCCGATGTCTCACAGGTTAAGTTGAAAATATCTTCAGTCGCGAAAGGCTTCTTTTTGCGTGATTTTGGAGCGAAAAAAATGTGCGAAGAAATTGGAAGGTGACGAAAATTGATGAGTGTGACACAATGAGAGAAAAGTGATTGACAGCGCCGGAATTCGAATGCGTATAACAGATTAAAAAATGGGGAATTGAATGAAAGCGACAATCTGACGCGTGAATAACTTTTGAAATTCAATTTCCGACATTCTCAATAGCAAGTCGCGTACTTGCACACCCTCCGCACCTAGAGTAATTGGAAACGCAAAGAATCTTTGCATCGAATGGGGGAAACATTCAATCATCTTTCCATTCGCAGGCGTTTATGAGTTGCATGTTTATGAATTCTTCCATGTTTTGCCAAATATAGCCTAACTTTTTTCACGGGAAGAGCGAAGTCGTTCGCATCTTGTCATGAGTTGAAAGATCGCTTTAATTTCTCCATGCCGTGGGATTTTGGAAAAATGGTTGTCATTTTTACAAAATAATGAGATTGTTTTTCGAATCGTGATTCAATCCACAACACGTGTGCGTGCATTAACGAGCTTTTGGAAATTAGGAATTACACGGTGACTTTGGAAATTGTGATGGACTCAATAATCTCGTAATTTTGAAATTGGAAACCAAGTACTAATTCACTATGATTACGTTACTCCATCACTTCGTAGTTCTAATGAGTCTCGTTAAAATGAGTTAAGCCGTTGAAAATCGAATCTAAGGTAATGTTAGATGCCATGCAATGTATACATGTAGAATGTAACGAAGTTGTCACACAGGTATTAAATCAGAACTACGTAGGGTAAGAAAAGTAACTTGCTAATTTAGTATTTCATTTCTTAATTTTTGGAGTGCTGAATAATGACGATCGATTGAAGACTAGACGTTATAATAAAGCGTAGTTTAGAGCAATTGGTTCACGGCCTTGTTTAAGATTGCATTTCTCCTAAATATCTTTATTTTCCCAGTTTCAAATCGAAACCAATTTTTTAAACATATTTCGCGGCGAGTCGTACTTTGAGCAGACTTAATTCACGTAGTGAAAACGCAAGCGTTTGATTTCCGCCCCAGTTCTTCAGTGCCTCCATGTTTTCATTAGCCTACTAATGGACACCACGCGCACTCAAAGAACTCAAATTTCATATGTTTACGCTCGCTTTGCTCTAAATTCTGAGAAAATACTTAGTGTAATTATTCTTCTCTTTAACTAGAGTTCTCTTCCCAGCAGATGTTGGTTTGTTTTACTAACGCACTAAATTTTGCATTGCTGCCATAGAATGTCTCTCTAACAGGTTATACATAAGATATTCGATCGATTTACTCAATGCATTTTCACGATTTACAAATTTTTGTTTGGAATCGGTTCTGAGTTTCAGCACTTTATTAATTGGCAAAATACCGGGATTAGAGTGCTTTCTTCATAATCAAAACAAAGAAAATGGTACGTTACCATCACTGCTTGGTTATTTTATTTAATATTGTTATCGTTGCTCCATTGCAAGCTGTACTTTAGTGGGACAAAAAATACAAAAATAATAAACCCTTCCTTGTAGCAGATGAAAGCACAGATGCCCGCTGTAACCAATTGGCCGATAGACAAAAGAAAGTTCACCGAATCGCCGTCCTCTATCCTCGCCTTGCCTCTAAAATGGAAATCGGTTATTTGGAATAATTAATGTTTTAAGAATAATGTAAAGAATACATAAAATAGTTATTTAATTGCTCGCTGAAAACTGAGCCAAATAAAGTATCGAAGACGCTGTATATGCGAGAGAAGCAGTCCGATCTTCATAAATGTGATGTAAATGAAACCAGAATTACACAAACTGTTTATAACGCGGTTTGGTTTATACCTGTGAAATGTGAGTAAATCCTAGTTTTAATGTATTATATTGATGATTAGACTACTCTTGAGTTGAACGCCTTCTCATTTTAAGGGAAATTTGTGATCACAAATAGAATATTTCCCGATGGACATTTTAAGCCTTTCTTCGGTTATCGTCAGATTATTACCAATGCGCAATTCAAAGATCATCAAGGGATGATGAATTTTCCTTCATAATCACTGATGCTTACATTAATCAATTTATCTGCAAGTTCAAGCTCTTCCATAGGAAGGAATTCGATGAATATGCGTTGTCTCTTAATAATTCATTTGAAAACACTTGACTCTTTTTCGTCGAAATAGAAGGAAGAATTTAGCGTTATTCCACTTGTAGTAGATCTTCTAAAAGCAGTTTATTATATTTTAAAATACATCCAGTATTCATAATAATAGGGAAAGTCTAGGGAGTAGATTCTGGGAATAATTATAGGAAATATTGAGCTTTATATAACTTTTAATTATTTACTGGAGCGATGTATGTATTTTTGAATCCGCAATTGTACGAAATTAATATTAGCGAATAATTTTTGGTTTCGGAATTATGAATGACTACATCGTATTCACGAATTCCAAGTTAATTTAAATGACATTAAGGTACATAGAGTTCCGGAAATAAATTATGATACTGAAAGGTTCATAAGTTCAAGTAAAAAGGTAAATAAGTTCATGCGGCTTCTAACACATATTTTTCTCGCATTTTCTAAAAAGTCGGGAGGTTTTTTCCATTATTTTTTGTGGATTAATTAAACTTCAATAAATACTGTACGCGATTTATCAATTTCATTTATGATTAATTTAAAACTAAGCGATAAGAGGATCATTACATAAGTCAGAAAAGTCAGTGCCAAACATTCCGTCAATAATAATTTCTTTCCTTCAGAAGTAACATCGTTCTGTTTTCCAAAGAGAGCCCTAATACAACAATGGCGACTGTCTAATGAGCCCTCTATTGTTTGATTCCCCTGTTAACCCTTTCGCTCCTTGGGGCGAATTTAAGCGTCCCCTGGGAGGCACAGCTTTTTGTCGTTATCCCTTCCGCATGGTCGCCTTTCTCCGTAAAAGATCGACCGCTGTTGTGTTTACACTCGACGACAATTAATGTTGTCCACTCTTCTTTAAATAAATAGCGGAGTCGAAACGCAATAAAAAATATCGAATGTGTCGCTATGAAAGCAGCGGAAAGAGAAAAAAAGGGTGCAAAAGGACTAGTTGATCTACGGAGCATCGAAGAATTTACTATACTTGTAATCGCAAAGATTAAAGTAGGAGTGATTTACTTGAAGAGAATATCCCGTTAAAAATATACGTAATTTATTAGATCTCCGAGAAAAAACGAAAAGATGACACAAGGAAATAATCTCAGAAGAGATTGCTTCTTCTGGTCGTGTTTTCAATGGAGAATACGATTGCAGCTAGTGTTAGATATCGGTGTCTTTGCACCCCCTGCCACACCCCTTTGGTGGAATGCAGGTCTGTATGTAAATATAGGATTGAAATACTGTATGTTAATAATAGCTGTAATGTTATCTGTTGTAGAAAGGAGGTATTTCTAGTATATCGTCGTAGGAGATGAGTCATTTCCTGTGTGAATAATTTTGTATTATGTAATCAGCATATTATTCGGTGTTGTATCATTTTATTAGTGCATAATATTACTGTAGCATTGTTTTCTCCAGACTGCAATGAATGTTTCATAAGAAATGAGCGTCTATTTTCTGTTTTGGTCCAACTAATTCTCTCGCAGACGAGGATATTTAAGTTATTGCATATTTATAGTTATTTATTTAGTTATATTTATTAAAATGCGAGTATGCGCGCATTAAAAAGGAAGAGGAGATGCAAAGGAGTGATGGAAAGCAGTCAACGCAGCTTCATTTGTTTTTGTGAAGTGAAATGATCAGAAAACATATTTGCAACTTCTCTTTTCCACGATTTTATTATATAAACAATAGAGACCGTTTGGAGAGGATCGATGGGTCAATTTTCAGAGAATTTGTTTGTAAAAGCATTCCTTTTATGATAAGATATTCTATTCCTATTACATTTGAATTCATTGCATTCTAAAAATGAGTTATTACGGATCAAAATAATAAGGCTATAAGATATATGCATATAAATCGCTTAATTTCGCTTTCGTTAATTTTTCGATGTCCTGTTATCATTTCTTTCGCTATTCTTCGTTTTAAAATTCTGATCAATGAATACTTGGAATATTATCTTAGAGATGATGATCTCGATCGTAATTTAACCGTCATCTTGATCGAATCTTCATTTAATCGTACAAATTACAGAAGTCGTTTGCATTCCGTTTATTTTAGGAGAACGATCTCTGAATGAGCTACCTAAAGTTGAAATCACGTAGTCACGTAAAACTGTCCGCTTTGAAATTGGAATTCAAATGAAATCTTCATTTTCTTTCTAGAATTATCTCTTTTGCCAGACCTTCTAACGCAATTCGATTTACGAGCATCACTGAAAATTTCCAATCTATACTTTATTTTCTTCACCTATACATTTCACTCCCATTTATTCTCGCCGTATTTGCCTACCTGATTTTACGTAGCATCAAAATTTGATGTTTTTATTTTTAATGACCCTGTTTTCCGATCCGTAAAAGATTATTACAACCCTCTTATTTACGTCACTTCCTTTCGCCTCGTAAAAGCGGATATATTTTATGATGTTCCACAATATCGTAACACCGATGAAATTCTAAAGGGAAATTCATCTTCGAGGGACACGTCCTCAAGCTAAGAGCGTCATTTTTTACAAGCCTTCCCTTTATCGATCTTCTTTGCTCTGATCAATAATTATTATCTATTTATTTATTTATACTGCAAATAGTCAATGTTCTAAGTGGTAGCTATTCGAGAGGCAAATGTGTAAAAATGAAAATCCCTGTCTGATATTCACCCTAATTGGGAAGGAAACCCATCCTCCCAATAGTCACAATTAGAGCCGCGCCGCCGACAAAATAAGGCACGCCGCCGAAGAATATTCACGACTCTTTTCACGACTCTCATACACGACCCCTTTACACGACTCTTCTACACAACTCTTCTACACGACTCTCAGTACTGAAGTCCCTAGTCAAAGAAAAAGGATCAAAAAAAGTTTTTAGACCAGGTTTGTTCGTTTCTTGCCCACTGTGGTACGTAGTATTCAAGATAGTTCTAAATTTTGTTCATAGTTATTATAAAATTATAAGAAAACACTGTGAGAAATTCGAGTTATTCATGCCGTATACGAACGAAATTGACGCGCCGCGCCGGTTACGCCGCGCCGCCGCCGCTCGTCAAAATCAAGACGGCGCCCATGTCTAGTCACAGTGTTATGCAGGACATGTTACTTTGTTATCTCAAAAACATTTACAGTTTTACAAATCTGGTTTTAAATTCTCAATATTTTACACAAAATAATTAATCGTAAATTTAAATATATATTCGTTCAGTGGTGACAGCCTTATCTTCGTGGAATACCGTAATAGGAAGTATGGGAAAACGAAACGAATTAAGTAAATTCAAAAGAAGATTTTTTACCTTCGACCGGTTTCACACATATTTTCACTATGCTTTCTTTACAATTATTAATTTTCTTATTTCCAATACATTATATGAAGGTCATATTTTGCCGTTTACCTGGAGGAATAGAATCATCAGGTAAATTGTTCCATTTCGTTGTCCTTCGATTCCGAAATCAATATCCGTCTTTTGTTTCGGTGATTTATGTACGATCCTTTCTCCGGAGATCTTTAATTCTACTTTTCAGTTCTTTCAAGGAAGGCTTACAGTTGGGCTACCGAAAAGCCACGTTCCATTTCAAGGAAACCGGGTTCGATTCCCGGTGGCATCTCACGTGCGAAATGACCTCAGCTGTCGAAGCACTTTTCACAATATTACTACTACTAGTGCTACAGTTCCTATACTACTCATTTTAAGTCATCTTTCCAATTTTTCCTGACCATAGTAATATATATACGTTTGTCTTCCAGTGTTTTCCCAAAACGAAACTTGCTGCTCTCCTCTTTACATTTTATGCTCGTCCTTAAGCACTTTTTAATCCCAAGCGCTCTCTCCATACGTACCCTAACCAAGTAAGCTTTTACATTTATATACAATCCCTACAAGGCGTGTGGCAGAGGGTGCAAAAAACGAACTCTGGTTGGTATTATTTTCTCGATCAACTCTCGTGATTATTTCCTGTTGACACTTCTTCATTTGATCTCGGTCCTCAAGAACGTTCTTAACTGGAGTAACGAAGTCAACTATCTAGTCGACCAGATCGGTTCTGATAAATTTTTCGAATACTTTTTGTCGGTGATCAAGTCTTCCATCCTTAAGAGAAACCCGAGTGACTGTATCATAGCTGAAACATAGCTTTATTTGTAACATTACCACCGGACGGTTGTCCACCTGTGACGTATTTTTCAATTGACTGCAATCTCCAGATCGGAAAGTAATAACAATTCGTACTGATTCCAAATTGCGCAACAGTACTCTAGGAATTGAAGAAAGCCGTTTCTTTTACTCTCAATGAGCATCCCCTAAGAATTCAATTTCTTTAAGTGTACTTTTTCTTTTCTTCCTCACCTCTTTTTCTTAGGTTTTGATTGCAATGTTAAGGTTCTAGTTCGCTCTGCAAATTACATTTCCGATTTGACTTACTCATTTCCTAGATATCAAAAGGCATTTCCTAGATATCAAAAGAAATAAATTAGAAAATGAGGTGAATGCTTTAAAATTAATAGGTTACTATGGGAATCTAACGTTTTATTTTCTTACTCAGGATGCGAAGGCGGTGCTTCCCTTTTTCCGCATTAGACCGATCACTTGTTATTACCGAAATTTGGGAAGATTAGAGGACAGATTACGGATACGTGACTCCAATTCGGGGGAATTATCGCGGTTTGAGTTGATTTATGTGACGGAGCTCTCCTGTTAGTGACACTGCGTTTTCTCTCTTATAGTTTTCGTTCCGGTTTAACGAGAGAAAAATTTTTGGTTCGATTCTGTTTTCGCCCCTTCTGCAAACGTTTGTTTCTCACCCTTGTTTTTGTAATATAATATCCATCCGAATGTTTTTTTCATTATTTTATCTCTCTTCATATATACTAACAGACATTTTTAGAATAAAAGATAGTAGTAGTTGCAACTCGTACTTACACATGATTAGTAGACTTTCCTCCAATTAGACTTATGAACTTGTAAAATATGAATAATTAGACTATGACTTGTAAAATATGAATAGTTAGACTATGACTTGTAAAATATGAATAGTTAGACTATGACTTGTAAAATATGAATAGTTAGACTATGACTTGTAAAATATGAATAGTTAGACTATGACTTGTAAAATATGAATAGTTAGACTATGACTTGTAAAATATGAATAGTTAGACTATGACTTGTAAAATATGAATAGTTAGACTATGACTTGTAAAATATGAATAGTAAGACTATGACTTGTAAAATATGAATAGTTAGACTATGACTTGTAAAATATGAATAGTTAGACTATGACTTGTAAAATATGAATAGTTGTAAAGAAGTAATCGGAAAGGAATCAAGGCTTCGGTTCGGGCTCATTTTATATTTTTCGGTTCTGCTTTCACTTTGGCAAAAATACCGCTTCTTTCGGTTTTCCGGCTCGATGGCCTGCTTCTAGAGAGATGAATGGCGTGGAATTATTATGGTCAATCTTCACTTGGTGGAGTTCTGCAGCCACCAAAGGGAAACACCTACTACTTTCCACAGAAGATTTTTAATTCTAAATGTTTCGTCAACATATTAATATACTAAGATGATGATGATGTCAACTCGTTGATGACGAATTAAAAATCTAATTATTCAGTGATGTCCTTTCAAAATGGATGGCGTTTATCTTCATTTCGAAAATCACATAAAGTTGAAATTATTAAATCTCGGCATTTAGCTTTTGTAATGTATGTACACGAATAGGATCTCGAAAATCATTTTACCATAGGAATATAAAATACATAAAGTATGCAATTTCTGCGTTATTGCTGGAGTGGTATTGGAGTTGCAGATGTAAGAGCAACAGAGAAAACAACTGAATCGGAGTGTGATCTTCCGTTTTTATCGTCCATTTTAGAGCTTCCGAAGCAAATTATAATTTGCGTCAAATCACAAAAATAACATTATATTTTCCACATGAGAGTACGAACCTTACGACAAGACAGCTGAAACTCATGTTCTCATTCATCATTCGTCTCCATAATTTTCTTCTCAACTTTTCGTTCTTTATCTTCGTACTCACAGAGAGAATTCCGCCTGCAAAAGAACTTCGCTTTAAACTTTCCTTTATTTTTAACTCCCCTTTGAATTAATCTCTGCGCCCAACTTTCCCTTATTCCAACGAATAATATGCGATTAACTCCACATCTCTTTCCGTCTTTTCATTCAAATCTCTTGCGAAATACTTTGGAGGGAAAAAAAAACATTTTCCTTATTTTATACTTCGAAGTGGACTGGTGATATGGTTCATTTTCCTTATTCATTAGTATTACAAAATTATTATTTTCGCAATTGTAATTTGGCTAAATCGTGTTTTATCATCTCATTTCTTATTTCGCTCTTTCTAAATAAAATATATCGAAAATGAGAAGTAACGCTCCCAATATGACACAATATAAAATGCTACATTTATGCCTCGAACGATAAGGGATTTATTTTGAGAACATTTGACTTCTCTTTCCTCTCCTTACACTGCTTCGCTAATACTAACAGAATTATAATGCATTACTTTAAAGAGCTATTTGGTCTCCGGTGAAGTCACGGGCAGTAGTTGAGTCACAAAGGCTGTATCCGCTCGAGTACTCTTGCAGTTACCTCACACAAATTGAGTGGCCAACGTAAAACTTTCTTGCAAATGGTGCGCAGCATATTTAGAAGTGAAAGGAAGGGATATTGGAAAGGCCACTTTGATGATATGTGAAAGGAGGCGGCTCGTCAATAGTGGAAGTGAAAGGAGAGTTGGTTGCTAAGGGAAGGAGCATCTATTGGATAAACGAGTGGGTGAGAATAATGGTCGGCTTTACTGCTACGTTAAAGCGGAAGGAGGATTATTTTAAAATTCTTCCAGGAAATCAATTTTTTAGTATCGCTAAAATGCTTCTTTTCCGTTCGGAAGGCTCGATATTTTTGAGGCGGCCTTTTGTTGTTGCTACTCCAATTTGGTTAAAAGATCTTTCTTTGCCGGCGAATAATGCCGCATTCATGAATTTGGGGAAGAAAGAAGTCTCCAAAAGATGTGAACTCGATTTTAATTTCCTAAATATGTATTCCGTTGTTCTTACTTTATAAAATTCGGACTGAGGTGCCGGGAATTTTCAAAAGTCTCATTTCTACGACTATTGAAAGGAAGATATTGCTCTTGAGTTAAACCCTAATTAGCCTTAATAGTTTTGAATTGCAGGAATCAAATCCTATTATGTATAAAATCGGCGAAAACAACTTCCAACGGCTATTTCGATGATTATTTCTGGCATCGTTCTTCTCTTTCGTTAAGATTAAATGCATAATTAGTTAATTTTTCATTAAGTTGCGAATTGTGCTCTAAAAATCATCATGCGCCAGAAAAAACACTAAAACATCTCAGTAATTTATATTTTTCCATAATAATGACAACCGAACTTCATGCATAATGTTTAATTCATGTTGTTGCTCTTAGTAAAGATATCGGAATGGGTGTTATGCTTTTTTCGTGTTTCTGGTGATGCCTATACACCTGGATAACCTATAAACATGTTTAAACAATTTTAAGTAAAATCGTGTTAAAATGAGGTTCAATAAAGTTTAAATGGACTAAAGATCCGGGTAGAACTGTAAGACTTTCAAATATTTGAATTATTTTTCACTCGATAATGGGAAATTGTTCAAGTTAATATAGGTAGTTAATTGATTCAAATTAAATTCAAATGGCGTTAGTAGGTTATGTAGATTTAAATATTATTGTCTGCTAACTTTTTGTACATTCCAGCTGTTTATATTATAAAATAGTGTAGCTTTTGAAATAATGTAGTTAATGGAAGGAGTTATTAAATATTTATGTTCTATAATTTTAGACGTAGATATATGTAATATTATTAGTAATTTTGTAGAGTAGATTGACGTCGGAATCAGTCCACTTGCCTGTGAATAAAAGAAATATGAATTTTCTATAAATTTCATTTTTTTCATTAAATATAAACACAAAAAATGAATTTTCACAGATGTGCAATTGGTGAAAACCAAAACTTCTTAAAAATCCACGTCAAAGCTCATACTTTTCATGTAGAAAATATGCATACATATAAATCGATCGTCCAGCGAGATAATTTAAGGTATCATATTTACAATATCTATTGTGTTTCATAAACACAATGATACAAATCACCCGTCGACTGCGATCGCTAGCAAAGAATTCTATCTTCTCGAACAGCTTGTGCGATAGAAAAACTTTTAGAAAGTGATATCTCGTTCATCCGCTGGGATTAGCACTTTGCGCGCCATCATCTATCTTCCCGAAAAGACGATTCCCTATTTTTAAAGGACATGTTTCCTTCTCTTTATTAAACATCTCAAAATTGGAGATCATTTGGAATTCTTTTTCTCCAAGATAGAATTCTGTTTGATGTCGTTTCAACAGAGCAAGAGCAGATGGCTGTTAAGATTTATTTTAAAAAGTACTTCTTTTTCTGAAAATTGGTTGCATCTTTACTACCAATGTGTTGAAAGAATTATTTAGGACGTTGCTACTACCAAGTATAGATATAAAACTCATTACATTTCTTTACATGACCGTTTTATATGTTTATAGTGCGTGTTTTCCTCGTCAACGTGATTCTCATTAACATATGTTTATTGTTTTTGAATTAAATATTTGTGATATAAATGTAAATGCTTAAACTTTTATATTTACAATGTATATATTTATCTTTTTAACAGGATTTTGCTCGTAATGAACGACTAAATAAATAAAATGTGAACTAACATTAGGAAGGAAGAGATTGAGAGGGAATTCAGAATGAGCTATTTGAAAAGAGTGTGATAATGCAATGTATAGTAAATATAAATTGAGCTCCCAAGTCTGAGTTGCCATTCTACGTTAGGATAATACAAAGATATCATCAGACGGAACTCATTGAGGTTAGAGAAAAAGTCAACTGCTTCAATGCAATCATCGAGGAAATGATTTGAAATTATCTCTTTTACAATACTAATTCTCTATTGGGCAAAATTGGGACTAGATGATCCCATCTTTAATTTAACGATTGTCAACTCAATAAATATAAAATAGTTTTGCTCTTCACAGTAATATAAAATTGAATATACACTGGAAAAAGGAACGGAAGATCGGTTCCGTCGAGAGAAAAACAAACTAATATTTTTGCTCACAAAATAAATACTTCCACAGCGGGGATACGCCCGCGAGGAAAAGGTGTAAAAATCTCTAGGAAATTATTAGGAAAAGAGGGATAGATTGCAACACAGTGGGTAGTTAAAATTTCAAAAGTGAACAGACACAATATGTATCAGAACAAAAAAGATTAAGCTGAATATAGAAGATCATTCTTAAGTTAGCATAAAGTATCTACGTTAGATTTACAGTCAGGCAGTTTTATGACACTAGTAGAACTAAATAAATCATACAACTACGAAGGTCGTTATTTCGTTTGAACAATATTATTATAAAGTACACCATTACGCTTAATAAAATGAAACACTTTGCAACTTCCTCAGAACGTATTTTTTTAAATAGGCGACAAGTTCGGACGATGCATCATCTTCAGGCATATTATTATACACGTCATTATGCACAAAAAGAAATCAAAGAAAGCAAGAAAAAGGAAAAGTAAAAGGAATGGGAGAAAGAGAGAATAAAAAAAAGAAAGTGAGAATGGCAAAATACGGTGGGATTAAACTTGAGATAATTTCACGTTATTAAGGTAGATGATTAAGGAATTTGTAAAATGGCCTTTTATATTTTAAGCTATACATAAATAATAAGTCATTCCTAGAATGATAAATGCAGTTTAATATGTTAGCCTATTTTAAAATACATATTCTGTTGTAACCTATGCTAACATAGGTTGATGTTTTCAGTTTTCAATGTTAGATTTGAATCCCACGTTTTATTTTCTTTCATCGTCTTTCTGAATGGCATTAGGGCTATGATTTTCCTAGATATTCATCCTCGAGAAATGAAACAGAACTGGCTCTTTGGATTCACATATATTGTTTAGCCGAAAGCAAATTAAATTGGTTTACACGGGCTTTGATCGAATGATTTCCAATCATTAATTTTTCGTATCTTTTTTGTCGATGCCGAATTACGACAAAAGAAGATATTAGCAAACTGATTAGGTATTGTTTCGACCGAAATCGCGGAAAATTGTTGCAACCGCTTTCAATTAAAAATGTAAAAGCGGCCAAAAATCGGCCTTTTGCAAAATGCAGCAATTAAACGAGGCTAAAATAAGCGATTTCGGGTTTTGTGGTTGCGATTCGATTAGACGGGAGGAAATAAAACGAATTTTGATTTATCTCCATGGAGATTCAAAACATCGCCTCTGGAAAAATATCATCGAAATCGATGTATCTTTACTTTCTCGAAAGGATTCCGAAGGTCAAAGTGTTTCTCCTTTAATGGGAAATTGAGAGCCCTTAACACGTGTCTTGGTATCGGAAAGGTCCATGCCATCCTGTCATCCCACGCGCTAAACGATGAGAAGAGGATTGTTTCGCGATAGAAACTTATTCTTTTTATAACTATTTCTGAAATCTTCTTGACTGCCGATGTCATCAATATTTCATCTAATGTAGTACGATATATAATACTTATTTAATACCTTGTGCTGTTCATTTATGGGTGTACAATACTGACTTACTATACTATGGAATGGCTAACAATGGTATTTCAATCCTAATTGCTATTCCGTATAACCAATCATTTATATGCAATTCATCCTATTTAAGGTCTGGAAAAAGTCTTAGCGGTCTTTGTGGAGCTGTGTATGAGACAGAATAGTCTCATCTGCCACCTGTTATAAATATCTAAAAATATAAATGATATACACGTAAATATAAAAAGAAAGGAAAGCTTTTGGAGTGGTTGTAAAAAATCTAAGGTGTGTCATCTTAAGGAAATGATCCAGAGTAGAAAATCATCCATAAAGAAGTGGATGTTAAAAACTTGCGCTAAACCTACTGATAGTACAAGCTAAAAGAAGTTAAGGATAACTGTGCATGACATGGAAACTACAGGAGGAGATTTTATGGAATGATAAAGTTATACAAGTTTATGAAACGTTATTTTATTGCCTTAATACTCATTAATACAACTGCAATTAAAATTATCCTTCCTTCGTTCACATTTCGACTCATTACACTTGAATTGCGATAGGATATCGATTCTTTCAGCGGATTTATGCAAAGCAATGCGAAAGACATCGGAAATATTTTTCACATAAGCATTTATCTTCGAGAACCCGACTATTATTACAGCTACCGATTATTATCAATTATGAATATTATTGTATTCACATAGAACTTGAAGCCCACGAGAAAAACTTACTTGCGATACCAATTCAACAAATTCGTTTAAAGTTTATGGTATGATCAAGCGATATAATTGTTTTATAATCTTATAAAAACATGAGAGAACATCTAAATTTGTTTACGCGGGTTTTTTGATTATATAATTTCACAAAACTTCGCATTTATAATAAGTATTTATAGTAAGCATTTGGAGTAATTTTTTAATCGGAACCACTTTTGTTAAGGAAACTGCTTTGCGTTTCTTGTAATTCATCCGCGACTATTTCTACATTGATTTTCGTCTATTATTAACATCTAGTCTCTATTATTACGTTACAACAATAAAGAAGACTTGATAAAATTACAAGTTCCATTTCATTAGAAGTATTTGATTGAAATTGATTTCTATGTCAAGCGAACGTGTGTGTTGCGGCAGTAATGCAAAAAGTAACCTAAGCTTGCATTGGACTCACGTTATATAATCATCTAGAGAATCCCGAGGTTGAATTGGGACATTTGCCGTTGAAAATCCAATCCCGAGTCCTTTTCACATTATACAAATGGCATTCGATATATAACACTTGATATTAAAACTTCTCTCTCAGGGGCTTGGACATCCTTTGATCGCAATGTATTGCAAATGCGGTGATGTAAGATACGTAATTTTGCTAATGTACAATGAAAAACTTTATCTGTGCGTGACAATGATAGGTGAATTGAGGGATAAACCGATTCATTGAGTTTGGAATTCGGGAGGATAGTAAATATATATAATGAAAAGCTCTTTCATGTCAAACACTCGAATTGCTCAGAAAACTCAAAGGATTCGGTAATCCCTGTTCCCAATTGATCTAATAATCAATTTCCTTTATCAAGCATGAAATTCTTCCTTATTTTTATCCAGAAACTAATCTCAGAAGTGTCTCCTCCAAAAGATCATTTTGTTGACAGAATCAGATGAATAAAGTGACATAATGTGTCAATCTTTCCGTTATCATCATCTGGGTCCCCGCAAGGCGGGTGTAAGCGGTCCCGGGTTCGATACCCGGGCCAACATTTATCCACTCAGCATCGTGTTGAATATATGAATTGAGAGACGGCGGTTTCGGTCTGAGAATACGGAGTCACTGCGCTGACCACGTGTCACCCACTGAATGCCGGCTGGCCAGGCCATATCCCTTAATGGAATGTCGCGCCGGAGACTTTTATTTATTCCATCCTTAGCTTATGAAAGAATTGTTTGAAATCTTCTTGTGCATTGGGAACGGATAACGCAGGTCTGCGGAAATTATTTTTCTATCAGCTGCATCGGCCTCTTTTACCGCTATAAATATTTTATGCTGAATCTGAAATTGGCCTTTATTTCTGCCATCACGTGCAGTTGAAAAACTAGGGAATGTAATACGCTGATTTGTAAATAATTGTCGCTCTTATCATAATTAAATTGACAAAAGCAAACAAATGTCTTTTTCATCATTTTATTTATTTTTTGAGAAGATTTAATGGAAGCCAAGTGAAATTACAAGAGAAGAGTTTAAATTTAATTGGGAGCAGTTCCACTGAAAAATAGAGGACCTTCACTTTTTAAACTGAACTGTAAATAGACTAAGTCCATTCTGTAAACGTAGAATACGTTCTCTCTTTCGCTTTCCTTATTCGAATTTTCTTGTCTGTTATAGCGGCCCAAAGTGTTTCGTTTACAACGGCGGAGTGCATATTTATTGTTTCGAATCATATATATTTTAAGCGGTGAAAGATTACATTTCCATTTACCAAATACATTCATTCGAGAAAGTCAAGTTGTATCAATATGGATGATGGGCAGAATACGCCTCTTCTCCTCATCGTAATTTTTATTTTGAAATTAATAAGAACGAACTTATTTTTAAGCTCATTTTATGATAAAGAATACTTATGTTTTTATATATGTTGCATACGTCAATTATTTATTTGATATTTTTTGTTAGTGTTAAATATTTATTTTTACTCTTATTGTTCACTATTTTTCAATCTCGCTTTTTATTTCCTTTTTTCCAAAAAATTACTCATGTTCTTACATATGTTTTACGTGTTAGCTATTTTTTAAATTCTGCTGTCCATATTTTTCAATCTATCTCTTTTTTATCTTTCTTAAAACTTTCTCAGGTTTTTCAAACCTCCTCCTCTTCGCGGGAGATTCCCTGAGGTGGATAAATCTTTTCTGCGATCAAAAATATCTAACTTTTTCTTCTCACCACAAAACCAGTCTTTCCTTCTGTATTCCTGTATATATTGTATTTTATTATATTAATTCAAAATCTTAATTCATGGTGTATTTAGTGTGTATAAAATTTTGTCTAAAAAATTCTGTTCGCCACGTTAATATGTATGAAATTACTACTTTTCTTTCCATGCATACAAACTTACTCATTCTACATCTCTTAATAAAAGGCTAATTTAATACTTAACTGTCATTTTACCGTTATATTTTTAATATAAATTGAAGGTCTAAAGGAAGAAAGTAAGACTACAGAATAAATTAATTAATCGTTATTATTACGAAAAAAATAGTAAATGTACCACATAAAGTTATTTAGATGAGATGGCATATGAGTCGGAAACACTGATTGAATACACTGCAGGGAAGAGCTGTAAGTAGCATTTTGAATGAAAGGGAGTTTAATGAAATCAATGAGTCTGAAGATTTGAGCAAGGTTAAGGAATAATAGAGAATACTGCGAAGAAACCAAGCATGTGACGTGCTTACTCTGGATTGATATGATTTGAAATAAATGTATTATCCACAAAAGAGAATAGGTGTAGTATTTACGTCCGTATCCATTGATACAAAAGAAATCTTCTGTTATCTTTTGAGGATTTGAATAAGAGGGAATCCGATTAATCGGATAATAGGTAAACAATTTTGATGAAAAATGTGTATGGAAATAACAAGCACTCGAGAAACGCAGAATTCGGGCAAAAGTGGCGTCCCGACAAAGGGACAATTGAAGTGCTTCTGCAAACGAAAACTTCAATAAAATCCCTTTCGTAGGAAGATATATTCTTTGTGATGGCCTAAGAGTGCTCTAATAACCTCTCCTTTTCCTGAGATTTCTTTCTATTCCGTACTCACAGAGGCCAATCGTTTCGTTCCTTCTCATTGAGCTAATGCAGAAACCATTCGAAAGTAGATTAAAAATGGAATATCACCGAGATGCACTTTTGCAATCTTATAGCTGAAAAGAATAAAGGATCATTCCCTTATAATTATAGCTGAAAAATTAACCTATGGGGATCTTAAGTAAAATTCTGGCTAAGAACAATTGTATAACTGATTCCGATTCTGGAAAAACTAATTGTTTTTTCCTTCTTTTACTTTATTTTTCCTTCTACTTACAGGGCTAGATTCATGGTATGCAAAATGATTCACCAAATAAATAACGGGTTCAATTCCATAGATATGGTTGCAGTGAAGTTGAATTCCACTCGAAGTACGAACTAAATTGAAGTTCCGTAATAGAGTTCAAAGGATGTCATGGTATGAAGGGAAGAAAGAAATTATATTGAATCCGACGAAAAATTTTTCGATTGACGTTTTAGTTCATTTTGCTCCGCTTTGCCCACTCAATTTTTCAAATTTACTTAAGATAACGGATAATTTTTAGTATGTCAATATCATAGAAAAATTATTCTAAAACGAAAAAGGGAATATGTTTACAGCCTTAGTACCTTTACTAACAATATTTTTTTCTCCTGAACCTGAATTTGTGTGAATGAGAATCTGTTGTATTCCTCTATATGTTTTGGCTTTATTTATTTGAAAATAAGGAATTGGGATACTCTCTTTGAAACCATCTCAAGTACAGAGGCTATTAAGTTCTCTTGCAGCTAACCTGAAATTGATTATTTTTGTAAGGTAAATCCTTGTTAAGTGTGTTGTTATCCTGGAAAGACCCTCTCCCGGAAATATTATTCTGTTTACTTTACAAAAATAATAAATTATATATTAATTTTCCGGAGATATGAAATGTAATATATGATTCTGCACCGGGTGGCAGTGAAATATATTAGAATTCACATTTAGATGTGTACTCTGCAGCCCACCTTTCGACGTACACTCTACTCGAGTGCTATCGTGCTGGGAATAATGAATTCTAGAATCCAATGGTTTCAATATCACTGCAAATATCCTAATTTTACTGCCACGACTACTAAGGTCTATGTTGTATATTACGCATATTAAATGTATAAAAATCCGCTACTCTTTGATACGCCCATGGCCACATTAATCTCGGAATTTATGCTGATCGTTGTTCTCTTTCGAAAAGAAAGTAATCCATCCCAGTTATTAATTTTCCATTTATTCCCGCAACCTTTATATAACAATTTATGATGTGGAACCTTATCAGATGAGAAATGGAGGTAAATAAATGTAAATATTTGGATTTGGAAATAAGAAACATTCGAGTAAGTAATGTTTCACTGGCAAATGATTCACCATCGAGCAAAGAGTGTTTCCGTTTGAGAATCGCCTTTCCGCTGCGGAAACGGACGACATCTTTCCTCTCTTCTGAAGCACTTAATTGAATTCGAGGAAACAATTTTAAATAAGAGATGCTTACATAATAAATCGAGAGTTTCCCTCTTATCCCGAATGTCATATTTCATCTAATTGAATATTCTCTTTGTACGACGGAAATAATTCTTATTTTACTTTCGTATTCCTCGAAATACGGCAAATTAAGACTGTATTCGGTGAGAGTTATCCGTTTCTTTTAATAATATTAACTGATTTTTAATTTTACTATGCTTTTGCTGAGTTATCTTTTTACTTTCTTATATTTTGAAGCATTATATGTTTCCTTCGTTTGTGAATGCATTTCACGAGTTTTTACGCAACTGCTGTAAATTTCAATTTACGTTTTCTTTTATGTTATTATTTGATATCGACTTTATGAAAGGGAGCTACACAAAAGGATTAAAAAACTTTTTAATTTCCACAGAGTTAGAATTTATTGCTACCACTAGTTTCGCTTACGGCATGTAGGCATCATCGGGTCTGAATGGTAAATAGGAATCCTCATACAGTGGGTAGGCATCTTTATGGCTATTTACTCAAGGCGTAACTATTCGTAACAATATAATGGAAATGCCGGTTTTGGCACAGATCCGGAAGTAGATAAGAAAGATCGGAAGTAAAGATAAGAAACCGGAAGTAAGGTAAGAAACCGGAAGTAAGGTAAGAAACCGGAAGTAAGGTAAGAAACCGGAAGTAAGGTAAGAAACCGGAAATGAAAAACAGGAAGTTAGGTAGGAAAACAGGAAGTAAAGATCTGAGGTGAGATATGAGTTTTCGCTTCCGGTTTCTTATTTTTACTTCCGATCTTTCTTATTTACTTCCGGATCTGTGCCAAAACCGGCATTTTCCCTCTACTAATATATTCTAAATCTGTGGAAATTACTTAGTTTATTTTTAAATCTTAAATACGACTTATGTAAGAGAACAACAGCGTTTTGTGCCGGCTTAATAAGTTAAATAAAGTCAAACCATTTGTTTAATTTTCATTTTAAAAAAAATATTACTACGAGAATCTATGGTTCTGGTGGTAGAAAGTATAAATCAAGTAATATTCTGAAATTCAAGTTCATAAATCCAGTCACTTATCTATCTTTGTTTGCGATAAATTTATTATATTCTAACTTATATTTTAATTGCTGGACAGCTTAAAATATCCATTGATAGAAAGTATTCTGAGAACCTAATTTCAGCGCTAGCAATCATCCTAAGATATCTCAAAAACAGTCAACGTCTTGTTTCTTCTAATGGATAGACTTAACATTTCGCAGTTGCCAATTACATTGCATTTGTCGCAGGAAACACGTTCCAAATAACTTGGCGAGTTAAAGACTTTTATTGAGAGCTTAAAATATACTTCGAGAATTCGTAGTAATTTTTTAAATTAAATATTTTCCCAATCAAGCTTCTTGTCAAACACTTAAGCTAATTGGAATTTGAAGGGTCCCAAAATCGCGCATTGCCCACTCAGTGGCATGAAACACATTAAATGTGGGCACGGGGTATATTTGGAAATAAGCTAAAAGATCTCTTTTCTTGGAAATTAATTTTATCCGAAGAAAGTTGACGGACAGATGAAAATCTCCATAAATTTCCCAAGAGAATAGTTCCGGAAAAAGAAAGACCTAACGAATGGAATGTATTATTGACTTTTCTTTTGGAGAGTAATTATGGATTGAGATATTCACCTTCTTTCTGTGTTTGTAAATTTTCTCCGCCAGTTGATCGATAAGATAAATCGCAGACTAACATACCTGATTATATATAAGAATACTTCATCAAAGAGCTTATTAAATACAGAAAGAACATTTTTCTTCATCGTAATGACACGTCATTGAAACTTATAAAAATCGTTTACCGTAATATTCTCATTCATATTAGTCACAGAATTTCTTTATGAAAGGAATCTTTCTTACATTAAAAATGGTATACGTTCATTATGCGGCACTTGTTAATGTATCAAGCTATAATTTATCTTACAGCGTAACGTGGCGATCAGCTAATTATAACAAAATCACGCTCTAATTAAACATTTTCCGATATACTATTATCGATAATCCCTCAGTTCTCAAGTTGTTTAGAATTCGTCTATTCTCTATTTCAAGATTACGGGTTCAGGCCGTACTTGGACAAAAAATGTTTTCTCTGAATAGTGACCATTTTACATTTTTTTTAGAATATAAATGAATATCCAGTATTTCAAAGAAAAATCTTCAGTCCACCAAAATTTTTCATCGACAATTTTTCTCGATATTATCCAACGCAATGCAGGATATTTAGGAATACGGATTTCTTAATTTTCTATTTCGGGAATGTAACCCTTTACAAATACATTGATTGTAATCCATGCAATACGTTCAGAAGCCCATAAAGAAAGGAAATTGAAATTAAAATTCAATGATTTTCTTCAATTTGAGGCACCCACTGCCACACGCCCAAAGACGAATCGTGCGTAGATTTGGATGTCCGAAGCTCCTTACACACGTCAGCTCTTTTCGCCTCGGGTTCAATCTTCTCCGTCAATAATTCCATCACCTTTAAGTGATTCATTTTTTAAAATTAAATCATCTTAAAAATCTCCTCCAAATTCGCCTCATATTTTGCTGTTTCTCTCAATCATTCTTTTTAATTTTCCTGTCCAATATTTTCCTCCACATTTCTATTCGGCCCTCGAATCAGCCATTTTTTAATTTCACCACCAAAAAAAATCCAAATATTTACTTTTAATTTACTATTCCGATTTAAATTATGCGATTTATGAGGCATCAAATGTTAGAAGGGAACTTTTCCTTCCGTATCTCACCAAAATAAATATCCTCTTCAATTTCATTCTCCTTTCTATCTTTTTTCGCTCAATTTTTCGATCAAGTTTTTCCTCGTAAATTGTCTCAGAAAAAGATGGGTCTTATTCAGTTCTACGAATTGATGTAATTTTTATATTTGGAAAGGTATTTGCGTTTCTTTCCGATGCTGAATTCTACTTCAAGACGAATAACTGCTCTATTTAATAAGGAATCAACTTACTTTTTTTTTAACATAGAGTAGTTCCTATTTATTTATATATCTTCACGACGTAACATAAATAAATTAACATAAATTCAAGGTCAATACTGAATCAACCAATCAAAAATCACTGTAATACTTCGCTTCGTACAGTCACGAGTAAAAGAAAAAATTTTTATCAGATTCGGCCACAATTATGATTATTTTACTGGTGAATTCTCCCAACAAAAATGACGGAGCTAAATTTAACTAATGAAAAATATACAACAATTACATCATAAGTCTGATCCTTTTGACTGCGAAAAATGGTTCTCCAATAAAAATACGGGTTTACTATAAAACTATATTATATTTTATAAGCTAAAAGACGAATGGAATCGATTTTCTCTGAACATTTCCACCATTATATCTCATTTAAAGTCGTGTTATAGTTTCTACAAAAAAGATGATGGAGATAATATTTTTGATTATGTTATGAAACATATATCTCGGTTTTTTGTATTTATTTATAACTTAGAAATAATTTCAGAGGCGAAATTTTCTACGATTTTGAGAACGAAAGCATATATTATTTGAACTTTGATTCAAAAAGTGCAATTTTAAAGCATCGGCAGCATAGAAGGTGATATTGTCCGTATATATTTGTTGCCGATTTTCGATTTCTAAAGTTGCTTTCCATACCGTGTGATGATGGTTTTTCTTCCGTATAAATTTCATATCTGCCTTTTTTCCCATATATTCTTACGAGAGTCAACAATCAGCTCTGTTTATACCAACAAAGTTATACAAATTTTTCGTCATTTTTGTCTGAATTCTCGGAATTTCGTCTCGAAAATGATATTCCAAGACCAAAATAAGATTCTATATTTAATTTCCTATCTAATGATTCTTGTCTCCATTTCGTAGGACTATTATTATTTCTTTAATTTGCAAACGAAAATAATGTTTGCGATCAGTCAAAATGAAGTTGCATTAATAGGTTGAGGTTACATTTAATAGTTTTGGTTGAATATAATGGTTAATAAAATGAGTTTAGATTAATAGATTTTGAGAAATTAGAATTCTAATTCTCTAAATAACTTACCTGTAGATGCTTGAGATTTGAAAAAAAAAATCGTTCTAAAATATTAGAAGTGCAAGAATATTTTAACTTCAGCTTTAAATTTGCGAAAGTACATCACATGCGTTCGAATTGATATCAGCGAAGTCGTAATTGTGGGTAATTTCCGTTTGTCATCGCCTTATTGAAATTTCCGTTTGATTAGATTTTTCGATGTTCATCATCGACACCAAAAAACAGATGCCAACAAAAATCCTGAAAAACTTAGAAAATTTGAATTTCCGATTGGTAATGAGTGGAGGTAATGAAACTGCCGTCCCATGGCACTCGGATGAATTTTGAATTCTCCCGGTAAATAGTTTACGGTAGTAAGGTTAGCGTCGTTCAAATATTTACTGAGATCAGCGATTGGATTACGGGAACAAACTTTTACTTCCTTAATCAATATTTCATTAAGCCAACAAATTTGTGTATCTCATTCAACTGCGATTGCAGTGACGCATTCATCGGCTTCTCTTGTTTGTCCAAAGGTTCATCTGTAAATGCAAAGATGGCCGCTTTAGTATCTCTGAAAGATTTCACGCATTCTAATGGCTAAAAGCAATATCCTTTTTCTTATATTTTCTCATATATTGTTATAAATTTATTTATTAAAATAGCATCAGCATGCTGCACGTGGCCAATAAAATCTAACAATTAACTAAAATGAATAAAGAAGATTGACAACTAAACAGTTATATAAAGTATCGCAGGCACTTTACCGAATTTATTACCGTATCTTACTAGTGTACTAAAGACGGTCACTTTCATTGAACATACGCTATCTTCCCTCTTCTACAATGTCAATACCATAACAATTGGCCATTGCCAATTACAAAATTAAGTCAGACACTTCAGATCAGAAAATTGATCAATGTCTTGCAACCATATTTCGAATGGATATAAGATGGATCAAATGTGTTATGGAAGACAAAGAGCTGAAAACTGAAGTTAATCTGAAAAAGATTGACTGATTTATTACTGATAGACGTAAAGTATTCAAAGTGAATGTATCAGAAAGGAGAGTTATTTTTGAAGGAACCATAAAATTGAAAAAAGAAAGAAGGAATGCGGAATCAATCATGTTGTTGATAATGCTATATCGTTATGTAATGTCGAAGAAATTATTAATTCAAATTTATCATATTTATTTATTTTACGCAAATACACGGGCAAAATCCCTGTTATAAGTATGTACATTGCAAATTAAATTAATATAAATACATAGTAATGAAATCATTCAAATTTGAAACAATTTGAAAAAATTCTGCGACATACATATGTCGCAATACACAGACGATAAGTTTGTCTACGGAATCTATATAAAATTATAAAGGCTTAAATTTCTAATGAATTTTCCAAAAAGGAAGCCAAGGCACGAAATGAAAATGGTTGATAATCGCTTCAACAAATTCCACAAAGAACAAGTTTGTCTTCTCTGTTTTTCCTTCCTCAATGTCATTTATCATGTTCATTTGACTAATTTCTAAGCCAAAATCGGTCGTGATCTAATGACACGGTTGAAATTTGTGTATTAATTAATAATTGTTATAAATAATTAATTTGAGTATTTGGCAAAGAGTTCATAGTTTTGACATTTCAAATAGTTCAAATGAAATATATTTCACATATATGAAACATATATGTGAAATGAGAATTGACTGTTAGGGCGGGGGCCCCATGAAACCAGGAATCCTGAAATATATTATTTGAAAATAGAGTTATGTTATTAGTCTATGAATGATTGTCTGTAAATAATAAAGTAGTTTATGACTATGTGTGATTGTTTACTATAGCTGAAAATTTGTTGTGTGCGTCTGTATACATGGTGTTCATGGGTGAGGGTTTTACTGTTTACGGCTACAAACGTGTATGTGATAGTCATATATTACTGTACTACTGCATGAACTGCATGAGTGTTTCCACAAATATTCTTGTGTTGTGTTTTGTAATGGGTGACTTTTAATGGATGTTTGTGTTACAGTTGTGTTTTTATCATGAATTATTGGCAATGATATATCCAAAGGACCGATGTAAACTATGTGTATGTAGTAACTGTAATTATGGAATATATACGAAAGTTTAATTGTATTAGAAAGGGTTACTGCTTGCAATTATGGTGATGTTACTTTGGAATATCAATACTTCTAGTGTACGGTATGACCAACAACCTGATGAAAGTCCAAAAGCAGCTAATAATAATAAAAATATGTGACTTAAAATGTTAGGACGCATGAAGGATTATGTTCAAGTGAAATCCATTCGTGAGAAACATACGAAATGTTGACGCGTTAATATTTGAAGGCATTTCCTTGCGTCAATGTTATCCGGATGAAGTCAAAAGACCCTCCGAGTTGTCGCCACCCATCGACAAATTTTCGCATTTTTATGTCGCAGAAACAAAAGTTTGCTCGCCGCTGCGCGACCTTCACTTTTTTAATCCGCATGGAATGCATGTCTAAACATGGCCTCTGCTGACGTGGCGGATAATCCTCGCTGTCACCCCAAACTTTGCTCGTTATTACGGATACTTATGCATTTCCCTTCAATTTCGTCGATACAATCTTTACGCCGATGCGCTGCGCTTCAATTTTCTGCTACTTTTTCATTGTTCCCGCGCGGACAATGCGCTCCGATGACCCAATTCCACGCAAAAGATATCCAAGTTTCCCCTTTTTATTTGCGTTCATTTTTTGAGGTCTACGCGAATTGATTTCCACTGAGTTTGATGGGTGAATTAGCGAAATTCGAACTTCCACTTTAACCCTTTACTTGCCTTTGAAACATTACAAAAGTTTTTACATTCTATAAGTGCTTTTTCGACACTGAGTGTATTACTAACTCTCAGCTATTGAAACGAAAAGTTCCGAAAATTTTAACAGATTTCCTGTGTCAGGAAGCACTGGCGATAGAAAACTAGAAGAAGAAATGTTCTCCGCACATATATATCTCCATTATTTATTAGATTAATCCTCCCGCATTCTTGCAAGCCACTACACCAGCATGGAAATCGTTTTGCTAAAATGGGAAATGTTTGCATTCCAACGAATTTATCCATTCTTATTCAAATTCATCACCTTTAAAGCGATCGATCAGCTATATTATCTCACGAATGATAAAAGTATTTTATTTAAAATAAAGTTATACTTAAAATTTAATTTGGGACATTTATTTGAGTAAATATCAACTAATTTTATAGTAAAAACCAATAATAGTATATTAATGGATTTTATTGATCTTCCGATACTGGACTGGATCGTTTTAAATGGCTCTTAAATGTTGAAAATTGTTGGAAAATATATTCAACCTATACTCTGCAGAAAATATGTATTTACTTCACCTGAGACCGTCTGTGTAAATGATGCACATGTGCTGTCAATTCTGAATCACTAAAAACAAAGCAAGCGAACCCCGTAAAACCTCATTTGAGTGTTGAATCAGCCGATGAATCGCGACTGTTGGTCGTAATTTGTTGGACGGTTTACCATAATTTTATTATCGAAAGCTCTCCATTTTATTTCTATTTAAGGTATATGAACTATCAAAATTGATTTCTAAATACTTTTCTTGTCTTTTCATCGATAGAAAGTGACTCTTCGTTTTACAGAACGGACATTAAAGAATGCATGTGAATTTGTTATCGCAAGAATCTCACTTCATACTTTAAATTAAGGATTCTAAAGATTAAAATGTAAAGAATAATATGTGCGAGAGTGAAAATTTAGAGAACTAGAGAATGATTTCCGAAGAGCTAGTAACATCCTATTTTATACAGATCTCCAGAACATTATTATTATCCACCTTAAGTAAATCTTCCTACTTTAAAATGCCTTCCTTTTCCTTCAAATTTAAGCGAATTGTAATGCATGGTAATAATTTTATTGATATATTCAGTTTTATTTACGTAATATAAAACTATATTATAGTTGCTGGAAGATGAAGAAATTTTATACTATAGATAGTCACTCTAAATTACTTACATAAGTAATGAATGAAAATAATTTTAACTAAAATCTACAGTAAGAGGCGAGGTGTTGTCAAAACTCAACATGTAAAATAAAAAGAGAGATTGTACTTCTTCCACAAAAAATATATTTTTATTCTATAAAATATGATATATATTAAAAATATATTAAAATATATTTTTAGTCTTTAATATAGAAACACTACCAAGTATCGAAGAGTAATAATCATCATCAGGTGACAAAGTTAAACTTGTTGACATTACATCCATTTAAAGACGAGTCCATCGGAAGAATTATGAAATAGTAAAATTTTAGAATGGGAGAGGGTACAATCTCCTTTTTAGTCTTCATAATTTAAACTATTCCCAAAGCCTTGTTGTGTTTTATCAATGTGATCCTGCATCGAGTGATGGATCATTTTCAGTTGTGTTTCATTCTTTTGAAACTGTTTGGATTCTTTCAATAGAAATTTTCCTCTTTTTAAGTTATAACTCACTCGTATTATAAACTTTGAAAATCTGAGAAAAAGCAACTGCGAATCGAAATGCATTTATTCGGAGCCTTCCTTTTATTCGATGCATTTTACGCGATAAACAATTTGAATCGCGGAAATAAACTGTTAGCCCTTTTGAAGTGTAACTGAGTTGGCGGTCGATGTTTAGTGACCGGTGTAATTGGATGGAGGGTTTCCCGGGAAAGGAACTTTCATTACAAAAAGAGAACATAAAAACAGGGCTTCATCGCACTGCATCATACAATTGCTTCCATTTTATCAAACACTCCATAAATGATAAGATTTTATCTACTTGTAGTTAATATCTGAAATGACTTCGTATCTTCGATTCTCTCGTTTTTCTCAGATCCTTCTCATTGCTACGTTTTTAATTTTGTATGGCCATTTATTCCCTCCACAAGTAAATTAAAAGCAGAAGTAGTACATGTCGGTGGAATGAAATTCGGATTTTCCAGATCAATCTTAAATCCAAAGAAAATCCTAGTAAGCATAAAATACTCAAATAATAATGACATGATGTTGAGTACTCCGTCAGAATTAATGAAGTAAATTCGGTCAATGGGAGTCATCGGATTATCTTCTTATTATTATCATTGTCTCATATTAGACTGCATTCGGGTAATAGATATCGAAATATAGTCACACTCAATACACAAACATTTCACAATCCCTTACACTGGAAGCAGTATAATATTACATCATTATATTTACAAAGAGGTTTCCTTATAATACATTTACTTATTACATTTATGTCCCATAATTACAGTTACTACATATTCACAGTTTATATCGGTCCTTTGAATATGTTATTAAGAAAAAATCAAAACACTTCTACAGTACACGAACATCCATCAAAAATCACACATCACAAAAGCACAACTCAGGAATATTTGTGGAAACACTCATACAAAAATTCAGTGGTGCAGTAATGCATGAAAGTGACTTTTATAGTCAGAGATATATCAAAATCCTCACCCGCACACCCCATCTGTGCACATAAACACACACAAACACAACACAATGCACCTTAAGCTGTAACGGCACAGCCCAAAGTAGCTCATTATTTACAGTATACCATATGTAAATTTATCTCATACAAACACTCGTAAAAGTACAATGAATAATGATTATGACTTAAAATAATTGATTAGTAATAACTAGAAATGATGATATGTATTCAACTTCAGCGATACTCAGATTAATTGAGATAATAGTCACTTCATTAACATTCTACTCTTAAGAATCACCTCATGTGATAATGTTATTCTTGAATCATTTTTAAACATCTATTTCGTGGAAAACTCATGGTAATATTGCAAATATTTGGTACATCTTCTCATCGAGCAACGAAAAATAATTCCTGAAAATTAAAATCTTGTGAATATTACCAAAGAAATTTGAACGCTTTGAACCAATATTAGCCACGTACGCAACATCTGCTATGAAAACAAAATTACCGGTGTGTTAATGAATATTTCCTTAATTGTAAACTCAGTTTGTCTGAAAAACTTCAAACAAACTTTTAAATAAACAGCTCAAACTGGGCTAGAATAGAAAAAAGCTGGCGAAGAGGCCAAAAATGTTTTATTTGAGTGCGGGACGTAAAACTTTGCAAAGTTATTATAAAATAATTGAATCTCTCGTTTATCGTTTTTCGAGTCCTTTGCGCGTTAAGGAGACAAATGGCGTGAAACGTGAACAATTTTCATAAAAATGAGCAGTAAATGATCATTCGAAGAAACGTTCCAATTTTTCTGCTACGTGGAGGGTTAAATAAAATACTGATGGGAAAAACAATGACGCATTCAAGTTTTACAACCCTCTCTCTAAAATAATATTTCTGGCCTCTTTGCCTTGCCGATTCTAGATCAAAACGATTACGTTTATTAGCCGATATGAATATTTTGCAAAATGAAGAGCAAGTATCTATAAGATGCAATGTAGGCCTTTTTTTAATATTACTAGAATTGCAAAAGAGAACTTCCGAGGGATCTTTAATTCATGGATAAAAGACTTAATACTATATTTGAAACTGTTTAGTTAGTTAATTAAAAGTGTCCTCTTGGCTGAAGAAGAGTTGGACTATATTTGGATTCTGCAAATTTCTCCTTTGAGGTCACGAACGAGCGAGATGGGTGACTCTATCGAAGTTCTCATTTCCTCGAAAACAACTCCTCGATGGTAATGGAGATTAGATATGCTGTAGAGTAATTATAAAGACGATACACCCTTTTGAAAATGAGAAGTGGAACAAGATTACGCTGATGTGAAATTGCGATATAAATCCAAAACTAATTCTACAATTGATAAGAATGTCGTGAGAAATAATGAGTATTACCTCAATTACATATTGTGAAGATATGAAATTGAATTAATTCCATATATAAACGTGGCTATCGAGGGACCTTGAATGTGTGTACCTTCGGAGAATGATAATTAATTTTAAAGGGGTATATCGATGTATGTAATTAATTTGAATCTAATAATTAATTTTGTTCGAGCTATTGCATTATTCGCCTTTATTTGCAGTGAGTTATTCAATAGCTAAGTGTTTAAATCGTGCACCGAAGCTTCAATAAAAATTGATTCTCCTGAAAGAAAATTTTCTCTACAAGTTAATTTGAAATTAGCATCTGTTAGCAGAATCGAATGAAGTTTTAAATTTCAATTCCTTAGTTTATTTAGCTTTTCATATTTGAGGATTCAAATCTCTGATTTCGTTCAATAATCTCAATCATCAATTTAATCTCATAAATTTAACGCAAATGCAAAAACGAAGCTAAGTGATTTTTTTCTGTAAACAAGAACAGGCAGTCGAATATCTATAATAATATAAACTAAATGAAAGTGCTGATTTAGAATCCCGATTTCTTGTTAATTTAATAAGGTTATGAATTATTAGCCAGTCAAGACATGGTTATGCGTATGAATCACTAAAAAAATCTCTTTCATTCTTGATTATTTTAAGAACGTTATCAGGCACGTGCTTGATGCATGTGATGTATTTTTATTCCCTTAAGAGTCTCTTATTTCGACAGAGGTGATTTCGATCACTATCTGCCATTTCGTGGATTAGCATTCACTAATACCAGTCAATTCTCGTGACTTGCGTACACCTGGTCAACCTGAAGAACTTTCATTGAACTTTTTAATATATTCATCTAACATTTCTCTGCCCTATATTTAAAAAAGATTCAATTTGGAATTCCTGTACGATATGAAATCGTATGAAAATAATATGTCTTTCAAAAGTTAGCAGTTTATATCATTGTTTTTAATTTAGGGGAACGACGTTCACTTTCTCTCTTGATAATTTTTGGTTTTCAAAGTCTCACGAAATTTCGTGAGAGATTCGAAATTCAACATTCATCCGGATGCCAATTTTCCATATCGACTCAACTTGGCATAGGATTCAATATATACCTTTTTGTGCTTAATTATATAATCTTGTTGCTAATGTATCCATTCTGCCGATGGAAACTTATTGTATACTCATGCAGTCTTTATATTCGCACATTAATTTTTATTTTCCAACAATATATTTGTGATTAAATGTGCATCGCATGATAATGTACATTTACGTTCTATAAACGCTTATTAAATTACAGCAGTGTTTATTTCATTTTTCGATCAGCCGCGTAATTCACTTCCTAAACTTGAAATTTCGCGTGCAATTTGCAATGTTTAGTCGGTCACCAATCTCATCTTACAGCAGACAAAAGTTAGATTTATAGCTCGCTTAAGGTCATATTAAATTATCACGCAAACGCCTCATATCTCCGTAAAAGCGTAACAAGAATGCGTTCATAGTTATCAGAGTGTCCATCCGATCGATCATCGCCGAATGAATAGAGACAAGAATCCTTTAAGAATGCTTTTCCTTTTACTGCCTAAGCTGACATAAGAGCGGATTTCGCTCTGTGCCGAATAAACTTCGCTTTCCACATTCTGACAGCGCTCAAACTTCTAATAAAAGTGAGTAAACCAGAAATAACTGTCGACAACGACTCAGTTCAAGACGTTTCCTAAGGAAAGGTTTTCTTCTTGAATTTTTTTATGAAAGACATAAATAGAAAATGCCAATTAATTTTTGGTTCCGATCTTTCTCAAGAGATCTGTAGTGAGAGGCAGAAAGGAGCTGTGAATTTCGAATGGAATTTCTGCTCAAAGGCATGGTTGCCAAAGAATCAGAAAATGAATTTATTCCAAAGAAGTGTAATAAATTATACGAATGAATCGCTTGCTGATGGCCAGAGTCATAATTTTCAACGAAAGTATGACAACGTTTAGTAATCCTATAAAAGAAATGCGATTTAAGATTAGATGTTAGTGCAAGGAGTGGTTCCAAAGATTCCAATCGTAATCTATGGACATAATAATCAAAATGGCGTACGAAATTACCAAATCAAGAAGATAATATAAGATTAAAAATTATCAATCTCTCATTATGGATTTACTATAGATTACGGCTTCATAAGACGGATATTATTTCCTCTCAACTCTATAACTTCAGTTCATTGAATGCTGAAAATGGATCTGATAAACATCCAATGTCGTACGTGATTCCTTTATCTGTTTGCCCCTCTAAGACAACTCACCATCCCCAGAGGCATTTAGGGAAACACTGTGTGAAAATAATGAGGATAAGATTTCCTTATGTTCAGAAGTAAATACCAACATAATCACTAACTTATAGCTATCGAACATTGGTATCGGACTCAATTCCGATTGGTCTATTCATATTTCAATCGCGAGATTTCGTATATTTATGCTACGTAAATTAAATGTCCAGAGACCGAAGTGATTGATTAACATTTGAGATAAAAAATGTTCCTGCATTTTTTCATGTATTTAATCTCGTTTTCATTCCCATTCACTATCAGCGGTTTCCACGACAACAAAATACGAGCGACAAACTCTACGAACGCTTATAATTTATTAATCGTGAATTCAGTCTGCTGTTCACACGTCGTTGAGTCACTCGATATCAATATAGATGGAGACGAACCAAATAAAAGTAATACTTAGTATTCTCCATAACTGTTATTTAAACAACGGTCATTACGGTCACCCTCAGGTACAATTTAGCTGGAAATTGGGAAATTCATACTTCTACAGTAAATTTGTCCGTACTTTTCCAAAAGTACAAATCTATCTCTAATTTACTATAACGTTACACGGCCGCATCCATCGATCGTAATTCATACTTCATTTCCGATATAGTATACACCTGAGGATGGTCTATCCACGTAGTGAGAAATACCAAGTATTCCTTAATTTATTTATGTTTTATGACCACAAGTAAGCATCTAGCACCGTGGCAGTCATTTTAGTTGGTTCTACATGGTGTTACACCAGAATACCTGGAGTTTTATGAAATATGTTTCCTGATTCGACAGTCGTGCGTTGATTTCCTGATATAAACAAGAGCACATATTGACGCACGATCAGATTTTTATCAAGGTTCACGTTCGACGTGAAGTGACACTATCAATAACAGTGTGAAATATTTCGCCATTATTTATCACTTCTCATATTCCCCCGTTAAACGGAATTTCGTCTAATAAGAATTGTTTGGAATGAGTAAGCTTGAATAGCGATCGTGCTAATCGCCTCTAGTCGCCGAGCTAATAGGTTCCGCGGAGTAAAAATGAACAAGTGAAGCACACCTCGAAGGCCGCTGTTCCTCCGTCCGTTATTCGAGCGATGGAGAGAGAGCAGCGTTCTCTGCTCGTTTTTCATTCTGTGCAAACTCATTTCGGAAACATTTATTACGGAGGACAGGGGCCGCGGATCAAGTGCGGCTGCCCGCCGCGCACGGCCGCTGATTAATGAATATTAATTAATAGGTAATTGTTTGATTGCTTGACTCGATTACCTCGACATTATCGCTGGACGCTGTTTAAGTTCGTTGTCACTGTACGTAATTAAACGACCCTCTGTTGCTGATTCATCGCCGCAAATCTTAGATTAGCTATCACCGAATGCACTGGATTCTGCCCAACACTTTTACTGGTTAGAAAGCTGCTGACTGGCTACCGGCATATTTCTCGAATACCATTTCTTCGAAAAGAAATTTATTTATTTATTTATTATCAGTTCCAACAATGGCCATGGCTGGCAAATTTCATTGGATACCATAAAAAAGGAGAAGAAATAAATAGCAACATAAATATGTTTAAAATAATCAGAAAAAATGAAGGGCTATTCGAAGAACTGAGTTATTGATGTCATTCATTACAGAAATGGATGTTGACCCAGGCAAAAATTATACAAGGAAAGTGGGAAGAAAATTTGTTGAATTTCTTCGGAAACCTATTCTTCGAAAATCAATTCTCGGAAAATAAGTTCTGCACTTTAATATGAAATCTGATTCTTCGTAAATCAATTCCTCGAATGTCGAATTCTGAAAAATTGACCGCTCTATAAATCTGAAGATATAGAAAGCTTATATTAAGTTAACTGATTTGGAGGTTGTTTCTGCAATCGTTTAAGAAAATAAGGACAAAAATGTGAATTTAATAAAAGGACGACGTATTATACATTGTTCTAAATCGCTCTTCAATAAAATATTCATTTGATGTAATGAATTACAATTATAGTTTCAAAATTTTAAAAATTGTTAATTTAGAATTTTAGTTGGCCGAAGTTCAGACTGACGTCAATCTTTAAACAATGAGTGAATGTAAGTAATACTCGTTTGAAGAACTGAAATTATCTCATTGAGTAAGTGCGTTTATTAATTTTATTTTTAGCTGCAGTCAAGTTAAATCCTCTGAACATTGTCATGTTTTACACTTGCATAACACAGTCCCAAGTTCAACAATCGCATAAATTAGAAGTATTTAATTTCACTGTATTACAAACAGTTACCCATCTCGTTACTCACTGGTATCCCATATAATGCATTTACACATTTCATTTATATCCTATAATTACAGTAACTACATATCTCCAGTTTACGTCGATCTTTTGAATATGTCATTACCATAAAATTATGATCAAATCACAACTACAATACACCAATTTCCGATAGTAAATCATCCATCACAAAATTAAATATTTCATCAAACACACATACATAAATAAATACAATAAAACATGAATATCACATACGCGTTAATACCCAGTAAATAATGAAACTCTCATCTGTACACACCATCATTGCACATGAATACATACGCCACAATAAGTCTTTAATCCTGAGAGACTATTAAACATTGTCATAAACTAGTACATACATAATTTACTGCATATCATATTTATAGTCATAACTTACTTCTGTTTTCAAGTAAAGGTCTTCAGTATTTCTCATAAGTGAATAGATTTAAACTCCAAATAACTCAATTTGATACAAGTTTTTGACTTTTCAGAGCGGTCAATTTCGATGCTCCCAACATCACCCGACGTTCATCTCATCTATATTTCTTCCCTTAAATTGCTCACTCCGATAGTTTACGCACATTTCCTTTCCTAGCAAATATCTTCCTTTCACTCTATCGCTTCATTTGGAATCTCTTACCTCAGCACTTCCGCAAGAAATTATATTTTTTCGGAATCGCTACGACTTAAATTACATATTCTTCATTTACTTCTCTCAATCTTTACGCCCGAAATCCTTCGAGTCGTTCCGTTTATTTCAAATTCCAAAATTCCCCGGAATTCTCGGGCTAAAGGAAATAACGAGTCCCAATTCTATCATTTTGCCTTCCTACGAATCCCTTCCACCACATAATTGCCCCTCTCTTCCCTTGATCTTCATTCCTCTCTCACATATTTTGCCTTTAGTAAATGTGTTCCGTATATATTCGTGAATCGCTTTAATAGAAAATTTCAATTGAAAATTCTGCCGATTCGTTCTCGTGAGCACTTACTTAAACGGCATCATTTGAGGGGTCCATTGAATTTCTGAAGTGCGTTATAACGGTCATAATGGAAATGAATATCCATATTTCACGGATACAATTAATCTTTTGAAGTGATTTGTAGTGGAAATTCGTCTTTATAGTACAAATAAATTTAATATATTTACAACTTTTTCACAGCAAATTTTCCAGAACAAATTTGTGGGAAAAGTGCAAATATCTTAATATCTACAGTAATCCTGAAGAGAACTAGAGGAATTTTCAAAGGATGAATAGTAAGAGAAAGTTTACTAGCGTAGGCAATGTCAATAGAACACGACCGACCATAATTGACATGGAATAACTATAAAAATAGCTTTCAAACCAGACAAATGATAGATATATCTGTAACCTGACTACATTTCCTGATAGAAATTAAATCTGAAAGAAGAAAATATTGCCCAGAATAAACGAAGCTATATTCATCAAAAAATACATAAATAAATGGCTACTTTTTAAAGACGGGATTGAGACTATAAAGTTTCCTCTTCGTTTTAATCCATTCAAAATAGATTATTAATTACTAATAAAAGATGATTTAAAATTCATAGAGAGTAACGCAGTTTATGATTAAAAATGCCTAAGTGAAGCTAACAATAGAGGAATGTATGATGAGAGGCATAACTGAGTATTATAATGGTGAGTGCAGCTTCATTATATTCTCCAGATAGCTGACCATCTTCTCTCGAATCCGCTTTCATTTGGAGATCTCGCGTTTACGCAGGAAATAGAGAGCGGATTTGGGCGCGAATTTATTTCCGCAGTGTAGGGTTTATGGAAGTGGACCCCTGGTAAAGTAATGGCCAAAAAGGGCCTCATTATCCGAGTTTTGATATTTTTCGCTCGAACGTTGGGAAAAGGGAGTGACCTTTTGATGGCTGCCGTGTTTAAAGATGTTATTCCGGCTTCGATCAAAAGAGGGCAAAAAGGGTTCGTGGATCATTTGCGAAATGGTTTCCTATTTCTCCTCTCTCTAATGAGTCTTCCTTATTCCTTTCCGTAACTCGACTCTTCAGACTAGAATCATTTCTCTAATAGCGCGCACTCCCTGGATTCTAATATTCCACTCTCATTGAACTTCTCTCGTTTCTAATCAGGACCAATCGTTGGAGTGATACATTTGAGGCTTATTTCCTCGAAAATAGAAAAGTAGACGTTTCAATAAATTGGGACGAGAATTGTACCTGCTGAACTGTGAGGAAAAAGCTGAATCTGAAAGAAAATTTCTCTGCCTTCAGTTCTAACGAATTTCAGAATCTTCGCCGCGGACATTTGATTACGTATGATTAGCTAATTAATTGCATTTATTTCTGCTCTGCTATAATCAAAGGAAATCGAATAAAATCCAAACTTATCGAAGGAATCTTCTTTCTAAACTCGAGCTGAGTAACGCCAGCGGGTATATAAATAATCTCTAATCAAGGATAATTTATACTATGAAGCAATTAATGGTTGACTCTATTCAATGGTATAGTAATGTTTTTCTCTTTCTTTTCTTTTTCAATGGTATAGTTAATAGCAATCGTATTATGTCATGAGTATTTACTAAGCATTGGATAAAACAAAATTGGAAAAGAGAGATTACTCTAGCTGAGGTAATACATAACGAATGCGGGTAAGATTCGGAAGGTTAAATTCAATTCCAGAGTAACTGTAAAAACAGAGGATTTTATGAGTAACAGCTAATGTTCCAAGACCTCAATCCGGAAATTTTGACCTCAAATAAACTAAATAGGCGGTATTTTTGTCGATACGACGCTTTAGTGACTTACTTAGAGGTGGTCGATTTGTATCTTCAAGTAGTAAATACGTTTCATCATTAGCAGTGGATAAATGTTATACCTTAGTTATTTCCATAAGTGTTATACATTTACTATATCTTTTGGTGAACAAAGAATACGAATATGTATGTTGAAACAATGGCTTCTCCCGTTTCGTGAACGGGAGGTTTTTAAGACAGTCTAGTTTTATAAAAAATTAACACAAATAGCCGAAGAATTACACCGCCCATTTTGCATCAGCAAATGTAGAAACCAAATTATGAGATTCTTTTGAAGCCAAATGTACACAGCATCAAAGTAAATATTTAATTTATACTAAGGTAGACGACTCATCAAATGTTTCTAACAATAGAGGCCCTTCTAAGTAATCATTATCCGGAAAAATGCGCCACAATTCCAACATAACGAAGAGGAGTTCTTTCTAAAATCCAACTGTTCTCCTTTCGCATTCTTTCTTCTCCTGGTTGCCGTGGTGATCATCCAAACAAGCGCCTATCCAACCGCAGAGAGGGAACATATCAAAGGCTTATAATTTCGTTTATTTCTCTTAGAAATCTTTGGAGAACCCTCCGACTGCAGGTCAGAAATCGCTCCTCAAAGGCCCCCAAATGACAAAGGAGGGGATGGAAAACAAAATAGCATCGCAGGAATACGATAACGGCACCAATTGTATGCTCTACCTTTATAACTTTGAAAATCTCCTTTGAGAGGAACTCTTTCTAAAGGTAATATGAGGATGGTACATAATGGATGGCTCATCTGGAGTGGGTGGATAATAGGATATTTAAGGACGATGCACCTGAGAAACTCACGGAATATTTCGGGTCCCTTAGTTATTTCCGTGAATCCATCAGCGACTGTATTAAGAAGACATCTGCCGGTTCGAGTTGGCACGTATTCGCACAATATCCCGACCGTGTCGTTCAATACCAAATGGTTCGAGGCAGATCTTATGTTAACGATCTATTGAGATGAAAATTCTAATTAAAAATAGCAAATTTTCCCCAAGGTCATATACAATACACAGTTAAGACTCGCATCCGAATTCAAATGAACACATTTTGTTTAGATGTTCGTTGATTTTACTTTCACTGAAGGGTCAATCCATACCAAGTGGTCCAGAAAAAAAATAATTGGTCGACCAACTCAGAAAAAATTGATATTTGGTGTGTAGATACCCTTGAGTTTAGAGAGCTCAAAAGTATTTTTAAATATTTTTAATGTTTACTGTTTGGAGGTGGCGGATATTTTTGTACTTGGCCGCACGCGGTTTTTCGCGTTTGCAGGTATCTACAAATTCTACAATTGTTCAGCAATGGGTTACCCTTTCAAATAATCTGCATTGATTTCAGTACACTCAGAAATAAAACCAAAATTACCAAAATATATGTATTTCGTAAACATTTTTTAACACCTTAAAGTTATTGGTCGAAAATGAACAAAATTCAACTTTTGACGAGAAAATTTTCAAAGGAACAATTTCTCAGCCTTAATATTTTTTGGGCTGTTACAATATATGTTTTAGTTACTTTTAACAGAGTATTAATGTTGGCAAGATTACCCTTTAAAAAGTATTCATCTTTAAAAAACACATTTTTGAATTTTTTTCAAATTTCCACTTCCAATATCTTGGTTGGGGGACCAGATAAAAATATGAAAATTGCACACAGTAAAGGTCTTTATGATATAACACTTCAGTATATATTCAGTTTCGTTTAAAATGGCTTTCAGTTTACGATGGCATCGAATACAAAGTCCGATAAAATCAAGCGAGTAGACTTTTAAAAAATTGGCTTTTTAATATTTAATTGCAAGGAGAGAATACACACTTTGGGTTCTCCTCAAGAGGAGTGCGTGGTAACAAAGAGGCTTACCGAGAAGAAGTACGTACAAACCGGAAAACAAATAAGGCTAAATACGTATGAAAACAAAAGAACTTATCTGAACAAAGCATCATAATAAACGGGGAAGTATGTCGAATTAAGATTTCGGTCTCAGAGAATGGATGGCGTGCAGAAGGTGGACCAAATGATGAGCAGGAGAGGATAGAAAAAGAAAAAATAAACAAAATTGGACTTAAAGAACTCGCTAGCACTGAAGAAGTTAATGTTGATATTGTAAATTAAAACATTATAATGACCTGATATAAATGTAGAGGCTGTTCAATTTTTTAAGTTCCATTAAAATACTTAAAAAATAAAATGGATAATACACAATTTTTCAATGATGATACCAATACATGGAAAAAGATAAGCGTAACTAAGTATGTCCAGGAGAAAACCCAAAGAAAAAACGAGCTAGAAAAAGTCCGACGTCAACGGTAATCGAATTCGCTCTATCCAGGTTCGATTCCTATGAGACTTTCGTCAAGTCCGTTTACTTTGGGATGGTTTATGATTGAGGAACGAAAGCGACTTCTGATGAACGAAAGCTCCAAAAATTATAAACTTTTTCTAAGAAAACAAAGGAATACTAAGCGGAACACAGATTGGTTACCAATTCAAGTAGATCAAGGCTCTTAACAGTTTATTACATTAAGTATCATGTCAGTATCCTTAATTATTTATCTTTAATTATAAATCGGCATCCCAGTGCCCATATTTTAAAATTCTGTAATAATTGTAAATCTATTAATTCCTTTAAAAACATTTCGATTATATTTTCGGTGATAAAAATACGGACTAGATCTTTCTGAATTCCGTTGATTGATAAAAGATTGTTAGTAAGAAATTACGAAATATAGTAAAACCCGTATGAAAAGCTCCCGTTTAAGGCGCTATACCGATAAATACGCAGTTTTCTCTCTTCCTTTTTAAACAAAAATACGACTTAGAGGCTCTGCATATATAATGCATCCCAAGAAACGCACTGCAAAGCCGATCCTCCGTCTGCACACGAAAGTTATACACTCAATTCTTCTGTACCTAGTAAAAATTTGCTTCATTGTAGAGTGAGAAAATGGGATTAAGCAATAAAGGAAGACTTTATTTGTACGAAAACATTCTTTGAGAAATATGACGAGAAGGAAAAAACAACATTAATTCGCGAACTGTAAATAACTACTGCTTAAACTATTTAAGAAAAATTAGAAGGTTTCCTTTCTTTTTAAAGTTTTAAAACACTTTTGTATTAGAGTCAAAACCTCTTCTAATATGTTTTCTGGTGCGTAATCAATAAAATCGTAATTTCCCATTACCAAAACATTATCCCACATACATTAGTTTTCATTCGGTTCCCTGAATTTTAACTGTACATACTTTTGATATTCTGACGAAGATTGTAGGTTGGTGTCCGAGGACAGTATTCGATGTGTTTGTTGACATTTGAACTTAGCGGAATGAGTTTGGAGCAAATTATGGAAAAAGATTTTTTGTACAAAAGTGTTTGTATTGACAATGACTTCGCAATGAAAGAAGCGATAAAAAGAATTCGTTGGGCGCAGAGAAGGAACTTGACAAAGTGAATAGGACATCTTAGTGAAATCCCAAACATGTAGAGAATGCGATCAGACTGCGAAACAAAAATTGTATACGGCAGAGATAAGGTTACAAACTATGCTTCTCTCGAACACAGAGAGAATGAAAAATGATAAAATAGGAGCAGTATGAAGAAATCACAGCCAATGCTCATACTTTTGAACTCTATTAGAAAGATCTAGGGGACGCTCTTAAACAGAATACCTAGAAAGTTTAGCGGAATATGCAACTCAGGACAAAGGAGGTTTATGATAATGAAGCACAAATGCCTGCAAATAGAAACTATGCAAATTGAAACTCTTTTCCATATTAATTTACTTTAATTTGATCCAATCACTAGTGTATTCATGGTTTTATTTTGTCTTTTATGCTCCTAAAGAAAATTGAAAGTTGCCTTTAATGTTGTGCTTTGTATCCGAACGCATCATTGTGAAACTAAACGGTATATAGGAAAGTTTAATTCGTTAAGGGCCACTTTAACTGTTATATAAAAAATTATATTTACTTGCTAATCTCTCTGTCGTAAATGAAATTCGAGCAATTAATATTAAGTTATCATTTTTTAATAAAATGAATAGGGTCAGTAATGACTTTGAGGAATTTAGCAGTAACCATCTTGGAAGGAAAAACATATATTAACGTCCACCGGAGATATTTAATTCGAAATCGACACCTGTGGATAATAAGATATACACTCGTTGACGTCGAATCGACTGTGAAAGATGGTGTTTTTCCTTTCATAATCGATCCTTTTCCATTAATGCTAAAATTATATACGTATATATAGGGGTCAGTGAGATATAATAATAAGATATTTGCGATGTATTTGAGAATGCCAGGAGAAAATACAAGCGTAACGAAGATGCTCTCAGACTCAAATCCTTAAAAGAAAAGAGACTATGTTGTGAGTGTTGATGGATTCAGAGGACGTAATCGGTATTATACGACCCCCTGCTTCTATCCGAGAATGCGCGTAAAATAAGAGAAATAATACATATTGTTTTAAGGACTCATTATTTCCGCGATATGCGATGACAACAAACTAAAGAAATAGCTCAAACGGTCGGTGTTGACATCATCTGCCACACGCCGAAAGACGGCTTTCAGGCAAATGTAGGTTTAGATTGGATATATTTACAAATTACCCAAAAATTCAAACTATTATATTGTGCTATCTATCAAGAAAATAAAAATTTCATTTTGTGTGTTTAAAGGGGAATATTGTTCGAGTACAATAGCATTAAAATCTCAAAAATGATGAAACCGTGCCTTAAGACTCTCACTGAGCCCTTTGTATATAAATGGCGACAGCCCAAAGCAACACTTCTAATGTGTTTCATTAGTGATTTTTAAGAAATATATTCTTAAAAGAGGTCGTAGTTTCACCTCGTAATCTTGCGACGCCCTGAGGAGTCCTCAGGTGGCACTTACTCCCCGTGTACTCCAAGATTTGATGGCGTCGTTTCCAAGACAATAAACACACCTTCTTCTCTTGAGGCGAAAACATTTTTTATTATCATTACATGGGACCGATCGTAACTTCCACTGATTGCACTGCCATATATTTATAGAATGAAATTCGGAAAAGTAAATAAATTTTTATGGCGAGCGTGATAAAAATTTTAATTCTCTACGCATCGCAAAATTGTCACAACCTCTCAGTTCAGCGAACTTCTGTTGTTTTCACCGAATATTCACTATGGCATCCGCTTCACTTAATTCGGGACATACATTTGGAAATTCAATTCTTATTCCTTATTGGTGAAGGAAGATGTAGGGAGAGTATGTAGAACTGCAAAAATGAATTCACTATTCTTTATTTAAGCACGATATTTTCATATTTTTACGTGAATTTTTATATACCTCTATTTTAAATCACAAATATGAGTGCGGCTCTCATTATGATAGCATCACTTTCATGTGTTCGATTTCCATGGGAAACGTTCAAATGCTTACTTTAGGATATATTTCTTTAGCTTTTTCCATTCCATCTGATGGACTCGGCCGAAGTAGCCGTCGACGGAAACGGAATTGCAAATTTCGAGCGGCGTAAGAACAGTCGAAGTACAAAAAGCGCAGAGTACGATATTTCCTCTCAGAATTCCGTTTCTAGAGCATGGAATTCCAGCTTCTGTTCCGACCGCATCACCAATATGCGATTCGGAGGATAAACTACTGCCAAGTTCCATACCTAAATAATTAGAATATGCAGCGAAGTTGAGCGCCGAGGTTAATGTCGAATTAAGATGTGCTGCCTAACAATATTACTGGAAAGCGCTCTCATCATTATAGTTCCCATCTCCAGATGACGCTTCCGTCATAATAGTACCTCAATCATCCGATTTTAATTTTCGTCGGAATTTAAATTCTTCGGAAGAGGAAATTAGAAGCCAGAAATTCAGTTATTCCGTCGATGAGTAGCCAACAATTCAATTAAATAGTGGGAGGGAAATTCCCAACTATATTGGGTTTTCACTTCAATTTCATCATTTTTTCAAAGCCACGCATGCTTATTTTCAGAAATAGAACTATAAATTTTTTTCATTATTTTGGCTGCTTAAAGAAAAAAAGTGTTTTGTAAACGCTGCCTTCGTTTAGAAGTTGGAATAATTTTTTTACGATGAATCACGCAATACCTTTATCTTATGCATAAAGTAAAACGTACGCTTGTGAAAACTCGAGAACCAGATTTTCCAACTCTTTCAAACTTTGACGATTTTTAAATGCATTCTCTGCTTACCTTATATTTCATTAGTGGTTCTCGGTCGACGCCAGAAAAGACAAAGCGTTATCATATGAAACGAACCTAAAATTCATCTTTATCGTTTGCGGAATTTACTTATTCGCAAAATTATATTATAAATAATGATTGTATAAAATCCGAACCTGCACAAAAACAAGGGAAACTGAGTTAAATATATTCATGGGGTCTTCGATTTGAAATTACGACAATTTCTCTATGAATACTATGTGAAATTTTGAGATTGTTTCCCTTATGTTACAAGGCGCTTATTGAATCCGAGCTCATTTATTTTCTTGTAATAATAGACGCGGAATTCAGGCCCAGTAAAACGCAAGGTTTATAATTAATTATGGACTTTAGGAAGAGGATAATAATTTCAGCATTTTTTATTTACGATAACGAATCAAATTTAGGACCAATTAAAAGTGTTTCTTAATCATCCCGATTCTGTATATTACGCAGGACAGTTATCTGTAGCTTTTTCAGGATGAAGAGAAAATAAGATCAATTTAGATACATAAAAGGGAAACTTTTGGGGGAGTCTTAGAACATAAGTGAAAATAAAGTGTACAAGGAAAATTTCGTCATCTGTTACTGCTTGTATTTACATCTGCAATCGTTTTTGAGGATTTGTTCAGTTTCCATTTTGTTCTAAGAAAAAGGAAGACGGTTGCTATAAAGAAATAAATATACGTATATACGGATAATATGTATTGAGAAAAAGGAAGTATATGATTGTTATTATTAATACATTATCTGCAATCGGACTATCAGTCCGGTGACAACGTCCCACAGTAGAGTAAAAAATTAATAGAACGGCTCAATACAATATACATTATACAATATTATTGACAGTTACAGAAGATATATCAGCTACCTATTACATGCAACTATTTTGAAAAATATCTTTTTGCTACAACTGTACCCATGTTGTTGCATTCTTATATTTTATATTATCCAACTCTAAGATTCAATCGACGTTTATTTAAATGTGGAATTCACGAAACGATTCATATGCAATGTAGTTTTGAAATGGAATGATCATCTTGATGATTTTGGTACTACTGAGCTCTTTAGCTCCACGTTTTTAAAGCATCGCTTACTTTTTTGATACGACACTTGACTTAAATCCCAAGAAGACGTTAAACTCGTTCGGATATTTCAACATAGAGATCCCCTGCGTCTTTTTGGCACTAAGTTTATCTCGTTCTCATTCGTTAATAATGAAATTAAAGCCGAAAAGAAGTATATGAAGTTCGAGTAATTTTCGATTTTTCCTCATTGATTAACTTCCATTTAATCTCGATTTTATTGAATCCCTTACCTTCGATGTGAAGGAAGATGACTTTTGTTAATTCTTCGGCTCATACTTTCGGAAAGCGATGGTTTCATAGCATTTAAACTTTCGGAGAATCCCCGTTACGTCTTTCCCGAATCCTTTCGGAAAGTTCTTACTCTAATGGAATCCTCACTTAGCTTCATCTAATCAATATCAAAGACTTTCGACGGAATATCTCTTAACGTTGATCTCGTTTTTTCAATTAAGGATTCGCCGCCGCGTGAAGTCGCAAATTAGGATTATTGAATGTCTGAGCTGAGACCAAGATATGGTAATATTACCATCATACCATGCTATATTATTATTAACAATATACCATGATATAGTATCACGGCTTCTGATCGTATAATAGGGTACGGGTACCAAATATTGAATATTTTTCAGAATATTTTTATTGCTCTCTTAATATTTTCCAAATTTATTTGCCAAGACGTACTTAAAATTTTTATCATTCCTTATAAATTCTTATATTCTTTGGCTTCTAATGAATTATACCACAAAGAAAATTTATAAATTAATTAAATATTTGAAATTAGGAAATATTAGATTTTCTCAGTTCCATGTTAAGGAAGTCCTAATCTAGAAGACCTTATACTTTAATATTTTATCTTAAAACAGTTTTGAAGTGGTCAAATTACTTGCTTTCGAAAATTAAAATTACATCAAGTTGAAGTGGGTAAAGAGCATATTTTCCAGGGGATTTTGTTGTATAAATTCATCACACACAGTACGTAAATATAAGTAATATGTCCTAAATCCTAGAATGCAAAACTATTTAGCCTTTGATATGAATTTATTTATAGTTTGGCCATGATATAAGAGAAATATTATGAAATTTTAAAAGTAATCATGCTTCTTTCTTATGTATAAGACCACATGAAATCTAAAATGAGCCTTTTCATAAGATTCAAAATTGAGCTCGCAGACAGCAGTATTTGTCAGATATTTGGAATTCCATATTAGACGCAACCACCCAAATAGCAAGAAATAACTCTTGGTTTTATTTCGGCTAATCATAAGATCCGAAATTCATCATCATGTCCTCCTTTCATAGAATACACTGTGGAATCACTTAATCAATGTAATACACTCATAAATCTTTGGTATTCCCATCCTTCCTTTAGTTTCTTTACATATTCTTCTCCGATTTATATAGAAGAAACATACTTTACTCCATACCTTCTGAAAATAAATTCTTTTTCGTTCCACATCACGCCATTCTTCTTTTTCATCTTCTATCAAATTTATAATTTCTATCTCATTAACTGATTGTCCAATATAACTCTTTACCGGTCTGAGAATCCGCATTTAAGCTATTTGCCTATTACCTTCAACTTTATTCTCTATACAGCATTCTGATTTACATAAAAGACTTGGTACCGCCGTTACTTTGAAAAATTATATTTTTCATCTTTTCCTCTTCTAGTTAGTTTTATTGTTACGCATGCTGTTTGATTATTTCGAAACAAATTATTTTAATCTTCCTTATAGTATGATATCTTGTTATCTGAGTGGGCTAAATTCGTGGAAAATGACATCAGGATATATATCTTCCTCAGAAGAATTGAGATGTTTATCCAGACTTCTCATGATTTATTATCAATAACAGAACGTTTAGGTTGGTATAACTCCATTACAATGAAATATATTTATTTTATTTTGTAAAATAAATATGTTCCTTCTTATGATAGATATCTTTTGAATGATCATTTATAGAGTAGAACTTAGATGAATAATATCAGAGGGAAGGAAAATAAACAACATAAATGCTTCTTATAATCCATAATCCACAAATTCTGCGTCCCCCATAGTTGCAGAATGTAGAATCGAGATAATTTAACTTAATAGCAAAAAAGATAGTAATTAAAAGAACTGGCTAGTGATAAATGATATTTTAGCTTCATGTTTATGAGAGCTAATTTCGGAAAAGAGCCATAGTTAATTACGCTCCTTCAGGGAGAATGTAATTTCCATGTATATCAATACTCTAATGGTTAACTAATATACTTCCAATGATCCAAGTAGTGCATCTTTCGAAAATGCATTAGTGTACAGAGTATGCGTTAATTAGAATGTAAATATCATGTTTATAGCTCATCATATAAGATGAATAAATCATGTCTGTGGAGAAAATTAATGCCTTATTTAATGATAAGGATCATGGCGATGCATTTAAAAATTAGCGATAAAGTCTTTCATTCACAGAGTTTTATATATTTTAGTCACATTTTTAATGGATTAAAGGACATGTAAGAAAAAGATTGTTCCTGCTGTTCGACAAAGGAAAAACCTAAACGTTACAGTTGATTACGGTTTACGTTGATAACCTAAATAAGATCCGAAGCAACCAAAATGTACTCATCCATTGAAAGGCTAAGTCACCTTCCGTCGATCAACAGTAATTCAATTTCTAAAGATAAAATATGAATGAGCACTCAAAAATTTAAATTACGTAATGGATGGAAAGAGCTTTTATACGAGCGAAAATACCGAAGAAAAAAGGAGACACCGTTGCGTTTCATGGAAGACTTGTGAATTAGATGAAAGATAGAATAAGTGACATTTGATTGAACTTATGATCTGGGAAATTATTAATATTTAACGAAGATATTAATCCGAATTTATGTAATTTAAGTCTGATTTCTTTGAATATATTACTCTTGCTAAACATAATCAGTTTGGAATTTGGCTTTGTCCGTTGATTAAAAATTTAATTTGTGACGGTTGATTAATTACTTATTATTTACATTAATTAATTGTTAAAAGTGTGTCGTATGTGAATATTTTGCGTATGATAGTTAATAATATTTTAATGTATTTATAATAATTTTTAATGTATATTGATGTTGTTTGTAAGCCATTGTAGTTATTGTATGGGTTTGTTAACAATTTTATCTTGCTCATGAATTTATGAAGTGATGTCAAGCCAAGCTGATATTATTATACACCCTCCAGGTATTCCGGCCGAATTTTATGGAACGTCATCTACAAACAGCTAAAAACAATATTTAATAGTTTCTACAATTTTGTGGTAAAAGTTAAGTAATGAAGTAGGCATAGTTTCTCCATTAACATATCGGAGTGTATATTCTAAATATTGTTTTTAGTTGTTAAATTTGGTATCATCCGTTGTATTAATCGTTTGTAGTTCTATATTAGATCTGTTGTTGGTGTAGTTGCATTTATCAAATTGTAACTTTCATCAACTCTTGATATCGCAGCAGAATGTCTTCAGATAGGTTCTTAAATATAAATAGGTTCTTTGTGAGATTCTGCTTTAATAAGGCGTTCCTTTGTTTTCAATTCATTATTTTTGCATCGGTTCAGCGCTCTCTTTTGTATTCTTCGTGTGGTAGCGTCTCCTTCGTCTAATATAGAAGAGAAAAGAAATCTATCATTGTTTTAACTTCTGAATAAATCCTTGGCACGCTTAAATCTCTTTTCTGTGGAAATCTCTGTCTCGTTTATAGGAATCAGAAAATAAAATCTACCTTAAATCTTGCAGTATAGGAGTTTTATAGCTCAATGTAATTGATACCAACATACTTATTTGATTTGCCTGAAATCGTTCGTTCTTTATGCAGACAATTTTCTGTGTTGCTAGAATTTTTGCCTCATGTTTACTCGTCGTTAGTATTAAAATGATAATGGACAAAGCACTCTTTATGACATTATTTTTACCCTTCCTCTATTGTATGACGCTTATTCATAGCCCACATGTTCTATCCGTAAGAAGTAAATGTTTTCGACTTAAATGATCCACCTCCGGCCAACAGGAACACGTCTCCGTAATGAGTACAAGGGAGTTTCTGGGAATTCAAGGAATGAAATGAAAGTATCTAATCGAACCTCAGTGTGTGAACTCCACTAGTATGGGAAGGAGAGTTCATCAAAATACAAATACTCATATTTCTCTACGCTAAGAAAATGAAGTATCCATCCTTAATTTATACTAAGAAAATTTCGTTTAAAATTTAGAAAATACCTTGTAAAAGTCATTTCATCTATTGTAAACCGTTCATGAAAACATTTAGGGGAGGAAAATTCGAGATCATCTACTCATCAATTATTTTCCATTTATCTGCCCATAAAAGTCCCGAGATAAATTTATGAGAGCGAATGATTCACATACATTTTACCCAATACATGAAATGTGCAGAAAATACAGCAGAAATGTAGCGAATCAGTCAACCCATAATAATATTATTATTGCATGTACTCGTCACAATTAGACGCCAAGTCTTATGGCTAAGTTTAAAAACAGATCTCAGAATGTTTATAATCTTATAGGTTAACCAATCTTAGAATTAATCAACTAATGAAATGATAAATGAAAAAGTAATAATGTCACCAAGTATTAAATTATTTTACGTATTATCATTCATAATAACAATAGTGCTCTACCCTCCGGTATGTTCATGTTCCCCCACATTCCCTATTCAGTTCCCTCTCCTTTAATTCTCGGTAACTTATCCCACCCCTTAATTCGTCTAATAACTTTTGTCTTTGTCTTCCCCTCTGTCTTTTCCCTAGCATTCTTCCCTCGATCGCTTTCTTCAGTTATCCCTCTCCTCTCAATATTTGACCCACCCATTTCTTTTGTCGATTTCTAATTACTTCAATCATTACCCTATTCTCCTCAACCATCTCTAGTACCTCTTCGTTCGATTTTCTATCGACCCAGCTTACTTTCTCCATTCTACGCCATACCCACATCTCAAAAGCCTCTAATCTTTAAATATCCTCTTTTCCTAACGTCCACGTTTCAAACCCGTACAAAATTACACTCCACACCAAGGATTTCACCAATCTCTTCCTGATTCCTTTATCAAAGCCCTTCGTCATCAGTTCCCTTCGCTTCATAGATGCTTATTTCGCTAATGCTATCCTTTTGCTAATCTCTGTTGTGCATCTCCCATCCTTAAAAAGAAGGCTGCCCAAGTATGAAAACTGCTCTACTTGTTCTAGTTTTCCCCATCCACCCTTATCGTTAACTTAGCTTTCTTACCATTGGACAATCTCATTATTTTAGTCTTTCCTACATTTACTTTCACCCCAAACTCCTTTGCTTTATCGTTTAGTGCATTTGCTAGGATTTGCAAACCCCTTTCAGAATCGCACACAATAGCCTTGTCGTCTGCATATCTTACTGACTTCACTACTTCCCCTTTTACTCCTTCTCTATTTCATCCCAAGCATCTTTAACCATTTCTTCTGCATATGTATTAAAAAGAGATAGTAATAAAGGACAGCCTTGTCTCACTCCTCTCCCTAACTCTGACCATTCCGATTCCCCATTTCAATAGATATAATTTACACACGCATATTACTAAGATTTCTTATGGCTTTAATATAGCATTCAATCGTAATTATCACCCATTTTGGATTTCAGGCTTCATGTAAGACAATCTTTGCTACCCCCAAAACATCCTCACTCGTCCACCTATCCATATATGAATATCACGAAGGTGGTGAACTTATGGCACGCGTGGAAAATTTGTAGACACGCGGAACTCTGACTGGACTATTGTCGTTATGTATTCCTCATTTAAAAATGAAGGTAAAGAAATGTGGATTCTGTTCATTAGTAATGATAAGTAATAGTTACTTACCTTAATGAATACATCTCAATCCTAATATAATAGATGATGTTCAGCCACAATTGGTGGAGCGCCATAGATAAGAAATTAAATATTTTTAGTTACACAGAATATTTTAAATTTAAAAAGCCATTAATGGCATTAAAAATTTATTCTGTGTAAACTCCTTGGTATTTAATTTCTTCTTATATTTTAATGCCATAATTTACATAATATAATAGATAATCTCAGCATTTCCCGCTATGATTTAGTATGATATTGGCATTTCAGTCCTTTACATTTATCAAACGGTATTTTTACCACCAAAATCCATCAGGCTCTCGAAATAACTATTCACTTACTTGCTCATGACTGTGTAAGATACTGAGATATGAGTGATGCTAAATAATGAAATTCGTTTTAGTCACTCTTCATCGAATGCCATGAGAATTCGATGAGCTACAGAGTTACTTTTTATGATTACGTAATCGGTATTACTTCGGCCGATCAGAAAATGTGCGACAAACTGAAGAAGTAGCCCGGTGTTTACATCCAATGCCACACCCCGAAATGCGGTTTACTAGGCATCAAAATGTAGATATAGATTCTGACTGTGAAGCAAATACAAAGTAGCTCGTATTGTCTAGTCTCAGCCTCAGTCTCTAATAAATCAGCTTTTGGCTTCTGATTTTGGGGTTGAAACAGTCATCCAGGCAATGGGGAGGTAACCTTGCAAAGCTGTAGAATCTTGAGAATAGTTTTTGGAGCCCCGACAATTAATATTTCCGACTCATGCATATTCTTTAATGATCGTGTGGATAAATTATTTTGGTAATTCAGGAGAGGACAGTTTTTTCGAAAATCGATTATTCGTCGGAGGAAGAAAAACAAGGAAAAAATTGGAGCGACGAATTTGAAAAGGATGACGTGCTCTGAGAAGCACTTTTGCTTCCGTCGAACGCATTTTTCATTTAAGCGAGAATTTTCCGAGACAGAATCCGATCAACGAGAAATATAATGTTGTAATGGTCTGACGAAGTGTTTAAGGGGTCGCACATTTGCCGCAGCTGCCGTTTTAGCTGCACTTCACACGCTGCCCGTTCGTGTTTTCTTTCGGCTCCAATGAATGACGGGATTAGTGAGGGCAGAATTGGAGGAGATAGATCGAGAAGTGGGCAAAAATAGGAAGCTATCCCTTCGACCGGTACAATTTTTCCTCCGGAAAAAATCTCTCGAGCCATTTTGCTTTTAATTTGCCAAAAGCACACCGTGCTTGCAAAAAAACCGTCCTTTGCACTCGGCTACTGCTTTCCTAAAACTAACTGCTCCCAGGATATACGTATATTTTTCAAAAGTAAATTCCATGTAGACTCTTTTTGCCTATAATCTGTGGTGTTATGCCGGACAGAATGGGATGACATTTCGGTAAAAATAAAACTTTGTAATTTCCATTTGAATTTATCTAAATAGATTCGGCTCCATTTTAACGCGATATTTTCTTAAAATAGCTTAACCTTATATTGGGATTTTTATTCAGTGTAGTTCCTAAATTGTTCTCTTTCTTATTTATAGAAAATAATGAGAAACGTTATTCTACTCATATTGATATTGAATTTTATTTAAGGTATATATTTCGCTTTTTTCCATCTTACATACATTTTATTTGTCTTCAAACTGTGATTTTTATGCTTATTTTGTTTCTTTGCGCATTATGCACAGTTAATTATCCTTAAAAATACGTATGTCGTTTTTATATTAATGATGACCTAAAATATGATTCCTTCTGACATGCCTAAGTCTCACATATCATAAGATGTTTATTTTTTCTTTTACTTCTCATAACTTTCTTTTATATGACGTGAAATAAAATCTTTGTTATTTTTCTCACTTTTGTTTGTTTAGCAAGTAAAAGCAAGAAAGGAGTATTTTTATTTTAATGTTTCAAAGGAAGGTTTTCATAGTTGGTTTTGGGAATCTTCGGAGGGGCTTTATAAATCCAGTCTGCCTCATTCCCCTTTATTTTCAATGCAGAACGTTTTATTCTTCATTGAAGAGTAAGTTATTGAAAGGCATTTAACTTCGCAAGGATTACTTTCTCATGAAAGCCCAAGGATAATCAGGAGTGAAAAGTATCGATCGAGAAGTAAGTGATTTGGGTTCATTTTTCGCTTTTCTTAACGCGATTAGTTGATGAGATGCTGAGAAGGGAGATATTTATTTCTTCTTTAATTCATTCCCTGATATTTTTCAACTACATAACTAAAGAACGTTCCTTGCACTTTCCTATTTTGGATTGAGACTTAAATGTGTAACTTTATTCGATCCTCGTGATCTTTTTCTGACATATTTATTCTTTGCTTACATATGTATACTCGTGAAATATTCTACTTCTATCATAGTTATGTCGTTTGGAATGATAAAATCTGATTTGCGAGTACAGCAATTGGAGCGTATACTTAGTATTAATGACTAACGTTTTGGAATACCGCATTTTAAGGCTATTCAGAAGTTGAATCGAAGGAAGCTTGTGTTTCATTTATAAAGGTTCATAATTAATACCGTATAGGATGTAAAATTTAAGTGCTTTAGCTCTAATTAAAAATACACGGAGAATTCGGGGGAACCGAATTCGGGGGAAACCGAAAAAATCCAATGCAAACTTAAGTGTTTTGATAAATATTGACAAGGAAAAGAAATTGATTTTTATCCTAGCGAAACTTGTGAGGGAAGTGGGCATATTATTACTAAAAGAGATTTAAAAAATAAAATTCGAAAATTTATATATTATAGGAAAATATTGAAATTTTATTTGTAAATTACTTATAATTTCTTGTTGAAATATTCTATTCTAGTAGTTGATAATAACTCTATGAATCTTTCGATATATTTTTCGGATGGTATTTTTCCCTCCGACTGGGGTGACCTCTCTAATCACCACCTCCCGCCATAGAGATGATAATGATAAAAAATGCATTATAGAACTGTATAGAAACTAAGAAATGGTGGCCCCGAGGAAAGTGATAGCCGAGAGGTTGCTTAAAATTATTCGCATTCGTTCGCAATCAAAAATAAATGAAATGAAACCGTAGGAATCGAATTGTTTAGGAAGAGGCGTAATTGAGAAGATTTAGGCGTAGATATGAAAAGTTCACAATGGACCGAGAATGGAAAATCCCTTTGTAATGAAAGGATTCAATTGAAGCAACAAATTGCTCGTCTCAATTGAAGCAGTATCTCCTAAACGTACGTTCGCCTTAGCAGGTGGAAAAAAGGCTCTTTTGAGGGCCACGTCTTTCTTAATCCCTTCCGAATCAATCCCAATCACTCTCTGGTATCACCACACTTTGATCAATTAACTGCCGACTTTAATCCGTCCTCTCTCCTGCGGCCAAGTGATCCAAGCGCGTCTCTGCCAATTAGCCGCTTTCTAATTCCCTTCCAATGATTACGGAACACCATTTGGATTCGAAACAGACTCTGGAATAAAGAGAGGGCTGTGGAATAAAGCCATCCATCCCATCTGCTGCACATTGAATTAACATCTACATTCCTCTTTAGCCGATGAATACCTTGTATGCAAAGAACGTGTCCACATTAACAAGTTGTGAATGTATATTGTGTAAATTCAACCTGACAACACTTTTGATGCATGTGCATTTTTTGATTAGTCAGAATAAATATTTAGAATGACTGCGTATGCGATGTATGTGTATTAAATTACTTCAACGCAACATTTATTTATGTACAAACTAATGGCGCCTTTTATTACTAACATCAAATTATATATATCGGGATTGCATAACTTGTATTCATTTTGATTACGATATTGCATTTAGATTTATACATAATTATATATTATAATGTATTTTAATTTGGTATGTATTAATTTAACTATCTTTTCTGCATTATAATCCCTGTGTCCCATCTTCAGGATCTGATGTGTTCAGAACCTGAAGATGGGTGCAGAGTACGCACCCGAAACGTCGACCCTTTGGCAGAAGAAGAGAATAAATCAATGGTAAAGCGACTTGATTGTAATCCTTGCGTAATTTTGATAGAACGCTTAGAAATCGAGATAGACCCCGATTAGGGTGTACTCTATTAACTGTACCCCTAAGCTGTGCCAAGAAATTGTGATAGAGGAAGAGGAAAAGGTTTCGAAATTTAATTTGCCTTCTAAGATAAAGTCATAGGAGGGTATCACCATTATCGCTCGATTAAATATCCGATTGAATGAAATTTAACCCAAAGTCACCGATTTATTAATATCTCCTTTGAAATTGGCATCTTTCTCCATCCTTTTAAGAAACATAAGTAAGCTTACTCAAAGATTTTTCATTTCAAAAGGTTAAACAGCACGAGAGGGCAATCTAAAAGCTGCTTTCACTTTGAAAGCTCCCGTTTACAAGGAAACGACGACAAAGGCGTGGAATATTCAGAAAGACAGATAAATGCCCTTACAAATCGGCACTGTCACTACAAATTCACAATCCATTTCGTCTCGTTGAAAAATCAATTGTACATGTTATCAAAAGCTTCTGAAATGGTAATATAAATTTTCAGAACTCATATTTGCTGCTGATGAAAATGAAATACTGCTGTCAAGTAATTCAATTTCTTGGATTTACACATAAATCAATGTATGCTCTACTTAGCAATGAAATTTAATAGAAGATGAAAAACGTTCGAAAATTACTAGATGTATGCACCCAAAAAGCGTACCAACAAATTATATCCCTCACTTGAATTACTATATTACGCTTAAGAAACGATATATTATAATGATCTAACGATTGCTGTTGATTTTTAAATTCCTTTAATTCAATTCTTTAGTTTCAGAACCCTGCATGGAAAAAATATTCTTCTGAATTATTCTTTCGTCTTCTTCCTCTTTCTTTACGCATTTGAAGATCATACCGCTGCATCATTGGACGACTTTCTAATACCTCGACTTGCGAACCGTTTAACTTACTAACTTTTGGACATACGAAATTATTTCTTACTCATTGTGATTTTTAGATTCCAGCTTAATTTTGATATACGAATCGCTGTGCTTTTAAAATCCCGAAGTGTAAAAATGAATCAGTAAAAGAGCATTGGGTTGATTTGTCGACTAAAGAAGTAAAGAAGTTAAAGAGAGGGTAGTGAATATAAATGGGATGGGAGTGAATTGAGAGAGTTGGTAAGAAAGTGGTCCCTATATCTCATATGTGGGATCATTAATATTCTGAAGACAATGTCCTTTAGGAGTGTGCAGACAATCTCAGCCACCCATAGACAATTTTCTCAAACCTCCCCTACAAATGTTTCACCGCAGTATTTTTAAAATATTTCTTTAAGCCGTGCAAGCCGAAAAATATGATGAACGAAAGTAATCCTATTCTTGTAGGAAAACGCTATTTTTTATAAAAATATCCTAGACAGAACGGATTGATTTACTATAAGATACAATGAATCGAGGTATTAAATTTTTGAGGTATGAATTCCAGTCTGGACTAGGTTAAGATCGTAAGTCGAGGTACTACTGCATTATGTTATAACTCTTTCAATTCAGTTTTACCTATTTTTCGTGTTTTTTTTCGTTCCCCTTCTTGTGCGAGCGTTTTCCCGCACCGTGGGTTTTCTTTAAAAGCTTTTAGCTGAGGAGTTTCTTCCAACAACTCATTCATTCTTTTTTTCTTTCACTTTTTTGGTATTTCTATAATTTCCCAAACTTAGTATCAAACTGACTTCAGAGTAAGAGAGGGCCAATAAAGAATCCAATGAAAATAGCCTTTATAGAGCGAAATTGTGACAGCAGTTTCAACTATAATATTCATTCGAGCTCAAATAACTACCAAAAGTTCAAATAGTAGACAATTTTATGTAAACTTTTTGAGGTTTAGCATCTCATTTTCGAATGTAGACGAGTTTTACTATGCAAATTGCATTCAATAGTCCTATTTTTCTGCAAACCCGGGAGGAATTTCACCTTTCCGCAGACAAAGAGTCAATTGCAAAGAAAAACACCTTTTATCAGAACGAAAATTTTGCTGCGATGAGCTTCACAAACTTTTTATAGGCTACTCTTCAAGCAGAAGTTCCGGACCTCTTTTTCTCTAGCGTTTTATTTTTCAACGAAAAATGTGTTTCTCCACGAAAATTCTTTAATTTTCTGGTATATTTAATGAGCGCTGTGCTGAATATTTCCATGAAATAGCTATCTGTCAGATATATATATATATATATATATATATATATATATATATATATATATATATATATATATATATATATGCATTCAGCTTTGGAAAACTAAAATATTACAGGAAAGATATGCAGAATTTTCTCAGATACAAGTTTATGAGTGAGTATGAAACTTGAAATAGAGAAAACATTACGAGAGTTACTTTCGAAAACATGAAAATCAATCGAGATATCTGATTCTTCATGGATTGTATGAAATTTTACTGTAGATTTCCATCCAAAAATTTTATAATATACGTTCTTTTGGTTATCTCAGCTCAATTCCTACTTTCTAAAGTTTAACGACTAATTTTGCGCAACTACGATCTGAACTGGAAATTCGTCAGATCGGCACGATATGTTTCATTTAAGTTCTTGATTCTATTCAAAAGAACTTGGTTTCTCACGGGATTTTCTTACTTTGAAAATCCTCCTGGCAATTCCTTGGATTAAATGGAATCAGCATTGCAGATTCACTCAAGAATTGACGAGTGAGATAAAGAAGAAAATAAAGCGGATTTTGCTCCTTGAAACGTAGCTTAACTAAGAAATCAAATTTGATAAGACATATTTATTTAAGAATTCCCAAAACCATTTTAAAAACGTATTTTATGTTAATATTTTAACTTTTTGAATTTTATCCTCAATACTTTTTCATTAGAAATATTTACGCAATTTCATAGTGTTTTGACATAAGTTAAGACAAATTCAGAATAGCTTAGCGTTCTAACAGATATGAATATCTTTAAATCTTCTAATTTCCTTATGAATATATTAAAACCACCGGTATAAACTGAATCACCGTTATCAAGCACAATGGTGCATCTGCAATTTAGTCGAAACCGGCTGTCTGAATGAAATCAACTGAAAATATTGTTTTCTTTCACCAAATTATAATATCATCCTCCAATGCCCTGATTTCTCCAATTATTTCTTTCTATTTTGTTGGTTTCAGCATATAATGAAAATATACAGTGAAAATCCTACATTAATCGTTCATCCTATACGTTTACATAAGCCAGGAGCATTAGTTGGATCGGAAGCTATGGATGGTTAGAATTTATGGATTCAGAGATGATTGCTCCCTCTTGACAAAATGCAAACTCTCCTGTTTCGTTTTTTAACATATAGTGTTTATTTAGTATTTGCATAAATGGGAAAATCATATGCATAATAATTATACCCACGGAAATACATTATTTTTAATTCTTCAGATAGTCCTATATGCATTCTATTTGGAATCTAAGTTCTATTTGGAATCTGTCAGCTAAGTTGTGTCAATCGATAAAATTCGATGCCATACTCCAAATTTCACATATATTTTTCAAAATTTTGAGGTAATCGATAATTTCCCCCTTCGCAGGTTCGATTCAATCGAATTGTCAGGCAATTTTCGTCGTCTCTCATCCACCGATTAAATAGGAAGCCGACGCCGAAAAATTTGATTCCAAAGAAATTTTTAAGAAAATTACCCTTTCTCATCTGTAGGTGCATTGGGGATATCTTAACAGTTTTTTCCTCTCCATTAAACTAATCTATTTCTCCTCCTGTATGTAGATAAGTATGTACGACGGCAATTGCCTTCTTCGATCGAATCGAACATATTGATTCGAGAAATGCCTCGAATTGCTCCCAAAGGGAGATATTACTATTAATTATTCTTTGTGGAACTTTTGCGTAGTCATTTCTATACTCGCGTGCATTCTTATCCCCTGATACTTCGGCCCAATCGACAGTGAATGTAAAATAGGAGAAATTGTTAAAAGGGCAAGTCTTTTCAAACACTCATACTTCTTGCGAACGATACGCGATAGCAAGTTAAAGAATTAGATGTAACGTGTCGAATTCTCACCCCCTGCCACTCATTGTAAGGTGTCTTGCGGGATATTAATGTCGATCCGTTGACATGGAAATTAAATTACGCAACTCGGCAAAGATATTTTAGAATTTTCTTATACTCATCCAAGTTTAAATAAATTTTCTTCTACTACAAAATAATACAAAAGAAAAACATGATGAAACACGTATGATACAGAATAGACTGGGATTTGTGTACTTATTAATTGCAAATCGTTTATTTCTTTCTTATTAATCACTTGTCTTCGGTGAATCCTAGGAAATTTTATTTTAATTAATCCACGGTATTTTCAGATATTAATCTGAAATTCACAACATTGAACTGTCATCATCGAGGTTAACTCTTTGCTTTCTAATAATTTTGAAAGCAAATATATATAAATTTTTAATCGATTGAGATAGCCCTTACTTGATAGAACTTCATTACAAGAAGTAATACAACCACTTGGTAAAGTTCTACGAAAATAGTTTTGGTAGAACTAGAATTAATTTAGTAGAACTTTACCAAGTGATTGTATTATTTCCTTCTGTTGTTCACAGATATTGGATCACTCAACCATAAAGTAAAGCATAGCAGGAGCTTTGAATTGGATGAAAAAATAGAGACCGGTATTCAATGGGTTTTGAATATGATTTTAGAGTAAATAGAATAACGATATTATTATTGATGTTAAGGTTAAAAATAATCTCCGAATCAAAATGAAGCCCAACAAAGCGCGTTCGGAATTTATCAGAGAGATTAACTTCCTCCGTTCAACGTTTTCACCTTTTCGAGGCTAAAAGATGAGAGAAATAAATTTGTAAAGATGGGATAAAAGGAAAAAGTGCAGTTCTCCCCTTTGATATCAGTAATACTTTCCTTCCTAAAGTATAGCCAAAAAAAGTCCTTTCTCTGAATCGACGGAATACAGCGGAAACAAAGAGCGACTTTGTGGAAATACGATCTGATAACCGATTCCATTTGGTTTGAAATCACCTCTTTGTTTGATGACCGAGCGATATAGAATCGCAATTCCAGGTTTAAAGCAACTCGCATGTTTTATATCCGTTTGGAGTGAATAGCTTTCTAAAGAATAGAGCGGTTGCACGATATTCAGATTGAAAGAATGCTACTAATAAAGCGCCTTTATTCGGGAGAGATTGAGACTAAATAGTCTCTTCTTACATTTAGCCCTTCGTCATCATTAGTAAGTTTGAGATAACCAGAGAAGATTTGTATAGAGGAAAAACTACTTTGTGGATTTAAAAACCCAAGTAAGTGCCTAGGAAAAAATACTAACCTCATTATAAGGAAAATGCAGTTTATGACATCTTAAAGCCAAATAGACAATAAGGCACTCATTATATAGTTACTTCAAAATAGCAAACTTTTGCATAATAATTTAATAGAAAATGAACATTATGAAGTAATTAATAATGGCTAATTACAATGATGAATTCTCTGTTGAAGAGAGGATATTGAAGGATATAAACAGGCAATATTCAAATAGAAATATGACGAATTATTCACCTTCGTTAATCTCACGAATCATTTTGACTTTGTTTATTTGTTCCGTCGTCTGGGATTAATGCGGTCCCAAGTACTCTCCAATGAACTCTTAAAATGAAATTCAAAACTTTTAACTCCTAAAAAGAAATTTTCGGGTGCATATTCAGTTCAGTGTCTCTTTTTGAACTTTTGAAAAACAAGCCTTGGATATTTTTACGCAAGAGCCATTTCAGAGTGTTGGAATGAGTAAATGTAAGTATCACGATTTAGAAATAGAACGAAAACGATGTATTAAGTATTCTAGGTCCATAGCAAGTTCACAACGCATGCAATTAATGCTTCAAGCACGTGAGATATTGCAGAAAATCTTTGAAAAATGCGTTGCGGTTTGGAAAATATTGCTGTTGGCTACGAAAACTTTAATACTTTAGCGTAGATTACTATCAAAGTATCATAAAAAACTTTAACAAGGGTTCTGCATTATACATAAAGTCATTGAAATTTGGAGTGAAAGTTGATTTAGCATACCGTATATTATTTTAGCTATTTTCGAATAAAATATATCTAGTCCAGGGTAACAATGAACCCCGTAGGGGACTAATTAAGGGTTCAATAAATAAAGTTCTTTTCCCTGCTGTCGGAATATCCGAAGGTAAGTCTTTTTTACGTCCTCATTCTGCGCATTGTGGGCTTGAGCTACAAGAGGAAGGATTTAATCGAACGAAAATTTCGAAAAACGCGATGGTCATCCTAAGCAAGCCCTCTGGTGGAATGCGGATCAATCATGTGTTCCGTTCAGCCAGATTACCGAGATAAAAAAAACTGTGCTGCGCGGGGCTTCTTTATTTTTAAATCAAACGCCAAAATACAAGGTTTAGTAAAAATCCCCTTTTGAAGGACGGGGATGGAAAATAACAAAAGAATCGCTACATTTTATCCTCTTCCGAAGCCTCGCTAGTAGGCGTACTCAAATCTTAACTGTATTTTTTTAGAAAATCCCCTAAAAATATTAGCTTTTCTTTCATTCTCGTGATTTTAAATCTGCGATGCATAGTGTAGGGATGTATTACATTGTCTGTGTGAATTCAGGACAAAATAGAGTAGCTTTGAGGGTTTGGAGGAAATACTGCTTTTCACGCAACTGTGAGCTTCTCAGCTGAGGAATCAGAGGGGAAAATGCAATACAGCTCTTAAATGTGGATCAGATATAAAGAATGGGACCACTTTTTTAATGTAGTTAACTTTTTTTATTTTGTTGTTTTATTTCTTCTAAGTCATTGATAGTGTAATCTGTAAACACTGATTATAAATAATGAAAAAGTAGAATTCACTTTTAACTCGTGGATTCGGAAAAATACTCGAATTATATCCAATGAGTTAATGGTATAGCATCTCTAATTGATAACTATAGAAAGCCGTTTTGCAAGTAATATTTATAAATGAGTTTGCTAGTTAGAATTACTGACCTCCGATGTCGAGTATATATTTATAAATGCTTCAGTATTAATACTAACCTCATCCTCAAAAATAATTATAAGTTAGGACAACGTATAAAGTTTCAATGGGATAAAAAGAATCTACAAATGTCGGACATTCAGAAATCGACTATTCTAAATGTGTTACTAGAAGTCTCAATTCGCAAGGACCTTTGTCTTCTCTATTCACATCCCACTTCTCTATTTCATCAGATAATAGAGAATTTCAAACACTTATATCTATCTTTTTAATATTATTACCCTAGTCTAAATTTTAGTAAATTTATTCCCTGAGTATTTGCAATTTTTCACCCTGCGAATATTTTCTCGAATGAGCCCTTAACTGACCTCTCTCTCTCTCTTTCCTCCTACTCGTGAATTTTATGTTTGCTTTTCTTGGTAATAAATATCAAATGTATATGCTCCCATTATATTTTCTGTTGCCCAGAATAAAGTAAAAGCCCAGAGTAAAGAAAAACGATATTAGGTGTACGAAATCTGACGGAGAAGAACCCTGATGAAATATCTACATAATATTGTACTCAAAATATTATGTAGATATTTATAGATAAAAATAAAAGAGTGGAGAGGCTGGGCTAGCATAAGACTATTTATTACTCAATTTGCCTGTATTTGTTTTCTTGTAAATAGTTTATAACTCAGAATAAAGAATACTCTGTATGAACTACTACTAAATGTAACTACCACCTCAGCGAAACCGGCCGTTGAAATTCAACCGAGTGGAAAATTTACAAAGGCTTTTCTTCTTTGCCTTCCACAAAGTTGCTCCTGACCATATCGATTGTATTGTTTATTACTCTCTGCTAAGTCTCGATTCCCATGGGTTTTGTGCAGTTCTTTCCTTTTAGTTCTTGGATGCCAATTCATGTTGTTTGGAAACTACTTTATATTTCTTCAGCTTACTTTGTGTGTCTTCATTCTACTTTGAATATATTTATTCCACTTTGTGTGTTTTTATTCTACTTTATGTGTATTTACTCTACTTTATGTGTATTTACTTTGTAGCACCGTGCGATTTAGCGTGGGAAGGATTACACGATTTCAGTCGGTTTCAAGCAACATTTACAAGCAGACGTGGTCCGCAGATATCAGTGTTCTCTTTTTCAGTGTAGTCTATTAAGTTTAACTGTTTTGTGTTTACGTTGATAAATGTAAAATAATGGTTGATTCAGTGATTGAATCATCGACCACCTCCATTCAATATCTGAGGTTTGCATTAAGTCCATTCACTCAACATCGATTCCATTCCATACAACTTGATAGCAACTGCACCGAATTCAGACGGTGAAATTTCTTCATTATCGTGTTGATGAATATCCTGGACAAATGTGCTCTGTAGTCTTTGCTGTTTAGTGACGTCTTTCTTATCTTTTATCCTCTCTCATCCATTTCGTATAGTTTAAGTCCGAAAAAGAGTGAGAAGAGCAAATGAAGTGGGAGGCGTTCATTTGAAGGGATCGGAAAGTGCAGAAGGAGTGTGAAATGGAATCCCATAAAAGAACTCCCTAAGTTTAGCGGAAAGAAAGCGATGGGGCGTAGGTTAGGGCGGCGGAACGGAGACATCGCAGGGGAAACGGAGTTGTTTTGGAAGAATAGGTGGTTTCCAGCCGAGGTTTCGGGGGGTTGTTTCGATAAAAAAGTGAGGGAAACAGAGCGAAGGAGTGTCACTTGGCGAATAAAGTTGAACTGGAAAGGACTTTTCGAGACGTACGTCGGAATGAGAGAAGAAAAAGATATTAAATGCAGAGCGGAATATTGACTAAAGTTAATAAGTTTTTCAATGAGTCACGAAGTTTTTCCCCCGGCGAAAGAAAGTGGGATCAGATTCCATTTGCATTCATTACATTTATATTCGCTTTTGGAAGTAGGCTGAACACACTTCGTAGAATCCGTTCATTTATTTTCCTCCCACGAATGGTATTAATTATAAGAGAAATAAATTAAAATCTCTTGGGTTTTGGGGATAATTACTGTCTCGGAAAACAAAATATCTACCTCTATTCGGAATTCGTACTTGGAAGTTTCATTAACAACTGCTGCGTTGCAAAGTTTGAAAAATGAAGTTAAAAAGCAAAGAGTTCTCGAGGTGAGCAATGGTTTATATGAGCGGAAATATTTTTGGTGGTAAATTTGCTTCAAGTATATTCATATAATTCTCGTTACCTATTAGTTTTTAACGGTGCACTTGTATATAAATAGCAATATACAAGATCTCTTCTGTATTTTAAGTTTGTAGATGTTGAATGCTACTATATGACTAAGTTTAGAAAATACTTGGATTATAAAATTGAACGAATTACTTGACTTCTTCAGCGGCGCTTGTTTTTGTCACAAAGAGCTTAAATTCGGCCCCTTGTGTAATCGAAAGAGGACATTTGAAGTTTGGTATATTCAGAGAAATATCAATTCTTGTTAAATTTATTTTCATTTTATTCACCTATAAAACTGCTAAGTGGAATACAATGATCTCTAATTATCTTATAAATAATAATTACTCCTTAAAAATGACGTGTGAATTTAGGTTACATTATATCATTTTTTATATGAAAATATATTACTGAATTCCGATTTCAAAGTTTTACTGATGCTGTCTTTATCATTAAATGACATCTCTGCTACCCCATATCTTTCATACGAGCGTATCTTTCTCGTGTTTTCGTATGAAATTCGAGTTCAAATATCGCCTTTGCACGGGACGGGTTGTTTATAATCACAAAATTGTCGTCTTTTTTCTACCGATTCCGCTATTTTGTGACAAAATTCCCATGTATAAATAAGAATCTTTATTTAATTTCCTTTCTCTCGGTAGCTATTTCGATTTCGTACGACCATTACTACTAATTCAAATTTGCTTAAGAAAAGATGTCTGCAATTGATCAAAATAAACTTCACGTGGATTTATTATGAGAGCAATTTCGAGTCGTTCGGAGTCGAACCCGTCATACTTTCGGCGAAAAAAATATACCCATATATTGGGCTTCGATATTGGAATGGTAACCAAGCTCTGAATTTCATATTTCTTTCTCATCGGGGTGTGCGTGAAATTAATGTTCAAGAATTGCTTCCATGTATTTCTTACGGGAGTTTCAGACATCAGATAAATAAATATGTGAAGATATAAATATAGGGGCAACGGTGATTATTATGTTTGATTGATGACTTAAAGTGAGCGAGAGAACGCGGAGTGTATTATTTATCGCTGAGCCTTCTTTCTCCCGGTCCAGCGAGTGACAGCAGTATTTGTCTACAAAATCCCTTGGGGAGAAAGTGTTTCAACCCATTTAAAAAGAGATCGTCGAAGGGGAAAATGGAGTGTAATGGACGGGAGGAATGCATTAATCGCGCTTAAATGCGCTGAAACACGCACTTACGTGTCAAACTCCGTATCTATTAGGACGCTCTCTGGAGACCATCGCCGACGTTAACTCGACACTTGGGTAACTACGACAACGAATTTAGCGTCAAGCCGAAGTTATCTCGAAGAAAAGCGTGCCATTTTACACCGAGGGCCCTTATCAGAGTCAAATGCGGAATTCTGGGAGCGAAAGTCCAAAAAAGGGAAATCAAGAAACTCCGTGATAAGAAAGTAAATAGAAGAAAGGGGAATAATAGAAGGACGGACGAAGGAGTCGCTATCACCGAATGCAGTTAAGTAAAGTCGTCGCGGATCGGAAAGAAACTTTTACGAGGTCGAAAAGCGAGAGAATTTTGGGACAAAAGGGAGCAAAAATGTATTTTAGAAAGTCTAAATGGATGCTTGTTTGCGCTCTCACGCCATCTTGCGGTAGCGTATCCGCCCCGTTGGGAGATACATTCATTTTCGGTAATGAAATGTGGAAATAGGATGGCTTTGGGGAATAGAAAAGGCAGTCGCTTTCCCTCCTCTCTGTTTACGGAATCTGCAGCCTCTATCGACATCTCATGTATCAATCTATGTCACTCTCCTATTGCACTTATACTGAAAGGCACCTAAGTGACGTTTCTCCCGCTTTCCCTCCTACGTCAACTCTCTTTGAATTTTACTGAAATATTGCTTCTCCAATGATTTTCTTTCGTAAAGACATCTGCTGCTTACAACATAAAATCCCATCTTCAAATCCGCGTTTTCACTCTTTTGCACGATCATTCATTTTTAAGTGGGAAAACTTTCTTTGTTATCTTTCGAAAGTCAACCATTTACACCACAAACAGTTTGCGCTAAGGATAAATTAGACACCAAAATAATTCGAAGTACTTGAATCCCCTTTCAGCGCTTTCAATTGGTTTTGATGATAATTAATAAGGAGCTAAATAATATTAGAGAACTATTTTCATTGCAACGTATGACTGGAGACGCACAGCAAAAATCGATTTAGGATCTTTATTTATGACGTATGCACTTGACATTACTGATTGTATCAAACATTGAAATTGCACGCTCTTTAGCATTATACCTCCATATTCACTTCAATTCAACCATTATCAAGTTTCCGCTGAAATAAGAAGCATAAGTTGCAATTAAAATGATTTTCGAATCCAAAGACCCAAGTAATAGTAATTTGAATTCAAAAATAATATACAAAATTAATATTTCAGGTGCACCAAAGACTGAATATTGTTCTTAATAATTCCACTATTACTGTACAGGATATTAGTATTATCTTGAATCAATACTATAATAATCATGTATATGTATCGAATCGACTCAAAATTATTCTTCGTAAACAAATATTATTCAGTCTTTGTCCCTTCAGTCACTTCAGAAAAACTTGGTTTCTAAGACTATGATTGTTGAAGGTAAGACTATGATGATGAAGGTATGTTTATGATGATTTGACTGGTGAACTTGAGCTTCAACTCTTACAGCTACTTCGTTTTTACGTCGTACTTGTATTTATTATTCATGAAGATGTTCGTATGGTCTGAGCTGTTGCTGATAAATTATGTAATATGATCGACAAGAAAAGGTCATCTTCCGATAATTTTTCACTTTTTGTTTCACGACTCTAAGTGAATCTATATCTTAGAACTGTTTTCCAATTGAGTAAGGTACTCATCACAGTAACATCATCGACGTTTTTTCTATCAACTTAAATACACAGCTCTTCGAAAAAAGGTTTTCTCGACATCTTTTCATATCAAAGACTCTAAATTCTGCAACTCTTCTCTCGGCTCAATAATGTTCAATCTTGGTATTTGCATTTGAAGATCAGTTATTTACCTATGTCTACATTAATAATCTACAATCGTCCTTCCGGCGTGTGGCAGGGGGTACAAACATCGAGCGTTCGAGCCACTTCTTTAGCTCGTTGTTATCGTGTATTGTTGCCGGAAAAAGGATTCTTAGAAAGACAACTTTCTGCATAAATGGCATACATTTTGCTTATTTAACGCACATCGTTGGATCAACGGAAGTCGCAGGGGAGACGCATAACTCCGATTACGTCATTTCAAACGTGTTATCATTGAATGAAAATATCCAGCAAGTGAAGCAAAGCTTCTCTTATCTCTTTCTTTTAAGGATTTCCAACATTTAGTATTCCTTTCATCACAGCAGTTTTTAACAAAGGGTCATAAATTGTTCTTAAAGTGTGTCCAAATTACAAGCGTGTAATCTGATCACGAAAATGACTGTTTGTCCGTCATTTCATTCAGGACGTTAGTATCAAATATTCCAATGTTGTAATCAATGCTTAATGATGTTTACTCGATATTTATGAGCAACCGACTCTAATTCATTTCAGTCATTTATAATTCTGCAAATACTATACTTAATTTTTATTTCTCCTCTACGTTTGTTTAAGGAAATTTGTGTACAATCATGCACCAATCTGTACAAGTCCTTAGTCTTTTAGCTTTCGAAAAAGATTTCCAGAGACGATTTAGAAACGTAGAAAATCCTTCGCGTTACTCCATTCCTCATTCGTAACTTAGTGAATCCACTCTTATCTCTCCATTTGCTTTTGCAAACGGAAGTTTTAGGAATCCGAAACATAAATCCTAGGAATAAATAGAGAACTCCGGAGAAGATAAAGTTGGGCAACAGTTTCCCAAGGATTCTTGTATGTAACTTTCAGCAGCTCAAATGATGTTTCTATATTTCCCCTTCGATACTGATGCTCGCAGACTCAATTTCCTGCCTCTGATGTTTCCTTTCTATTTATTCAGAATGTCGTTTACCACGGAATCGATCTGTAGACGATGGACGCACTAGCAAGACACTTACCGGCTGAATTTTATCTCCAGTTCTGGGAAAATATATGAAATAATAATTAGAGTCGCACTTGGCGTGGCACTCTGCTTTCCCATTCTCGTGTACGCGCTTCAAAAAATTCTCCATCACTTCTCGTTAAACATTCATCGCGAGAAAAAACGTCCATCTCCAATATTTCCCCATAGTCAGGCAGAGCCACCTTTTTCTGGAATGCTTCTTATTTGAAAATGCTCTCTCATTCAATTCAATGCCGCCGAGTTTTCCTTTACAAAGGCTGCAGAAATTCTCGAAGAATCATTCTAAAAAGCAATCCTATAATGTTCCATTTTACATTCTACTATATCAGTTTTAAATTGGCAATTATAATTCAATATTACGGATATGACTCACTTGATTATTAATATCGTGAGTTACGTCGTTTATCCTTTGGGAAATTTTAGGAGTCAAGGCAACTTTATGTTAACGGTGTATCTCTTCTGATTGATGTAATCAGAATTACTCTGCTCAAATTACTATATCATTCTGCTGTTTGACATTACTATGACTTTATAGTTAATGGCTTTTAAAGCAGTTTAGACAATTTTCTCTTTAATCCGGGAACCGATACGTTTTGTTAAAAATGCTACGATAAAAAGCAGGAATTACGAAGATGCTGTCAGACGCAGATTAAGAATTCTTGAAAGAAAGGAGAATGGAAGCTAGGTTGAGATTACCTGACAAATTCAGAGAGAACACTTTTGCAGAGGACGTAATCTGTATTACTCGCTACTACTTTAGAATGTTACACGTTATGTTGGCTAAAGGAATAGCTCAAACATTCGATGTTTACACCCCCTGCCACACGCCGAAAGGTGGCTTGCAGGATATTAATGCGGATTCTTGTGTGAGAGCGTGATTCTCATGTAAACAGTGCGGAAAGCGAAGATGGAATGAAACGTCACGTATTTACTCATGAACATTTGAAAATATCAATGCTCGTTACCAATATAAGCAGCCATTTTAGTGTGAGGTACTCGAGAAAACAGAATTGTCTTTAAAAAAAAAAACGTTATTTTCTGTGTCCATAAATGATAAAAATGGTATTTATCACTACAAATTCGGTATATGGGTATAGCATTTGAATTTAGTTATAGAGTAGAGATATATGATATTCTGTACAGATATATGATGTGCTATAGAGGTATATGGTATGCTATAGAGATATACTATATAGTATGCTATGACAACCTAACAGAAACTGCTTTTGCATGACCGTTGGTAAAAATATTGTATTATTCTTTGAAAAAAGCAGTTCAACGCGGGTGTGCGATCGTAAGTTTAAGCTGACTAATGCTTTTCAGAATTGAATAAAAATACCCGAAACTCAAAATTGTATGCAGTAATTAATGTCCTTTCACCTAGTTTGTTGCTTTTCAATTGTGTTCTCGTTTAATGTGGATAAAGTCCTGAAATGAGTCGTCCAAGTTGAAATTATCGAAGTAAATTAAAAGCACAAAAATTCATATTAGAGGTGGAAAAGCAACACGAATTTTGATAAAAAAACAAACAGCGCACTTTTGATGAAATAAATCTCACATCCTCTTCTCAAAATTTCCGGAAGCACTCCAACATAACGAAAAAAATTAATCTTCAATTAATATTGTCGTTATGAAATTTCCCGTGAGAGTGAGCTAAAACAATATGTTGCATGTCCTCGAGGTTAAACAATCAATGGACTTATATTTTACTTTTTACTGCTTAATTAAAAAAATAAAGCTTCGAGAGACGGAAGTTGTTATTTCAAACATTTCCTCATACGCCTTCTAGTTTCATAGTGTTACGGTTGTATTGTACCAAAACTCTGCCGTACTGCTTTGTCTGTTTTGCCGCTGCATTTGGATTCGAGTTGATTTTCGAGAGAATCTTCGATAATCCCTTTGGCTTACTTTCCAGGATTTTCCCTTTTTAAAGCTATTTTTCAAGTGATCGGAAAATCTGGTCTTGAAAGGTATCCAACTACCAAGTTTCATCGAATTCTGCGCTGGCGGCACTTGATACTCTCCTTATCAGTTAACAAAGCTTTCTTTCCTTCATTAACGACTTCATGGTAATTATTCTCGGTATTTAATTAAGGATCTATAAATAATGATCTATCAATACTTAAAAAGTTACAAAGATGCCAAATCTTGCCAAAGATGAAAATTCACTACTAAATGAAGTTCTTTTTTTCGTCGAGATTTAGACTGAAATGTCTCTTTTACCGATTTATCAATAAGATTTAATTTTACTAAAAATTTGATAATGAATATATAAATAGATAAAGTGAAAAACCTTTTGGAAGGAGTTGATGTAAGAAAGATATTATCTAAGGAAAAAAGACAAAGCAGGGAAACACATGAAAACAAAGGGCTTAGATTTGAAATCACTGAAGCAGATACTATGACGCATTCTAATCATTCACTTACGCTCACAAGAAAATACTAAAAGATTTTAAATTTTTAACATACTAGTAAAATATACGTATAGATAAAGAATTGAAAGTAGGAGAATTCGATAGAAAAAGTACAATGATATGCATGTACAGTAATCACCTGCTCGTAATGATGTAATTTTATTGATGTATGAGAGTAATCGAAGATTTTTAAACTTCGTGAATGACTTCACAATGCCGCTCTCTATCTTCTTAAAAGTAGATTTAATCCAATCAAATTTTAGTACTCAAATTTATACTTGTCAACAATTATTTCACCTCCCTCTCCTCACATACTCGTTCTATCCACCATTTTTCGCCACAGTCTTCCTTAATTTTCATCATTAATTACACCTGTAGTTCGGGTCTTCAATTGCCCCTGCTCCTGTTATTTTAAATACATTCGCTTTCATTTATATTGTAATTTATTTGTTTTGCTTTCTCTATGCTCATCGGAAGTTGCCAACCATTGCTTCTCTTGGATCAGATATTAAATAACTAAGAATTCCCGCGGTGTTTTATCATAAAACATTTATTTCTATTTCGTAATCCTTTCGCTTGTCATCCCCAGAATTTGTATAAATAAACTTGGAGGTGTTATTGAGATCGAAGGCCGAGATATAAATGACCAAATCTTTTGTCGTGATCATTGAGTGAGAAGCGATCAGCAGCATGACGACTCTCTCCAGAGACTCACAACTGGAGGCTCATTTTCCACATTATGAATGGCTGCGGTTAATGGAAACGCTCGTACATAATTAAAGGTCTGACAACGCTATCCCATCCAAGTGAGGAGATTTATTGCCAGTACACTCAAGGACATTTAATATTCCCCTTGCTACTTTAAGTCTCTTTCACTTCCCTTTTCATTACTTCAATTTTCACTATTTCATCAATAAATAGAGAATTTGGGATCGCAAAATTATCACACGTTGAGAAAAAGTCGTATAAGCAAAATATATTAAGACGTTCATGCTTATTACGATATTCCGCTAAATTCGCGGTCCCTTTCATATGAACCAAATTGTATAGATTAAGGCGTTCTGCTATCTCTTTAAGATGTTCCCAAATGTAATATAGCCAATCGCTCGCCCAATTCGATAGACCAGATAATGTTATATAATCTTTGTCGCCATCATCTCTCCTTGTCTCTGAAAGGTTTTCTTGCGGATCTGTTCTTTTCAACGACCAATTTTTGTGAGAAACATTTGATGACATTGCGACGCAGAACAATCTATATCCCGCCGGTGTAGCTGATGCGAACTCTTCTTCGTTGGTTTTACTCAGGGACGATCAAAAATTTACAGTGTTTCCATTCGTCACAACCTTAAGAATCGAGAAAAGCAAACAAGGGGTGTTATTTTGAGCGTAGTATCGGAGATGCCCTCTAACCACTGGTTTTAAGAAATCGTTCTTCTTCTATAATTGTCTATCTGATAACGATTAACTCATTCTAGAGTGAAAAGTGACCAAAATTAAATAACTAAAACGCTCTTTTTGTGCGGAAAGCTGACCATCCGCCTTGTAATTATACACTGTTTATCTCGTCATCGTCATATTTTGTCGATTTTAGCTTCTATTTATTTTTACTCATCAGTATCCTGATATACATTTGAGTTTCTCCAAGTCAATCTGCTTCCATCACATCACTACTTCGTGATTCTTTAAGAACTGAAATCCGTTTGATCATTCAGCCTGGATCTTCCGCTTTAAGTCACCGCTCCTTCCGTATGCGATTAATTATCTCTTCATTTTATCGATATCTTTATAACGCCCAATCAGTTGTAAATGTATTTAGCGGAGAAATGTTATACCTAAATTGTTAGCATACCACACAAGGACGGTGTTGAAGCGTCGAAAGTGAAGAAAGCTGCTAAGGCACGCGTAGTTTGAAAAAACAGCGACAGGTGATGTTCATCCCAAAGTAAGCAGAAAGACGAATCGAGCGTTTAAACTAAATACCATTCATGAATTTAGTTGTTCCGTTATATCCAAAAATAGCGATACGGATTCGGAAATGGTAAGTCAAGAACTGTTTTCACGAAGAAGGTAGAATTAACTTTTAGAGATGAACTGCGAAATCAGCAAAAAAGATAAATTATAAATTAATATACGCCATTAATTCCTCCGGTGGTCAAATAAACAATATTCTGCTCTTTTATGAGAATAGAGAAATTGGTCGAATAATCAATAAAACAGAATGATGTTGTACTCCCTATATGATAGAAAATCAACCATGGTGAAAATTAAAAATATAATTTAGGAATTTCTACTTATATTTGTTATCTCATTACAAATTCCTAGATCTCTCTTAACAAAGTGAATCGTTCCTCAGGGAACAAAAGAGGCGGCGTTAAGAGGAAATGAGGATTAAATCTATTCGTGGAATATTGCAGAGAGGGTGTCATTGAAAGCAGAGAAAGTGGATGCAATTGATTATTTATTTCCACTGAATGGATCAGTAGATCTATATGTTCCACAAGGCAAATGCATGAGTAGTTGAATCAATGCAATAAAATGCAAAATCTGAGGCAAAAGTCACATTCATAAAGCAAGAAGAATGAATAGAGGATATGGTAGAGGAAATTATAGAATAACTTATAAAAAGCCAAAATTCACGCATCGAAGACTGCAGTATTCTCTAAGAGGTCACCTTAAAACATTGAGAGAAAATTAATCACCGTAAATTAAAAATATTAATCTAATTTAAAGAGGAAAAGATGAGAAATTTGTATTGCTAAGGATAGAAAATATATTCTTTATAGTTAAAGAATTATTTTGCTTGCTGATTATCGTAAACATGACAGCATGATTTATTCTACTTTTGGCGACAAAGTTAAGATATGCGACAGTTCCTTTTTAAAAGGAAATAGTTTAAAACTAACGTTACTCGTTTAGAGTTGATCTGGCACAAAAAGGATTTAGAGAATTTTAATGGGACAAGGAATTAATGGCGAGGGACGGTTATGTAGCAAATCTGACATGTATATGAGAACTGCCGGATGAATTTCGTTTGCTCAAACGCCATTAGCGCCGACTCTTTTGTAAAAAAAATTGGGAATTAAACTTTATAATATGTTGGCGAATATTTATACGACTAAGAAATTGGAGCTAGTATGCATATGAGCTATTTCTTTTTAACCAATTGTGAAGTATGAAACTAATTCTTGAAGTAGTATGAGTAATGAGAAGCTTGGAAATTTAAATATTATGCTATATTTTACAGTTAGCATTTATGGATCAGTTATTATAAAGGACTTCTGATAAATTTAATTTGATAAATATTTCAATCGGTTAACTCTTCCAAAGATTAATTCTTTCATTAAAATGATTTCTTGAATATGTTCTAGGATGGAATAATCGAATCAAGTCTTCCTTTTATTTGTTTTTATACATTCGAAAGTCGGCATTTCTCCGTAAAATTAACTTAAAAAGGAGTCCTCATAAGAAAAAGATGACTTCTTTATATTTTGGGTGACGAACATTAAGGAAATTAGTCAATTCTATCATAAAATCCTTTCTCTCTCATAGATAACATCTTGTGGTTCTTTATTGAAAAGAAACTGTGTATTACACTATATTACTATTTAAATATCGTTGAAATCATATGCATCTGAAGGAGAGCATGAGCATTACCTAATCATGGAAGACCTTTAAATAGGAAAATGATGATGACCATTCTTGTTAAAGGTGGAAGGAAGCAGCGAATTTCTTTCAACTACTGATATTGAGCAAAAAATAATAAAATGATTCTCTTTTCGATTTAATTTTTCAGTGATTCAGATCCATCAAATCGCAGTAAACAATTATAAAGTCGTTTAGAGTCGCTTACTTAACATTCAGATTCTCTGAGTCCACCTTTAATTATTAATTACACAAAATATACTAATAATCAAATATTCAAGTACGAATTTGCACAAAAGGGATAAATAACTCTTTTCCGCTCGTACAAGAGTTTCTTTGCTTTGCTGTAATAATATCGAAGCTTCGTTAAGTATGGTACTTCTCATATCGGGAATGAAAAGGATCAACTATTCATGTAATATTCCAGCGAATAAAACATGGTCCATACGTGCTTTTGGAATGGATTTCATAATTGAAGTGGGAATATCGATTCCCTGGTGCATTTCTCAATCAAATTTTTCATATTGTTGGTTGATGAAGAACATTCTTCGCTTAATAATCCGAAAAATGAACATTCCATACGATCGTCTTTGCCTAGAATGTGAATTTAATTATCTCGAAAGAGGAATGGCATGTCTTAATGGCTTTTTCGAAGAAGTATTAGTGAATATCTTATTACTTGGGAATGAATAACCCATCCTGACTCTCCGAAGGTATTCAGGAATATTTTAATCTTTATTTAAGCTCACATCTCGAAAAAAGTTACCTCTGAAATTTAATTTATTTACCAAAAACTCAATAGCTACATATTTTCTAATTACATTTTACTTCAAAAGTCCGAATTCCAATTTTTAATCAGTGTAGTGAGCGTGGAAGAGCCGTCACGTTTGAATGCATTCAGAATACGATGTCATCTGTTGCGACTTTTTATTTGCACGTCTCGAAAATGCAGAGAATACCAAAAATGGCGACATGTTTCCAGGAAACGGAGGAATAACATTCTATCTGTTAGAACACACGAAAATAGGAGAGCGAATATTTTCATGTTTACGAATTCATGCCCGCGTGGGATTCTCTCCCTGATGTAAAATACACGAGAAACGTGATTGCAGCACGAACGCACGCAAATGGAGCTTAGTTCGTTTATCCGATTACTTGTTTGGATAACGAGAAAAAGTATATTCTACTTCAGACTGCGCATATTTGTGAGCGTATTTTCAAATATGTCATAATCACATTGAATCTTACTTATATTTAATCAGCTGAAGTGCCCCTTGATTCAAAACGGAGAAACTAGAAGCAAGAATAAATATCATTATGACGTATAATAACTCTCTTTTTCACTCTAAAAGGATGTAAAATTTGATAAGTACCATACCATATGTACCATACTGATTGGGAATTGCTGGACACTCGCGAAAGTAATAGATATCCAAAGCAACAAATGAGATATTGAATTACCTAATTTACTAGATTCTAAATACTTCTCTATTCTTATTATTTCGTTCCATTATGATATATCTGCTGCAGTTAGACTACTGTCAGGTATCAGCCCCTAAAATTCGAGGTAAACCTACATAATATATACAAATATTCCACAATTCCTAATTCTAGAAGTCTCACAAGTATCAGGATTTCGAAACAACATCGCTGTAATCACAAACAGTATCATAAAACAGTAAGCTTCAATCCATAGATCATCCCCCCATTCTCAGCAACCATTTAAATCCCACAATCAACATTTGTACTTTGGATGTGTCGTTTATACGAAATGATGATCAGCTAAACCAGCATCCATAATATTTCATCCAAAACAGAATGCAAGCATAATTGTGAATGTCACTTGTACATAAATACTCGGACCCAAAGGAAAACTCAAAACAGTACTGTGGGATCGCCAAAAAGCGGGTACAGTGTGCAGTTCTTTGCAGCTTGTCGCGATACATCTGATTTGATTTTTCAAATGTAAGAAAGCCTCCAACCGATAAAAATGAAATTTACAAATATTCTATATGGAAATCCATCTAAGCGATCTTGGTTCGAAGCCAGCAAATAGGCGAATAAAAATGCTTTTTCTGTTCAGTTCAGAAACAGTTCTTTCTTTGTCTCTGAGTACATTTATGCTTAGTTCGGCACAACTCCAATCCATGAAAAATACACAAACCAACAACACCAGAAAACACTCGGAAACCCATAAGAATTCTGCTTTATATATCTGTAGATTTATTGCATTTAATGTTTGGAATGAAAGAATAGGAGTGGTCTTACTTAAAAGAACTTTCATATATAAGTTAGAGATATCGATAACAAATATTATCATTGTTAGTGCTCTGTAGGGATTACGTTGCAAAGAAGATTTGGTGTAATATTTCTTATGCAAGCTACAATGCCAAATTAGATTTGTACAATACTCGAAGGTTTTAGCATTTATATTTATCGATCTTCTTAATTACTATCAGTATTGTCATTCGGTTCAACGAAGAGTAGTCCTCTGCTTCCTTCGTTATAGGCTAAATTTCGTAAGATTAATAATACTATACTTCGTCCAACGTCGTGAAGAGAACACGTAAATATCTCGGCACCCTTATTTATTACGGGAGAATAGCGCACGCTGTTCTTCCCTCATAAATCTGTGCTGAAATTTTACTTTATGCTGAATGTCTTCAAAATCAATCATTACCAATTTTATCTCCTGTGAAAATGTCCCAACAGATCGCGCTATTCCCCATAAGCAATACACGGTGCCATAAGATTCACGTGGTTTTCATGAGGCATCTGTAACGTAAGGTGAATATGTAGTAACTGTAATTATGGATACATGGATGTAAATGCATTAGGAGGGGATATCATGTAAATTAAGACTTGTTGCTCTGTTTTTGTCTGTTCCAAAACTGTTAGTAAATGGATTGAGTACTGGATTTTAATGTAGTACTAATGGATTTTAATCATTATTTGAGTCTATTACCAGGGAATTTGGTGTTTTAAGTGTTGCTTGACATTGCTTGGAGCCTATTAACAGTCAAACTGCAAAATTCTATAAAAAATAAACAATTCGAAAAATGTCTTTCCGATGATTCAGATATCTGTGATGACCTAGTCGTATCGCTGTCACTATTGATCAGTTTTCAGAATTAGCGCTACTTATCACTTTGTTGATGGTTAGACAGACCCAATAAAATGTAAAATGAAACAGTACCTACGAAAATATAAAAAGACATTGTAAAGAAAAGAAATCAAAAATAAAATAATAAGAAATTCAAATACAGAAGCAATAAAGAAAGGTTTAAATTATACGGATATCAAAAACAGAACATAATTATTATTGTTAATAGTACAATATTAAGTCAACAGTATAAGTAGAGGGCTCCAACATCGATAATGTTGGATCTTCGAACTTTGATCCATGGACGTATATCCCGTAATGATTTTAAGAAACCGGTGAATATCCAACACGACCTCTTTAAACAAAAGGACGTCCTTTGAACAATGGCTTCGAAATTACGATAGAAAAAACCGTGATGAAGAGTAAAATGCAGTCGGTGGATCCGGCGATTTTTGAGCAAAACTTCCCGAAGAAGAGAATGCAATAGAGGAGTTCCATTTCCTGAAAGGAATACGTATGAGGCGAGGTCGCATTGATGAGAATGAGAGCCGTGCATAAAAGGGAAATTGGAAATTGTTCCGCCTTCCTTGTTTAGATTATTCCCCAAACGGAATTCGAGAGAACAAAAAAGGAAATTGGAGAAGCGAATAAATGGATTGGGGAAACGGAATAGAGGGCGTGTGTGTTTAGAGAGATGAGTTCGGATGGCTGAATGTATAACTAGAATGTGGGGAATGAAGGAGGACAGCGAAAATTTGGCTCGTCTATGAAGAAATTGGTTTGTCAAATATGAGTCACGAAAGAGATTTCCACGGGACACCGCCAGTCTTAGGATTAAATGAAAACTTTTCAGTATATAAAATCCAAAATAAAGATGAGTTTCAGAAATCATTCTGATTGTCCAATTATCTCCGTAGATGTAAGTAAATAATTCTTTTCATAGCTTTCTTTGCGGTCGCTTATTGGGAAACATGGAGAATATTTTCTAAATCGGTTGGTATTCCATTTGTAATAAGGGATTGAGAGATATCATTCTTCAAAAACGAAATTGTAGAAGATGATATGAGATCTCTGTGCTGATCAGTTGAGACCAATGAAATCACATATCGAACTATTCCTCTACGTATTCTACGATTCTTAGTAAAAACTGCTTTCGAATACGAGTTATGTTAGTCAAATAAAAACAACGTTCAGATTCAATATAAATACTTCTTGTTACCATAAATATTATACCTAAGTCTGATCTTCATAATACGGTGTATTCGATTATACTATACACGTGTGTGTGATAGATTGAAGACGATTTTATTTTCTCCGCTCCTAGATTTCCCTAGCGGATGAATACAATCCGAATTTACTTGCAATGATTTATCCACGCATATCTGGTCGCTCACATCCACTCAATAGCTGGAATAAAGAGAATCCGGAGAATCAGTCCATTTTTTATTTCTTTGTTGAACATTCGAAAGTTTTATGCCATAAAAAGACCGTCTTCACACTTCATTTCACCGATGGAATACAAAACTGCTTCATAACAAAACTTTTACTAATATTTCATACAGGAAAACAAACAATCTTCCATCGGTTTGTTTTCTGTGTATTTCTCTACTTGTCTAAAATGCTCGTCTGATGGCGTAGCTTCGCTGAAACCTGAGTCGTGTGTTATTTCATTGTGCGGTTTCGTAAAAGTTTTGCCTTTAAGCAGTTTTGTGTGGATGAATACCACCACGGAGTGAAACCTGTGTTTGCGTTGTGGATCATTATTCATTCTCCCGTATCGTAAATGATATTCACCAGGAGGTCCATACTATGGAATGAAGCTCAGCTTCCAACAGAATTCGCAGTCGAAAATAAGAACCTCAATCTAATCACCCCGACAGCAAAAGCATTTCAGTCGCGCCGTTTAAGTCTTCTCATATTCCATAGGTCGTTAATTCGAAAGTGGAAAACAGAATGACTCAGCATCCATTAACTTGGACTGACGGAGTTTGAAATTACTGCATGTGAAATTCCTCATTGTGAGTGACTCTCCCTGTTAGCAGTGGACAAGAACAAGCGAAAATCTTCCGTTAATCCGTCCTTTCTAAAATTCAGAATCTATCGAGCCTTTGTTTGAGAATAACCTGTCTAAAGCGTTGTTGATTCAGTCAAACTGATTCCATTGTCTCTCAGATATTTTGGGGACAGTTTTATCCTTGCGTGAATTTCTGAGTACCCTTCTTTGTATTATGACCTACGTGAACTATTTCTTCGAAAATTACTACCGCTTGTAATGACTGAAAATTATTCGATGGCTGTACATTAGAAAAATTGAAAATGCCAAATAACTAGATGATTATAGCGATACCTGGTGGAACTTATCTACGCTTTTTCTTTTTGGAATGCATTTAAATTTGAAGAACCTAAATAAGGGCGCTACGTTTGAGGTGACATTTATTTAAATCTATGATGTTTAGGATCTCCTTTAACACCCGACATGAATTATATTTGTTTAGATAGAGGGTGTATAATATAGGTAGGATGAATATAAAAATATATCAATCGTGACTTTGTAGAATTTATTGACAACCACCTTGAAAAGAAAAACACTTGTGAGCTCCTACAATATATTTTTAATTTTTAATTTTACGCGTTGATATCTTTGAATAAGTACAGATATTTAGGAATTATAATTCACAAATTAAACTAATAAGTCTTAAATTTCTGCACTTATTTACCTGAAAATGTCAACACCCTGACGATACATATCATGTTATAAATCAGCTCTGAGGCTTTCGAAGTGATTTTCTTTACGTGCTACATATACCTACATAGTCTGTTTAATCTTTTACTTACTAATTCCGAGTTTGTTAACTGAAAATTTAGAGGACTGCAGATCGAATCCCTTGATCTGAACAGTAGTTAAAAGAGTTAACTCATTTTTTAAGATTTTTTTAGATAATTCCGTCTATCAATTTGAAGTTGTGGAGCAGTTCTGATTGATTTTATCGACGATTCGGTTTCCATTCTTCACGTGCAACAGCTGAGAATCGCCAAAAGAAAGTAACGATTACAACGTGTTTGTCTTATCGAGGCTACGCTATCTTTTCTGCTTGTGTTTTGGAGTAAAAATTCGCATTTCCGCAATAATATATTGTATTCCGCATAATTCATGATTTAACCAATTCAAGTTCGTTAATAGCAAGCCAATTAAGAATACTTATTAGGAAGTGATGCTTTACGACATTTGATATTTAGAATATTATTTTTGATCGATGAATTCCCCGGTGCGATGGAACGTAAAAATAACGGAGCAATGGACAAGGATTTAGGAAGAACTAATTAATTTTATTGTAACCAACTACATAGAATTACTTATTTTATGTGCCGTAAAATATCACGCAATGAAGCAGTGGGAATTCTTTTTCATTCGTACGTGGACTTTTCACAGTTTTAGTGGGCTTCGGCTTCATATTTTGATAGCCATTGCGTAACTTTAGTTTAACTTAAGCAATCAGAAAGGGATTAATTTCGCAGTAAGGCATTACTCTGCTCGTAGCGAATTCACGCAATAATTAATAATTAATAACAATATTACGTTATTTATAACGCTCAATTGATTAGATTATCTACACAATACTTAATTTCCCCAATATCAAAGCAATTTCGGACATTATACAAAAATCTATAATTAATAACGTTTAATACAATAATCTCTGTCTTTAAATCACTCATACTTAATTTTTATCTAAAAAGAAAAAAAAAACATGAAAATTTTAGATCATGCAAGATTTTTCATGGTTCCTGGTAGGTCTTCATGGCCTCTGGTGGCACTCCAGGAGCACACACAGTCCCTGCCTTACGTCATCCACTCCCATCAGTTTCTTTCGAAGGTCTTTTACTTAAAGGGAAGGAAATAAAACTCAGATTGAATTCCTATAGATATTTAAAGAGTTTGGTAAGCATCGTCCTTTACAATAAGATCGGCCTAAATAGCGCTGAGTGGATTACGGCGATTGGCATTTCCATCGATCGTTGAGACCAAACCAAAATCGCAATTACTCGACATGCTTTCACTTCCAGAGCATCAAAAACAACTCATCCCCTAAATAGAGGATTTTCTGTTGCCATCGCACTTCCAATTAGATTTGCTCTTCTTCGGAGTTAAGAATAACTGTGAAAGCAGTTCCTCACTGAAATCTCCCGAATAATACCTCAAATGAAAAGTACTCGAGTGGCCAACCTAATATCAAAGCTGAAATTAGAGCCAAGGAAAAGTTAACGAAGTTGCAATCTTTCATTGCCGAACGTAATTTTAAGATATACAAGCTTTAGAAAGCAATAATAACAAATAATTTCTGATTTATCCAAAAGTAAGAGCGAAACAAAATCTATATTATTTGAATATCTATGCTGAAATTATTCTAAATCTCACTCTCATTTAAAAATAAAGGACGGAAACGATAATCCTAGAAATTTCGTGCTTTTGAGATTCAATGAGGTAAGTCATTTATCTGGTAATACCATTAGATTAACAGCTCTCACACTTTCAAATAGAATGCTGTGATTAACATAGCAAAGGCTAGAATGGCATTGTACTATATAGAGTGTATTCCACCTTAAAGAGAAATCTGCTTTCCGCTTATAATATTCAGCATAAAATTTATGAGTTGATATTGCATCACAGCCATAAATGTTATGAGACCAATATGTGGGTCATTCATTCTTTTGTTGTCGTTAATGCTTCGGTTTTGGAGACCATTGGCTCTGATTGATTCTCTTCTAATGAAGGAAATACACTCATGTTATGAACTTTTTATATATCACATTGTCTTTCACGGAGGGGTAACACTATCTGTACAAAACCGATCGACTTTGAAGTAGGTGAGCGGCTCTGATAAAAACATCTTCTAGTGAGAACTAAATTTACCTTTTTAAGAGTATCTTTAAACAACCAATTAAATATTTATACGTAAAAGTTATCCAAGTGATTTTATATATATTATCGTAAATATACTTTTATCTATTTACCTGACTATCCCCATTGATGTACTGCGTGTAAATATATTATCAAGTTTTTTCTCCTGTGGACAAGATTTCATAAAAATCTCTTAGAATTTTCAAAATCACATTTCTTCTTGTCTAATCCATCACTTAAGAATTGGTAAATGCACTTAGAAATGACGATGGATCTTTGGAAGAAGAGACTCGCTCAAATAAAGACGTCTTCTTAAATCGATAGTGTTCTATTGGTATCTTCTGCTTCTAATACATATATTTAATAGCTGAAGAGGGTATTGTTATATTCCTAATCTTTATTCCGCTAAATCAAATGAAAAATTATACATTTGAAATATCAAATTAAAATTATTCCGTGATTTATATCTACAGATGGGACTTCCGTGCTGAGGTTATTTCTTTCTTAGAAATAGTCATTCCATGTTCGAATGTGATGGAAGGATGTACTCATGCTTCTAGGAAATGAATAGCTGTTTATTCGTTATGAATTTCTTCAATCCGTCGAATAAGGTTAATTTTTCCGTTTGATGGGATGTATTATATTTCGTATAAAATAACGAGCTCGATAAACAATTGCGTAGAAACAGCGTGGAAATCTTGTTAACTAACGTAATCCAACTGATAAATAAACTGAACAATACCCTTGAGGAGTATGCATTATAAAAATACTTTGATTCGTCGATTTTATTTTCAAGACCGGTTAAATTAACTATACAAATTTGGGAAATTTTCATTTTCTCTTGGTATTGCAACTGATTTATTAAATTCATCTGTGTCCTCATTTGGATGTCATCGGAATACTTCTTCTTCTTGAGTGAACGAAAGGTAGGAGTCAATTAAGACCTCCGTTTCGCCGATTTGATGCTATTGGCGCCACGTGCAACATTCGCTTCTATGAGTGGAATTCCAGTGAGAGCGCAATTAGTGCGGAGAGATGGGAATGTTCTCTCAAAGCACTAAGTCCAATCGAAAACCAAATAGCAAAAACGAATTCTACGAGAAAGATATTACCTACAATTGCCTTCCATACTCTAATACTAAAATCGTCATTTCTTGATTACTTATTGTCACACTTGAAATTTTAGTAATTTCTCAAAAAAGCGTAATGATTAAACGGCTGAAATGATCTTTCAGTTGATCTTACAGTCTTCATTTATCGACAATTCGTAAATTATGCGAGGCTATACTAAAATTCTACTATAATTAGAACTATTTGTCGAGTGATTACCTGAGTGATTTTGATCCCATTGAATAACAACACCCTACGATTAGAACATAATTAAAACGAAATAAATTACATTTCTCGGAATCTAAAAGGAAATGTAATGATCTAGATATGAATTATGCAACTTCTCCGAATATATTTGTGGGATATTCAATCAAAAATTTATTTGGTGAAAGTTGTGAAATTCATTTAGTGAATAACAGCAGTTGCCATTATTGATTTCATTTTATGTGATGTTTATTATGGTATTGATTTTATGATTTCCACCTTTTTTCCATTTCATCTTTTAGCTCGTACTTACAGTGGGTTTCTTTGTGCGCGTTCTCCTGCTGTGAATATTTTTTTCTTGGGATATTATGTCTTTTTGTATTCGCTATTCCTTTTTTCGTGGCATTGTGATAGTTATTATTATATTTTACATTATATTTTCATTAGTTATCCATTTTATGTCTATTCACAAATATATTATTTGTGTTTTTATAAATGCTGTTATCGACGGGTCATATGGAAGATGGGAGACTTTCTATCTCAATCTTTAAGACGTTTGAAGGAATGACTTTCCATAAGAGGATGCTAATTTAATTCTCTCACTGTGTTATTAAATTAAAATGAACGTAGATGTTGTCTCGTGACATCTAATCGGCGTCTGAAAAATCATCACTAATGACAGTCTTGTTTATATTTTTCTTAACTTACACCTCAGTTCGCTCTTTGGCAGAGAGCAAGAGCGGGAAGGGATTCTCAGTGCCCATAAATCATGGTAGCGGTGGCTTAAGCAAACCTCAATTCCGAAAGCCTACAGAAATGGATTTGGGTTCAGGAGAAAACCAGCGTAACACACTGAGATGAGTTTCCTTAAGTTTGAATCCGTTTGTCGTAGTGATAGAAGAGCGGTACTCCGTCTCTGAAAGCCTTTGGATTTTCGTCGATGATTTCCTCAGAAAGTGCTAGCGAATGTGCGAAAGATAGGGAAAAGTAGAATGTGTCGGTTTCCCAAGTTTAGTGGCGTAGAAAGGATTTTACCATAGATTTCGCGGAAAGAAAGCTTTCTCATTTTCTTTATCGCAGTTCCATTGAACAGTGCGTCTCTGAACTTTGGTGAAGAATGAGTTTGAGGAAATTTCTACGGTGATTAAAGGGAATCTCGGACTATTTATAAACCCACGCACTTACATGTGTAAGTATATTAGACAAAATCTCGGCATAGAGTTATAAGTGTTAGTAAATTACAAGGCTGAAAGTATAGGAGTAGATTCAAGAAGACAAATGAACTTAAAGATCAAAATTACGAGAAAAAGTACATTTCAATAAAAGTAGGAATTACATGAATGTGTGTTGAAAAGAGGAAATTTATTTGAAAAGTTCATTGACTTCTGTCTTCTTCATATATAAGATGCACCTAAGAAAAATAACAAAACACCCTCTTCTTCACCATCATAAGTATAGCTTTTGGAGATTGAACTGTCTTATCTAGGACGTACTCTATTCTGGGTCTATTACAATACCCCTGTACTGTACCCTTGTACTGAATTGAATGTAAAAGTTCCACTCATGTATAAAGTAAAATGGAGTATGACAATTCACAATTTTGGTGGTTTGAATATAATATCCGTTTTTTAAGGATAAACTTCGTCATGTTAGTAATTATGTTATTCCTTAAGTTCCTTCGAAATCTGAGGTCATTTGCGCTCCCGCAGGGAATCGAAGCCAGAACCGATCCACTTCGGGAACAGCTTTTTGTGTGCTACAGAAAACCCAATTCCAACCACATCGATATTCTTACTTTTTAAGTTTTAAATCTAATTAATCCTGTAAGTGAATTTATCAACGAAGACAGATTGTGCAACGCCTTAACTCAACACCATACGCATGAAATTTTGATTCTAAAATCATTTGAAATGCAAACTTAATGGTCGGTCCCAATAATAATTTTGCCCTTATTGCTTCACGTTGCAGGATGCGGTTAATCCAAATAAGGAATACTCAAAATCCTTAGACAACATCTTAGTATGATTATCACCATTTCTACTTTTCGATATATTCATTTACCCTACACAACTTTCTTTCATGACTCGCTAACTTATCACCCCCTTCAATAGCATCTTCAGTCTTTCTGTTACCCTCCCTGTTTTCCTTTGCATATCCCCTTCAGTTAATTTAATTAGCAATCCCTCTCCAATCAGAATCTAACCCACGCATTTCCTCTGCCTTTTCTTAATTACTTCAGTCAACATCCTCTTTTCTCCTAACACCACTTTCTCTTTTTCAATCACATAATATCTATAATATATTACTAAATCACAAGGAACATTTGTCTACATAGCATTGATTTGAACTTCATAAAAAATCCTACCATGACAGAAACGAGATTCATTCACAGATATTGAATATTTTTGCTTATATCTCAAAAGATGTGAAAGAGTAAGTGATCTCAGTGAGGTAATGTCATTTTGATGTATCTGAAGACTCCCATTGTAAACTTACCCCCTGCCATACACCACTGGCGGCTTGCGGGGTACTTATCTAAATCTAAAAAAAATCTAAACAATTAAGTTGCTCCCAAAGAAATACAGGCATTAAAATTGTCTGACTGAACCGCGACTCGAACCCAGACTTTCTACTTTCCTTATGATTTTCCAAAGTGCACACCCAATTTCACCCTCTTTCCAGTAAGTCCTCTTTCTCTTCTTGATATTATCTTAATAATACTTAAACTCCGGAGATCTCTCGTTAATGCGAAGCAATATTTTTATTTAGGATTAAATGAAGCTCCCTCAACTGTTGTTATTGAAGTCTGTCCTGTTCATCAAAAATAATGAATTCAGAATACTTCGGATTCTCGGAGTAGTTTTTGTCGGGTGGGATAGCGAGTTTATACGAGAAAGTAATTTTAACCATTTAAAGCTGAATTAGAAAACAGAATATTTTCTTCATTTGTAAGAATTTCTTCTAAAGCCATTACAACATGTAAATGAGTATACAATGATAACCGTTTATATTTTTATATTTCGTTAATCTTTGGATCTTTGCGCTGATTTTGGTCCGTCTAACTTAAAGATCTGCCGTCATTGCTGTGGACTTAGTCGTTTTCTTCCAGTTTCATCGCAGAATTATTTCGACCACTTTTCGAGGCTGTGAACCGCAATAAACTCCGCAATACACATTATTCATCATCCCATTCTAAGTTAATCGCCAATATGACTCGAAGATGAGATCCACTGCAGCGATGACTTGACTCCTCTCAAACGCGCCATTCAGTCAACTCGAATTTCGTTCCGATATTTTCTTATTAATTCGATTTTTCATGCGAACTGCATTGAGAGAACTATGAAATCAGTACGCCTCATTATTAAAACATCTGTCCTTTTCACGAATTTAATAATTTATAATAATCGCTTTAAACACAATTTTCGCAAATTTGAACTTCGCATTGAAATATTAGAATCATCAGAATTCTCATGATAAATTTGCTACGAGTAAAAATATCTCATAAAATTTGGTAATGAAAATTGCTCCTATTAAAGTAGATTACGACTCTATTCCGTTGCGTTTCATTTTATTCAAAAATAAACCAAAAGCCCAGAAGAATAGAAAAAATCAAGATTTATGATACATATAAAATCATCAAATCGCTACTTTTACCATAAAAAAGCAAAATTATGCTGCGGATATTTACATAAAATATAGATGTTATGGTAGAGACACTAAAAATATAGTTTTTATCCTGAATTTTTATGGTACGCCAATATTACGATTACATAAATATTTCTACTACAGATCTTAACGTAGACGACTAAACTTCTTATCTTCTACTTCATTCGACAATCATGGTATCGAACCGAAAAACAACTAAAAACCAATACCGAAAAAGCCGTTGAAAGTGAAAACCGAACCTATTTCGAAAATAGTAAATTTCTTAATATATTTCCGAAAACGTTATTTTTGTCGTTCGGATATTCGATTCCCATTGATTGAGTCTCAATGATTTACTAAGCTAAACTAATACTACGACATGCAACTAACTCTTATTAAGATTTATTCTGTAATAAAAAACCAAGAAATAATAAACAATGTTTCAGAAGAATTCGTCGGAGTAAAAAAGACACTGTTCGGCACAAAGAGCAAAATGGAAATTGAGCCGAAGTTTGGTTTTCTCGTAGAAAAAAAGGGAACGAATAACATTATGGATCGATACCTTGGTTGCAGAAAACAAAATATTTAAGTGTTTCTTAGGAATATAAAAGTGCATTGATAATAGAGCATTGATCACATACTGAATGCTTTATTTAAATGTAGAAATGGCAAGAATATCTTGGGTTACCTCATCGAAGCAATAAGATCTCTGTTTACAGCTGCGTTTCAAATGAGGGAATAAAGAGTGGCGCCGAATATCCTAGGAGCGCCCCTTGTGAGAGGGAGGAAAAATCAATATGGCGTAATGCGTGGCGTATTGGGGTTGTTATTCCCCTACGGGACGACGGGAATTTCCGGAAGAAAATTCCGTCAAAGTGTGATGGCCCTCAATGGAGATGAAACTCTAACGATGGCTTCAACGCCAAAGGCGAAAATCCACTCCTTCTTCGCAGTCCAGGAAATTAGGCAAAACTCTCTGATGAAAAACTTTCCGAGTAGCCAAATGGTTTTCCGAACAGCATCAGCTTTGTAAGCAAAATATTGAAAAGAAGCGAAGGATGAAAGGATCGCCAACTTTGGTATCTCGCATAATAATGTGCTCTGGATTTAGTCTTGAACTTTCAAAGTCGAGAAATAGGCAGATATGGATATATAGTAGAAACTCTACTCTATTTAGTCTGTAGAATACCAAAGTAATGGTATGTTTCCATAAGATATATTTATACATCATTTACGAGCGTAAACTGTTATCAATAATGTTATACACATATTATGTTAAAAAATTAATTTATTTATAAAACACCGCAGTAATAGAAGGATCTGGTTCTTTCCCGGCGGATGCTATGCACCGCAGTAATGTTAAAATTGTGATGAATGATGATAAAAATTTCACCACAGTAGGAAATCACCCGCATGAAGGGGGAGGTTAATATGCCTTCAAAACCTATTGATAGTTGAAAACTAAATTTAAGGAAAAGGCAAGTTGAGAAATGTAAAAGCAAAACAATGATACATGTACACTTTACATAGCTATAGAAATGGAAATATGTTTGCATGTAAAAGGAAAAAAAAACGAAGAAGAAAAACTATCATGGTAAGCCAACAGTTTAGTAATGGAAAGAAATTAATGCAGATGGTAATTTATCATAAAGCAGAAAGGTTATCATAATGTTTCCTTCCAATGTAGTAAGCCTTAAAAGATGTTCAATATTGTTTTGTAGTAATCAGTTTGAAGAATTAAACTTCTTGAACCTTTCTTCTTTTCTAAACTGAATATTTTTATTAAGTGATTTATATTTTAACTCCCCAAAATGCGTACAAGCACTAATGATATGCTCACTGACTTGATATATTGTATTTTTCGAGTAAACTACCAATGTTATGATCGATAGCGAAATTTGAACTTGAGCCCTAAACGGGTTTGTCTTCTTGGTAAAATATCGTGGAAATCTACAATCTCATACATTTCTTTCTGAGACCGCAAATTTCCATTTGATATTTGCTGGGAAATTATAGTCTTTATTTTAAATGGAGAATATCTTTTATGAAAACGAAAAAGTTCTATTAATAGTAATAACTAAATTAATATGTTATAACTACAGATTTTTAGACCCATATAGAAGACATTAAATACTTAATAATAATAAGCAATATATTACTTTTAAATTTATTTAATAAGCCGAGTTGAAATACGAACTAGAGTTTTCCTTCCTTGATAGATATTTTCTTAATTTGTTTATTTTTTAAGATGTGTTTCAGGTATCTTAATATTTAAAAAATCATTACTTCCTTTTGGCAACGATATTCAGGCTTTTGAGTAAATAATTTTAAGTAATTCATATCATCTAAAGATGAGAGAATAAAAGTAACTATAAAATATTTCTATTTTGGATTCTGGATGTTTCTATGTAATAATTTAGCCCACTTAATGAACGATCCCATTAACAAGGTTCGAGAGTTAGCAAAATAGGTGAAAACTCAACCCGTTTTCATTTTATAAGTCGTTCAATATTATGAAATGCAAAATATTTTATTAAATATAGAATATATACAAAATATTTCATTTAAAAAACAATCTCAGAAGACTCTTTTGAACATAAAATTCAAGTCTTATAGTGATGTCCATTGAGGATCATCAATTCAAACAGTTTCTTAGTTGGATATAAAGCAGACCTTTAAAAGTGATGACAGATTCTCTGTTTCGATAACAATGCCAATCAATCACACGGGAGTCTAATCTTGCGTGAAAAGCACAAGTCATACTTATTTTCATAAATTGGAGTCGAGGCGAATTTCATAAATTTCGGATAACATAAAGGAGTGCTGAGGAAGCATTTGTATATTTGTAAACTCGGCGTTGAGCCATGAATGGGAGCCATGAAAGGGAAAATTAATGTAGGAAACTGCTCAAATTACTCTCACCTTTTTGATAATTATCTCATTTTCAGGAGACTTTCTGAGATTTTCAACTTATACAACGTGGAATTTCTACAACTCTATTCTATTCTTTGTTGTACTCCGAATAAGCTATATGCTATGCCTATAGACCTCTTGATAATATATGGTAATCTTTGTAAAAGCTAAGTAGCTACACCGAAGTTTTTTGTCACATTGTCAGTGAACTAAGAAAAAAGAGGGTATCAGGTGTATCATCTATATAAAATATTCGTAAAGGTGTTAGAAATGATTTAAATTTACATTAATCGCGAGTCCTTGAGTAAAGTTTTGTCCATTTCTTCATACTTCAGTTCAATCCATTCCGTCAAATTAGAATTAATATTAACTTAAAAACAACCTATTTCCAATGAAGAGTTATGTTTTCAATGTTTTAATTAAAATAAACGATTTTAAGAATAGGACGATAAAAATGTACTAGAACCTATGTATTTCAGTTTGAAACTATTCTTCGATTGAAAGAACCGTTCTCTTTTTCTTATGAAAACTAGGGTAAAGTTATAAAATCCAGAGAAAAGAGTTTAGTTGACACTTTGCAGTCTTGTAAAATACGAAGTCCATTAATAAATGACACCACTTTTGTTATTGGACGTCAAACGTTTAAAATATCTACAACAGGATTCTAAACAAAGGAAGGGGAGACATATATGTGCACGATCTTGTTCTATCTTTCATGTATATATTAAAACATAGCAAGAATATGTATTTGAATGCATTTCGATGAGACCGTTTGATACATCAATTCTAAAAGAACCGAAAAGGCTACTTGTATCATTTTCTGCTTTAATGATGCAAGGCAGGCTTATTTATCTAGTAGATCCTAGTTTAATGGGCAAATAGAACGATCAGACACAAGCTCCCGACCGACAGTATATATTACATAGTTATTGGAAGTGGATTCAGTTTACGCCTTCCAAGCAGATAGTGGGAGATGATGCTATTTCGAATACATACATGTACAGTGTTACTGCCATTATATTTTATTGGCTTTAATACTTTCCTTTTCGGTTTTGATGAAAGATAAATCAAAATAAATTTCTTTTTAGCTTTGCCTCAGTTTTGCTCAAGGTTGAGATAAAATGGAAGATATTGAAGTTTGAATGTTGCCAAATAATTAATTCATTTGATCAGATCTACTATTTTGCAGCGTTCCGCGGACTCTTTCCAAGTTTTATGGATTTCCCTTTAGTTATTACTAAATATCTTATAATAAGTTTTATTTAAACCTATCGTGGGTGTATAAAGATGTATATTTTCGATTGTCTAAAGGAAGAGAAAAGCGTATCATGACAAAAATTATTTAGACTTGGTCAACTACATAACCGTTTGGGGCCGCAGACCAAAAGTTTTCCTCTATCCGCTCATCGATAAAGCTTGCCCATGCCTAAAGATAAAGTTAAGTTAACTAATGGTAGTGGACTAGAGGGCTAAAGCAGCCATAGCGATGATACAGACAAACACGTATCACAGGAAAGATAACGCCTGAAGTATAGGCAACGTGGCTGTTACGTGAAAGCGTTGTGGGTAGCCGAAATGACTGTATTTATTCCGCTTTTAAACAGCTGAAAGGCCAAATTCTAATTCCTAACCTTGCATTTTCAGCTAGAATTGCTTTTAAAAAATCAGAAATTTTGATATAAAAGCATTTGTTTTTAGTGTTGCAAAAGTCTTATGAATCATAGTGGCTGTGAGAGTTTCTGGGTGCATGAAAATCGAGCCTGTATTCATTCACACATATTCTCTCATGCAAGAGGTCAAGTTTAAATTAAATATTTGAAAATTTAATACAATATTTGTTATTAATTTTTCGCTGAAAGACACAATCCTGTAATAACTGTATTCATCTGAGGTTTTACTTGACTTTTTCAGATCTATTTCCCTCGATTGAACTAATGAACTTGCTTGCTTTAAGACAGAAGGAGGATGCAAATATTATAGAGTTGGGGTGAACATTTGCAGCGACCTTTTACTTCTCCAATCTAATTTGAGAACTCTCCGAAAACTTTTCATTCAAATCCCATGGCGACAAGAACTGTAAAGACCTTACGCTTGCCAAACTTGTCAAAAACATGCACGTGAAATTAATGCATAAGATCTCATGTCTGGAAGAGAATATTTTCTGAAATATTCGTCTGATTTTGATTAGCTAAAAGCAAAATAAAAGAAAGTGATGTGCTTCAAAGTTTATTTTCGTGCTTTCTTATTAAAGAAACGATCCTCGAAGAAAATATAGTTCCGGAGGATATATATATAGTCGATATAAAGACTTGCAGCAGTGCGTTGTCATTTTATGTCTTTCCATTACTCAGACGACAAAGTTATTTCTGGCTGTAATTCGCAGTAGAAATCGGTCGCGTTCCCAATCCCGAAGACGCCTCCATCTGTAGTTGAAGTTTCTTTCTTTTTCGCTGAAACCCACGTACCGCAGTCTCCAATGGCCACCGCACTAACTTTCCGGATAAATGGGTAGAGATCTGTGATTGCTCCATTTCTTCCTCGACTTGTGACCCAATTTCATTTGCCCAACGGATTTACAAGTCGAGAAAACCAGATTAACACCCGAACAAAGTTTTCCTCCTCACTACATGTTTTGTTGAGGATTTGACCTAAAAAGATTCGAACGACTTGAAACACCTCTCATCATGCTCTGATAGCCATTTCTGTTGTTTTCGCAAAAATTAGCTTGATTTTCGGCTCAGCTGGAAAAAGTGTATAAAAATATACGCTGAGCCCTAAGGATTAATATGGAGTTTATATGACAGAGTTATGAACACGGAAACTTATTTTCCCTTTTCTCACACCTTCCTGATAGGTTAATAATTTCTGAACCTCTTTTATTTTATGCCGGAATTCGATAGCTGCTCCAAAAAACGCAATTTAAATTAATGACAAGAATCAAGTAGTCCAGAGAACTTTTTTTAAATCCAAGCAACCAAAACAAAGTATGATTTCAGAGAAAAATAATCAAATTTTATAAACATAACTACCGGTTGACAACTAGAAAATTCCAACAAAAACCATACTGAGTTTAATTTTATTTTAATTTATCCATTTGGTCTGAATTCTGCTTCTTTTAGTCTTGTTTGTTCGTAACTTTGGAAAGAATGAATTTTTTACGTTTATCGCACTTGTCACGATATGTATATCATCATCAGCCATTTTCAATCCAATGTAGGCCTCCTCAAGTGCTTTCCAATTCTCTCTATTCTGATCTTCTGTTTAGCATGTCACCTCTAAATACTTAATGATGTCTCTGTTGCATCGGTCCTTTGGTCTTCTTCTTGGTCTCTTCACATCTCTTGGTGTCCAGTTCAGAACCGCTCTTGTCCAACGGTTGTCGTTTCTTCTCGCCACATGGCCTGCCCACATCTATTTCAGTGACCTTACTTTTTCTATGATGTCTGTCACTCTTATCTTCATCCTTACCCGGGTATTGCATTTCCTGTCTCTTCTCGTGATCCCAAGCATGCATCTTTCCATACTTCTTTGCGTTGTCTGAAGTCGCTGGGTTATCGCTGCATTTAAAAGCCAGGTTTCACTTCCATATGTCAACACTGGTAGAATGCATTGGTTGAAGACCTTCCTCTTCAAGACTATAGGCATTTGTGACTTTAGAATGTGTGCATTTCTTCCGAAGGCACTCCAGTCGAGTTAAATTCTTCTGTTCACTTCGTTAATTATGTTGCTCTCTCCTGTTCTTACTAGTTGTCTAATGAATGAACCATACGCAACATAAGAACAATTCAGCTCAGAGAAAAAACAATCTTTGTTCATAATTCGACGCCATTTTCTGTGAAGAAGGCGAAAATAAAACAGGAAACCAAATTTAGAAAGAATAGAAAAAATTTTATTGGAATGGACCAAAGGTAATAAACCATGGAAATTATCGCCAAATCAAAATATTCAACGCATAACTTTGATGTGGGAGTTAATGGAGAGTGACTTTAACAAGCGTTGGCTTTTCACTGTGATGTGATGAAGTAACGTCGAATTTGAAACGAGTATCTGATGGAATTTGTATATCAAAGTGAGTTCGGATATGGTGAAGATTCTTTGCATATGCATCGCTACCAATTGTTCTCAGTTCGAAAGATTACAAAAATATGGCAAGTATCAGGTTTACCAGATGCTCCATTATATCCAGTCTACTTTTTACGAGAATCCCCTTCCCATATTATGTCCTGTTTATCATGATGGCATGACAATCCAATTCTCTCTCACATCCACGATGACAGACTGCCACATCCAATCTACCTTAAAAAGAGTTTTTCTGCTGCGTCGTTTCAAAGTAAGGACGACTCAACTTAAAATAAGTTAAAAGCCTTTAAACAGCAACAAACGCCGGATGTTCAATACAATTTGACCTCCACGAATGTACTTTTGTAAGACACATAAAAATCCTGCTGTGTTTATCCAATTAAATTTCTTTGAGCATCGATGAATATCACACTCGTTTTTGTGATACACATGCTTAAGTTTGATTTTTATGCTTACTGATCTGATGAGATATGTTCAGTGGAATCCTCTTTTACTTTATGTTAGAATATTTGCCACCTGGACATAAAACTCAATTTTATGCTGTTTTGCATATTTCATGCCGGTTTCTCGTTATTCTTCATCTTGATTTTGTTTTCAGATATTTAGTCAATTTATGTGCCAATGTTTTAGTGTATTTATGTGTTAATGATTGTGCCGTTAATTAAAGCTGACAGTTAAAACTTTGCTTCATCTGTGCAGCCAGTTGCAAAAATGTAATAAAAATCTTTAATGATATCTTAAAAATCATGAAGAAGATACAATAAATGTAGTATCAGAAAGCAATACTTATAATCCAAAATCATTTTGCCGTTAGTTATTATAACTATTAGCTTTTGCTAGTGTTTGCACAGAATGGAAGGAAATTTAAAAAGGGATGGAAAGTATTCCCAAACTTAATATTCATTGAATATTCCAGTTTCGTCTTCCAGTATTTATGATTGTCATGTATTTAATGAGCTGCTGCTTGTAGTGAATCATAAAAGGTAGAATAAAAAAGATAAAGCGACGAAGCTGCTGATTCAACGATACTTTTGTGTAACACCAACTGTCTCCAACAGAGATGGGCAAGTTTTAATCTTTTGCCTTCTTAATGCAAATAATTACAAATAATGAAGATATAAAAAACCTTAGATGCATGATTGAATGAAAAGAACTATGAAAATTACAGAGGCGATTTTTTTCTTACGGTCAATTTCAAAGAAAAACGGTCCAAATGAGGTCAAATGAACTGCTATTGCCTGATGAAGGACATGTTTGTCAGAATTAAAGAATATTTGTGGAATTCGTATGATTCTTTTTATTCCATCAACCTTCCTATCGCGGAATTCCATAAAGTTAAGGCTTTCACCATTAATGAAGTATTTAGTACATCATCGCAATAGCTTAGTGACAGTACTTTTGCAACTTTTATGCTCAAACTATTTCCACAGTATTTACGTCCGCGCGTATCATTATATTTTAGGAATGAAATTATGTTTATAACATATGTTTAGGGAGGAGGAAACTTTGTAACGTATTGGTAATGATCGGAAGCAGGTGAAACGGAATATATCGATTATCCTATAGTGAAAAGAGAATTCAAGCGATGAGACAAAAGAGCGCAAATTTGCGGTGTGTGTAGAATGTACTACGCCATTGCAGACAAAATACTCAGTGAGACGAATTCGTAACAAGAAATCAACAAAATGCGTAATATTTGTCATTTCGTGCGACTGGATATTCTGAATCGGCCAATTACATCGACTGATTTATTGAATGAAAACACTTCCATCAAAAGCGTATCCCATTGTTCTCCCATTGGCTATCGAGATGTTTGATCGGGAAATTCCCCATCAAAAATAAATAAAGGAAATTTAAGCGGGAAATCGGCTTTTTAGGATTCATCTAACGGTTTTTTTCATTCTAGCGTTTGCAAGCGACCAATGTCAAAAGCATTTCTGAATGAATACATTCAGGAATCTATCTGAATATTGATATTTATCAAAAACGCCCTAAAGTTATCGACTTCTTTTTAAAATTTATGATATTGCAAAAATCAGCCGCATTCCCTAATTAGATGAATTCATTCAAAAAATTTAGCTTTTTTATTATAATAAAGAAATACATGAAGTTAAATTTTTTGCAAGTGAAAGGATGCTGGATTTTTTTTGGAACTCTTTTGCGGTCAGAGGATGCATTGAGTTGGTTAGTTCAGCTAATTAACCCATAAATTCCAGTAAAATCTTCTCTTCTGATACGTTTGTGTCCCTCAATAGACTTTCATCGATAAGTTTAACCATTCACTACTAGTAGATTTATTTCTTTCTTTTTTCTGATTAAGTCTTCCTCTTAATTTCGAATTGGTCTTTAAATATTTTACGTGGATATATCAGCGAATGAAATTTTAGCATCTCACCCAATTTGATTGCTTAGAGTGCATGGCTTAGTCCTTCATAACCCCAAAGACACTACGGCACCAATACAAAAATCTGGCATTTATGAAATTTCATGCCAAGATTGTGATAAAATATACATAGGACAATCAAAACGCAAAATAGAGAATAGATTCACTTAGCTCACTTCAGACACTACCAAATTAATAAATCAAGCGTTGCGCAACACATACAAGAACACAATCATAGGATTTATTTAGACAATTTAAAATTAAAGAAATCAATACAGAATAACTCAAAACTCGCTGCTTATGAGAGCATTTTCATACATCAAAAGAAAGGGAAACTCACGAATGCCGACGATGGTCCTATCCCAACTTCTTCATTATACTCTCTTTTGGAGACTGCTTCTTAAAAGGTCCTAATCCCGGAATTTCCGTTCCCCACCTCCTTCCCGTACGTCACACCGAAAAAACCCCACCCCATCGCTCATCGCTACTCACCTTCTTCACATACGTCACAACAGAAAAACCCCACCCCCATAAAACCCCTCCCACGACAAAAAGTTACAAATATCTCACAATCCACTTTTTCTTCTCATTCAGCATTGGACCCCCCGTGAAGCTGGAAGCGTAGCTTCCGAAATGCGCATCGTGAATAACTGGTGACCGCCTGGGCGATTATCTTTTTCCCAGGAATCGCCCTCGACGGTTGCCGCTGTCGGCGCTTGAGGAACCTTTGTCTCTTGGTCATTGAACGCCGAGTCCCTTTTTCTTTCTTTCATCATCAGGTGTCAACTGAGCATCGAAACCTAGGTAGTGTAAACATTTTGTGTTATCAAGTAAAGGCTGTGATTTTATTTCTCTATCGTGGAGAATTGTCACCAAAGGAAGACCGGAATATTAGATTTTCTAATTCGATAGCTGTAAAATATACATTTTGTAATGCCTTATATCCAGCTTAAAACTATCGTATTTAGGCTCTTGAACTATTTTCATGGAAAGGAAATTCTGACAAGAGTCACCTGCTAAAGACAGTGATATATTTGAACTAAATGTTTAAACTATGAACTCTCAGCTGAGGACATATTGTTACATTGGTAGGTTTAGAAAAAAGGATAGCGGAAATTATGGGAATGTTTAGAGAAGAGAAGGAAAATAAACTGATTAGGTTGTTTTGACCGAATAATTGTAGGCGATAAGGGTCGAGAAGGTTTTTAATACTTAGCTGAAGCTCCTAATTTTTAGGAAGAACCCATAATCATGAACTTAGGCCGCAGAAAAATAATATCGCAAAATACTCTTTCTAAATAGAGGCATAGCAGATTGGAAAAAGTCACTTGCATAGTTCTTTAAGACCTTTCATAAACTCAAACCTTTCAAGAAGAAACACGCTCTTATAATATAGTTGTTAAATATAATATTGGTTAAAAGTTGGGATAATTTCAACGAGTAAATCCGAGAGTATCAGCGATGTGAGTGTCTCGTGAAGGCCTACAAATCTTGCGTGATCCACCACGTTCACATTCCTTCTTGTTTTTCTTTTGATAGTATTCATGAATGAGTGTTGTGATAAGAGAGTGTCCTGTGTTTTGAAGTTATTGTATTGAATAATAACGGAAATTTCTTAATTAACTATTGTGCAAATAACCTAATAAAGTGAACATTGTAAATAACTTATTCTCAATGATAAATTCATTGTATGTTGTGTTATCCCGTCTTACTGCGGCGGAAGTTTATAAATAGATCTGTTATTTTAGAGAAGAATTGATGCTAATGTTGGTGGCAGTCGATATGAAGTACGTGTGCCAAATCTTCACCTCAAAGATAGTGTGAAAGAGACGTGATCAGCATATTGAAAAGGTGGACATTTGATCCTTTCTGTATCGACAAAAATCCTCCAGTGTGTCATTGTGTTTTTCCGTCTCCTAGGTGACGGTAATGGAGGCCATTCTAGACAGCCACATCCGCAAACGATGCTCCATTTGCTTCTACGAAGGGGAAAAGAGCTTCCAAATCCCAAAAGAGCGCTTGCGTTAGGGAAAACTTCTCATGCATGCGAACGCCTTTTCCTTTGGGACACTCTTCTTACCGAATGGAGCGACTTCGGAAATTTGCAAGAGAAAACGTGTACGAAATTCTGCTGAAGAATAATGCCTCTGGACATCGAATCATCGCGTCGCTGCTCACTTAAAAGCTTCATCTGCTCTTATTCTAAGGCACATTTGTGGAGAGAAAGAGTATAAGAGGTGGACTTTAATTCGTTAAAGCGATATGTACGCAGAGGCACTCATCATAATATTTTCCCTCGAATTATACTTCTTCATCGAAATCGTAAATTAAGACTTTATTTCACACGATGAATGGATAAAAAGGAAAACTAGATTTCAGTATCTCCTCAAAAATTCTAAAACTTAAGAAAAAAATGAAGTAAATTTATTTATGAGAGAATTAAAACTTAATGTCGATGAATAACTTGTATGAAATCGTCGCGCACGTACATCAGCAAAGGGTTATTCTTTGTTAATTCGACCGTCTAAATAAAGAAGCCGAGACACTGAGTCAGAGAGTCCCGATTTTATTCGTAACTTTAAGAAATTAAAATTATTTTTAGAAAATAATTTACTAGGTATATCGCTTCTTTTCCCACCATTTTCGTGCCTTTGATGCAGTTTCTAGAATCAACCATTAGAAATTCTGTGCTTTTTGAAATATCGACGTGGTTTGCGTGAAATCTCAGACAAAAAATAAGAAGTTAACCTTAGTCGCCACTAAATTAAACAGCGATATTAGTTTTGCTACAATTTCTCTTACTTTTCATCCGTATTCCCGTCGGTCGGATGATGACAATGGAGTTAACTTATGACGATGAATTTCTGTTTAATTCATAATTTTTACATCCTTGCCTTAAATTAATTCGTTTCCGAAGTTCGGGGTCCCTGAAGTTTGAGATCGAACCCGGGACAGCTTTCTCGATCGAAGGACGCTAAGCTAGGCTAAATGGAATCCCACATTTTGGTTCAACTGCTACGCTAAAAATATTTCGTTATGAAAACGATGCTAAAAGAGTATCCTGTCATTAAAATATTCTATATCCGAAATTATTTTGGAAAATATCGAAGCTTTTGAACGATATAGAAACATAAGAATAGGAATTCAATTAATATGAAGACATCTATACTTAATACGAAAATCGAAAAACATGGGCAGGTTGACAGTTACTTCTGTATCAAAATAACTATAAATTAAACTTTTTTCATCCATTCGACTATTAATCACATCTATTCATCAGTATTGCAGTAGAGCCAACTTAAGCACATCGCCATATCGTCCAGTACATCACTTTCAATCTTGATGAGGATATGGAAATTGGTGTCTGACGGTTTAGTTATGAGTTCAATTATCGGTGTACAGACCCCATTTAGTGATCTCACTGAATTTATGGCTTTTATGACCTAACATTATCCTTCCATTGTATATAGAAACTATCCTTCACGCAATTTATACTCATACGAGCAAATGCTCCTTTCTCATTATATTTACCACGTCAATCAGATAGGAATGGAACACGGCTGCAATGAATTCAGGATAAACATTTATTCTCTTCGTAAGTTGCAACTTGATAAGTTCATTTCGCCCAAATAATACATTGATGAGATTAAATTCAAACGACGAACGGAAAATGTCAAACGACACAATCATATGGACAAAGTGTAGAAGCCATAGTCAAATAATTATAAAAACCTTAAATTGTAAAATTCACAATTGCATAGTGTAAAAGACTAGAAAGCACTCATAGCTTTACATAAGATTTTATTGATCTACAATATGAAACCATTGTAGCTTAGGGCATCACGCTGGTATCTGGTAAAGGTTGGCCTTAAAAATTGTACTTCCTAAGATGATCGAATCCATTAATTCGGCCACAACTTTGTGGTTGGTCTACATTATAATAAAAAAGGAGAAACTCCATAAGTTATTGTGTTTCTAAATGCGAGAGGAAAAATAAACCAAAAGTTGAAGGTTAAAAGACGATGGTATGCCACAGAAAAAAATTATAATACCCAACAGCGTTAAAATGTAGTTTTTCCAATTTTATGAGCAGCCATTTTCAATTTTCTTTTGTTTATAACTCGCTCTAGCTAACTAATATGAACTATCGTAATTGGAACAACAAACTGAAAAAAAAAAACGGTTTTGATATTGACCAGCAGAGGTTAACAAAGTGATATCGAAGAAGCTAGCATTTTCAAGGAACGAGGAAAACTTCATTATTAGAGATATAAATAGCGGAGAAGATGCCTCCTGCGGTTTATAACAGGCAGTTTAGGTACCGAGAGCTTAGCGAGTTATGAAATTGACGGAAAATTAATGGCTGCTATATTCTCCATTATTCGTCCGTTAGCGATATGAGAAGACGTCAAATCCGCCTCAACATTAACTAAGATCACGGATTTGTGTTTTTATGTCTTATGATGGAATTGACGTAAAGGCTGTATAAGTGAGCAAAAAGTGAGTATGAGTGAAAATGTAGCAAGAAATTCTAATTAGACAAATTAATTATGTTAGTTAATAAGCGGAATCCTTTCATCAGTGTCATTTTGACATCAATTAGTCAACAACAGTTGCTCACTAATAATATTCTACTGTGCGTACGTCTTTGTACCTATCTAAAGGTGAAAAAGAAGAGCTGTTACAAATTCAAAGTTCTACTTCTTAATTATGCTTGAAAAATACTCCCAATTCGATAGACCTCTAACACAATTACTCTTTCTGTTGATGCCTTTCAGATATTAAGTTTAACAGAATTAAAAACCCAAAATAGAAAATACGACTGTATATGACGAAAGCAAATTTTACGCTGAAAATTTGTGTTATGAAATTTGATGGAACGCTAAGCGTGTGATCATGTCATTAAACAGGTTTATCGGGTAATTTTTCGTGATTATGTTTGGGTATTTATTTAACTGAGAATGGCCATCAACATACCTTTTCTAAACTGCCTGCGTAACGATAAAAATAATTATTTCGGTTGGATAATCGCAAATTACCGAATTGTAAACTAATTTTCGGATTTAATTTATGGCGAGTCATACATTCTCTTTGAAAACCATCGGATCACGTGACACCCAGCATATTCATTAGAATGGGTAAATAATTAGTTAGGCTTTCGTAATCACGGTTCATTATTTGAATTACTCCTCCGATATTACTGTTTTTAAATCAATTATACCGTATTACAAAGCTGCCGATTTCCATTGATCCATATTCATTCTAGATTATTCCTAATATACTTATCTGTGACGATTATCATGCTAAACCAAAAAATGAGATTTTTGGGGAAATATTATCAGCGTCATGTTTCGTAGATCTTTTTTGATAATCTTATGCTTTAAATATATGCAATGCGTGTAAAATATAATCTAAATATAGTAAAACCCAGTCAAGACGCTTTTAAAAAGACCGACTGAATACCGTGTTATAAGCGGGATACCGTTATAACCGGATTATTACAAATTTTCATTTAATTTACAAAACAAGGATAGGGTTTTTTGGCTCCTTAGTTTTTAAATGTGTGATACACATCTTAAAAACAAAAATGATTTATCTTTAGTATTATTTGATTTAATAAATCTCTAAAAAGTCTGCGAACTGTTTTTTTTTGTTTGTCGTCAGTTTTTCTTAAGAATTGCCGTTTTTTCCTACAAATAGAGCGTTTGGCTTTTTTACTTTTTTGTGGTGATTTTTTAGCTTCACGATGATGAAAACTTTACGAGAGAGAGAATTAAAATAGAATAACGTATACTCCTTAGGATGAGTAGGCGAAATGCGCATTGGGTGTTTCCCAGAAAGTCAGTAATCCGCGGCTTCCTTTCGAGGAATTGTCCAGAAAGGCACGCATGTATATTCGGCGATTGGAGAGTTGTCTTCGGTTGAGGAGTGATTGATGCGGGTTGCAGTGAATCTAGAGACAAATCCGCCTTATAAATGGATAGCGGAAGTCATATTTATACCATGAGTTCAGTTCGAAGGGGATCGAGAGAAAATTACGTATCTAGCTTTTAAGTATTTGTATCATTAAGCGTCACATATTTCTATGAGAAATATTCAAACAAAAGTTCATTAACTATAATTTGATTTAATTATCTGGTATGGGGAAAAATTGTCGCTACTATCCAAAATGAGACGCAACTAACTTTCTGGATCAATTACCGTTTCCAAATTTCCGTTTCATTTTGGGTTAACGAGGTAATAGTTGCATAGAATAAAAGCGATGTTCAGATAGCGTTGATAAAAATAAAAGGATTTTGCGGATATGAAATTCAGCGGAGAAAAGGCAGCGCCTTAATAGGAGCTCATGCAACCGCAAGATCAAACAGAAATCCACCTAAGGGTCATTTGCAGCTTTTAAAATTCGTCAAAGGCGATCGATGCTCGGATCTAATTAGTGGCGCCCTTTCAGTCTTCCTTTCGAATTATGCCCCGCAAATATTTTCCATTATCCCGTAGCGCCGTGAGGAAAGAGGCAAATTTACCAGGGTTATTGATCTTACTTACATCATCTATATCCATTAAAAAGGGTAAACATAATCTATCAGCGGAGGCGCCTTATCTTGGTAAGAAGAGAGAAGAGAGAATTTTTGCCTTTCCAAGAAAGAGGCTGTTCTCGTGAGAATATAATGCATGAATCCCAAAAGCGAGTCTTCGCACGAATCGAGAATTCGAAATATCCCATGATGCACCACCGCCTTATTTTTGTATGTTCTCGACATCGTGTCTATCAAACTATTTTACCGTGCATTACGCTGGGAATTTCTCTTGCCATCGAAATTTAAATCTATTTCTGCTCTTAAATATGAAGCACTTCCTAAGCCAAGTGTTAAACTTCGTCATATAATCAATAATGATACAGAACAGTTGATATTTACAAGCGACAGTAGCTCTGTGATGAACATTCACATTTGCGCAAACTTACAGTACAGAAATATAAACAAAAAATACGCAAATATTTACATCAGAACTACCGTCAAATTTGTTCGTGACATGCTAGTATATTGTTATACAATGTTGTAATTGGAATACAATGATTTACAAGGTGTCTCAAAAGTACATACTCATTTTTGAGAAATCGGATACTCTCGTTCGTCAATTTCTCCGTGCTTGATAATATTAGCATCTTCGTGAAGGGAATGAAGTCAAAGTATGTGATAAGACTTTTCTATTAGTGCTGAACGCAAGAATTGAGCATGCCGAATCTGAAACTGGACCCCCTAATTTGGAACAATAGTCGAATTTCTTTAATTTTATTAGAATGTACACATATTTGTCCTCTTTTCAGATCGTAATGTACGAATCCAGTTCTTTTATAATTACTCACAAGAAACGAATGGTTTAGTCTGTCTGTTTGTTTTGTCTCTATCTGAATATATTTAATTTTTCTTGAAAATCTTTCTTTATTTCATTCACATTTTACTCAGGATTCCTGAAAAAACTGTACACCTAAACCTACTGAACATTTCCTCACCTGAAGAAGCCAACGGTAGTGTTGGCGAAACGTTGTGTTGTTTTAATCAGACGACGCTGTTGTATCCCGCAAGACGACATTTTCCATTTCCTTCTCTTATTTAAACTTCCACGAATTTCGAATACTTTACCTTCGTGACACATTAAACATCTGAAAGCACGGAGTGTGACTACAAAAAGTTCGAAATGACATTTTTAAGAATAATAATCAAAGTTCCGTTTCATCTCTATCAGGCTTCATATTATTTTCTACTTAAGTTAGAAATGAAAAAAAATCAAAAAATCGTTTAAAATGAATAGATCAAATAAGGAGCTTTAATTTTTCCATAGAAGATATCTTTCAAGCCAGAATTAGATTTTAATAAAATACGCAAAATTTTTGTTTTCACCAAACCGATTGAGGACCAATTTTTAAAACCGACTTCATATATATTCCAATATAAGAGTCAGGCTCCTACTAGGAGGTAAGCAGTTATTAGTCTTTCTTCACTAATTTTGATGAAAAAATTCTAATAATCGCAAATTATAGGTTTCGCGATGTCTATGTTTATCAGGAATTAAATATTCATAGATTTTTCTAAAGTAAGTAATCTAACGACATTTGTTTGCATCTTCGGTTGGATCTTGCAACGAACAAAAGAACAATTTCAGAAAGAAGAGAACAAAACCAAATATTGATTTCATAATCTTTTGACGATTTTTGTACAAATATAAATGAGTTTGGGCTTCTCCTAAATCCAGGGGTAGAGTAGCAAAGTCTCCTTTGACGCTAACAGTCCTTGGTTCGCATCCCGGTGGCGGCCCATCTGTGCTAAATAACGATAGCTGTGGTAAAAGTCAACAGCACTACAACAACAGATGTGTTTAAGTATCGATCTAATTTCCTTCGCAGGAATAAGTGAACGAGGAAGTTTATTTCTGCCTTTTTCATGACGTCCCAGTTTTCCTGCTCAATCCATTTCTTGTTACATGCTCAATTTAAGACGGAAAGTTACTTTCCTAAGGCATCGAAGGCAATCCACCCTTTGAAAAGTCATTATTCGCTGCGAACCGACGTCATGACCGAGAAATGCGAAATCACTGGAAAACAAATTCGATGCAATTAGTACATGAATTGGTGCATTGTTCATAAGATGCAGCGATGTTCGCTAATTAACAGAGCCGCGTAACAGAGGAAAGATACAATATTTGGAGTTCTCCGGTCACTTGTTGAGGCACTAATTGAACCATCTTTCCCAGGAGAGGATTCGCCCAGCGGAATGAACTTGACGACGCTTCGCTGCGTACTTTAACGATAAATAAACGGGAGCTACAAAAACATGACCAAATTGCCAAAGTTTCCGAGGCGATAAAAGCTCCCCTAATGAGAGATATATTGAGAGGATCATTATATTCGGAGCAAAATGCCTCTGAGAGCGGAGCAACTTTTGTCATTTTCTCCAATGAAGATGGAAAAATGCACAACACTTGACGAGTCAAACTTTGATACGCTTTAATGCTGCTTTATATGTTGTGACTCGAAAGTATAAGTTAAATCGGCTGAAATCGCGAAAAATTCATCAAAGCGTGCTTTGATGATTATATGATTCTTGCTTGACATTCAGGTGATTGCAATCGTAGGATAAATATAGTATCGTGGTTAGTAATAAATGGCCTATGATAATCACTAAGGAGTTAGTTAAGCATTGCGAAACGATCTTTTTCTTAAATAATTTATGCCTAAATATCTCTAAATAATTTATTCATAGAAAGAGCTTTTAGAAATTAACTCTCAGAATAGAATCTGTTAATTTGGCCTCGACTTTGGTCTCCGTTATAATGAAAATTATAAGATTTTCCACAGAAGTTGTTTATTGGGCAAACTTGTTTTTATCCATTTAGATTATCTATATTATAACGCTTAAATGTGTTTTAATATTATTTAAAATTAAAAAAGTGATCAAAGTTGACTGACCTTTAATGACCAAGATTTGAAGTCATTTAAAAATCATTTAGAAATACACGCTATGGAAAGTTAACCCGCCAAAAGAGAAGCTCAGTCGGTTGTGATTTCGGAAGTCTGGAAAAATGTGTCGTCGGAGAAAATATTGCTCTGCTGAGACTCTCCAACAACAGACAATTACTTCTCATTCAGCAATAACAAGATAGTAATGCATCCTTAGGATAAAATAGCGAAAAATAAATAAAACAGTTACATGTCCGTATGTCGTGTCACCATTAAAGGACTATTTCTCGATGACAAACTCAAACCGTGTAAAGACTTTAAACCTATGATGATCTCTTGGGAAACAATAGGAGGTTGTTAAACCTTTGGTATTGAAAGTAAGTCGGATGTGATTTCCTTTTAAGAGTGCGAGAAATATAAAGGCGAAGTATCGTGAAGTACAGAAGTGAAAGGAAAGTTTAAGGAAGGATTCGAAGAAAAGGGGAAATAAAAGATCGGGACTTTGAAAATAAGGAGGCAAAGCGGAATGAGTACTGTAGAACATAAAAATCGGTCAAATAGAATGATTGGAGAAGTGTGAGAAATATTACAGGGAGAACATTTAAGAAAAATGAAAATAAAGTGATGTGTCACAGGCAAGAATTAAAAACTTTCAAAAAAGTGATTATGAAAACTTGAGGTTTGCTATCGTTCTAATATTTCGGCATCTTTTACTTTACGAATTCTTACTGTGAGGAAAATAAGGATTCTTTCTTAGTACTAAGCTATTTTAATCAATTCTTAAGTCTTATTTTATGGCATCAAATATCTTCATGAGCTGTCTTAAGACATTTCTCACCTTAAGAGTTCGTAAATACAAAATATCTCATATTATTCCTATTTGCCATAACTGAGCCTCTTTGTCCCTAACTTGTTTATGACCTTCGTTCTTATGTTGTTTTGATAACAATTTGAACTATAAAACGCCTGGTTTAGCTTGATATTTTATGTAAAAATCCAGAGAGAACTGGGGCTAGTAAGTTTCTTCTATAAATAGGCATCATGATGTCGAATTCTTTTTCCCACATTTACGTCCATAGAATTGCAAGGCGTCGCTTTCCGTCACTTTATTCGACAGATCATTAGAATCTCCGAAGGAAGAGGGGACATTTCGAGTCTTCCAAAGGCGCCTATTAAAGAATTCGCAAATACTTGGGTTTGCGGAAGTATTTTGGAATTGATCGACATTTTCCTGCCGACTTCCATCCCCTCCTTTGAAATGCGAACAAGGACATGTAGGCAGGCTCTATAGAGTCGTATTCATTTATAGCTCACCCGTAAACATCACCAAGTATTTCGTAGAAAAAGTGTTGGCTGACGGGGAATTATGTTCACCCCTCGCCAATAGTTCGGAATGAAAGAGAGGTAGAAATAATTTTGAAGGGGAACGTTTAACGGAACATTTTTTATTGTCGATAAAAAACAGGATTGTATTAACATATTTCCATCCAAGCAGAAAACGTGCGTCAATTTGTTTATATCATTTAAGACAATCAATGTGAAGATCCTTACCATCAAACCTTTCTCTTTTACGCCTCCCATCACCTGCTTCTCATCATCCTTTCTCTACTGCTCTCAGCAATTTCTCCGCACAGTATAACCGACCTTTCTTTAAAGTTTTCCTACTTTATTCACTCCGAGAATGATTTCCTAATAAATTTAATACGCATGTACATTTCTTCTTAATTATTGTTCCTTCCTTTGAACACTAGAGGAAAGTTTCCATTCCTCGTGTTCTACGTAAGATTTAACTACCTATTTATGAATGGATTACTTTGAAATTTTGTGGATTAGTCAATTTTATGTATATTTTACTTAGAATCATAATTATTGTTGCGCAATCTTTAATTGAAGGTATACCAAGAAGGACGTCATCTTCACATTAGATGACATCTCCATCATCTTCTCATGGAAGGCTTTCCATTCGCCTTACAAACCAAAGGGCGAAGTCAATAAAATTGCCAGATTTTGAAAAAAATTCAAAAACAAATCAGCAAGTACATGTCCTCATTGTAGGAGAAGTACTTGTGGAGTTTGGTCAGAAAGAATAATAATGAGTATAAGTTGTTTAAAAGTGACTGACGTCTTTCAAAATATGTTTGTATATTTGTATGGACGTGATTGATTGATATTTGTTATTTCGAAAAAAATATAATATAATATTTACGAAATGAATAGGTTTTTATCTAATTTGGAAGTTTCAGACAAGTGTTTTTACTTACAAGCCGGTTAAGCATTCTTCACAGCTAAGTGAATCGAGAGAGATTATTTAATTTGTGAATTGAAATTAATGCAAAAAATCATAATTTCTATTTTTATGTATATAAACCTTTTTAATAGCAATACGGATAAAAATAAGAACGTAGAGAAAAAGTATCCCTACGATGCTAAGAAAACGTCCATCTTTCAAGGTAGTGCGAAACTCCCATCTTCCTAATGTTAAATCACGGGAAACTTTCCCTTGCTGTGGGCATAAATCAAACATCGCACGCACACGTTGGAAATGCTTTTAGGTTTCGAGGCCTGTTTCTAATATATGGCTCATTAATGAAGAAAAATAGTTCATCAGCGGATATTTTGGTGGTATAGAAGAACCCATGTGGATAAAATACAAATTTCTGTGCTTCTTAATAGCCACGGGAACTCTTGCCAAAGATTTTCCCAAATAAACAATTCAATTAAAATAGAGCAATCGCCAAAATAAAAATCTCATGTTCTGTACTTTTGGTGTTAGATAATACAAAATGAAAGTATCACCAAAATCATTTGCCCGATGAACTATCCCTATTTATTTAGAAGCAGAGACAAATGAATCATCAAGTAATGAAGCCTTCTCAATGACAATTCTATTGAAAAATGGATTTTCAAAATCTTATAGCGTTCGCTTTTTCGAGGATATTAATTATTTTGAGAATACACAATTTTTTGTGAGATTTGGAGTTTTAAGTGACACTGCTGAAGAAATTCATGTGTTTCGTTGACTTTATGGACCCGAACCAAAAATATTTTCATTATATATGCGATGGATATTTAATAAAATATATTTTGCACATATAATGAATCAATATCCGAACATTCCTAGAGGTAATTTGACTATCGAACATTTAATTTCACTCTGATCGTCTATAGCTCTATATAATTTCACTTTTATTCTAATTTTTTATTAAAATAAAATTTGGTCAGATCCATATTGAGTAAATGCTAAAAGTTCGAAGGAAACATATTCATTGATTGTGAGTAAATAAATTGGAACAAATATTTCAATGAATTAAGGATTAAAAACACTCCTAAAACAGTTTTCCTTTCCACTTTTGATTTACAATGTAAAACCCTTTTAAATGCTCTTACTAGATTCTCTCGGTCCCTTTCACAATAAGCAATAGGTAAAAATACCGCATAAGACGCTTTGTCACGCACTTAAAACGCTAATTTTCTCTTTTCAGATGCACTGTTACCTAAAACAGCATATCCACCTCATATTATGCACCACGTTGATTACGTTATCCTTGCCTAATTGTTTATCTGGTTAATTTACTTCATGGTAGAATGAAAATGACAAAAAATAATGTACAAAGGGAGGCGCTCTCTGTAGAATAAGCAGAATATTCTTTGAGAACTGGAGGAAACCAGTACAAAACAATAGTCCGCGGACATTAGATATGTGTACCTGTAAAACGAAAAGCAACAGAAATATTTCTCTTCGTTTTTGAGAGGAAAAGCAGTTATTTAAACATTAAAGAGCCTAAAGAACTGTCATTTTGTATTCCAATTCAAAATAAATAAAAAATGTAATGTTACAACGCTACTCGAGTCATAACGCTGTTCACACTTGTTTCCCTGAAAAGCGTATGAACCGGGTTTTACTGTGTTAACGCACAAACAAAGCATTGCATTATAATCGCAGAATTGATTTGGGCAACTTACAATCTGAAGAAGTTAAAGGAAAGCGTAAAGAAAACTCCGAAGTAGACGCTTATAAAAGCATTATCGCACACCAAAACAAAGAGAGGCTTATGAATGCAAATCAAGGCCGATTCCTTCCGAAATCTGGGCGAAAACCCAAAATTCCATCTCTCCACATTGAGAAATACCGTTTTCTCCATAGAGTTCCTCATCCCTCGAAGATGATATTGAAATGCGCTTTAGGTTTCTTAGAAAGTCGGTAATCCGGCTTTCCGTTGTTTCTCTTAACACTCCTACGAAAGGCTTTCGGAGTGTTTTTATCCTTCGATTATTCTTTGGATTTAAACCCATCCATTTCCACACCTCCTTCAATCGCACCCTTGTTTATTGTATATGATCATTACCAATGTTTCTACCTGGATGGTCCCATCGGTCTATTCCTTCTTTTTCATCCGCTTTTAAATGCGTCAACAGCTTAATTTTACAGCTTGTCTTATTGCGAATGAATCTGTGATCTGATTCTTTTTATATCACAAGCGATGGTCGAATTATTTTTGCGTTGATTTGCTTTCCTTTTTGTATAACTCATTGATAGAATTATTCTTAAATTTCATCTTTAATAAGCTGTCATTTGAAATGATGAAGTGAACTATGATGAAATGCAAAGGATTTCAAAGTATTCTACAAGTCTGTATATAATAATCCTAAAATAATTAATAAATGTGTAGTACTAAAGATGAATAATTTATAAGGTACGTCATCACGAATGGTAGAAGCTTAATTTCTCAAGAATTATAGTTAGTTCAAATTATTTTTGAAATTTGGACAACCAAAGACCTGCTGTAGGGAATATAACTTTTCGTTACGTGATTTCAGGCACAAGTGATCAAATATTCAATTATGCATTCTTTAGTGGTGTGGAAGATCTTCATCATTTTACTCATTAATTCATGGTAGATTAAATAAAGAACTATCTTCACCGGTGATTCTCTTCCCGTTCTTTCAACGCATCCAAGATTGCAGTCACTTGGGAATCGATCGCCAGAGCAATCTGAGTTCATACTAAGAAAAGAAATGAAAGAGGAATAAAAAATGGACTCCGCAAATGTTGATGCTCCTGTTCAAGAGTCTTTGGCCTCATTAGCGCTCCACCTGGCGGATCATCCGGGAACCTCTCTTCCTTCCGAATGGCCAGCGTCCTCTCCAAATGCAACTCATTAACGCCCTTATGTTTGACCAACGCATACTAATTAAGGCATCAACAACAAGCGATGGGATTCCCTCCAAATCTATTCTCATTTCAATAGCATAAGAAAATTAATATCCTAATATACTCGAAGAAAATTCTAAGCGAACCCTAGCATGTCTAACGAACATTGGTTTCTCAGGATTGGATATCGCATGTTTTTAGCTTGGAAATAAAATTTTTCCGAGAAAATACGAAAATTTCCATCCCCCAATACACTCTTCAATCTTTAGAATTCAGTTGGATTTTCTTTCAATTTTCTTCTAATCTAAGAATGTTGTGCGAGAGTCCCTTCCTCAGGTTTTTAGTCCTCATCTTTCTCAACAAAAACATTTTTACCCAAACGTGGTATAATCTTCCGAGACGCACAAATTTAACTTCAGTCCTAAATAAAATAATAATTTCAATCATCAATTTTGTAAGAAATACCTTTCTAAAACTATTTCCATCAATGATGAATCCGATAATTGGTTTGTCTCTTTAAACCAACCTGCTCTGCCAATCTCCGTATTCTCTTATGATTCTTATATTTAACTCTACTTCAACTAATATTATCAGTTAATCGCAATTAAACCCTTTATTCCACTTTCTTCCTTTCGTCCAATTTATGGTTTACGTATCCTCTTGGCTGTTGATACCTTCTTTTTACAAATACAGACCTTTTCATTTTGAAATCCATACTGTCTTTTTAACAACGTATGTAACAAGAATATATTAAGTCTGCAGTTCATGAATCGAAATGATCGTCGTTCTTTTACATATATATATTGCTAATATATACGAAGGGCATTCAAAAAGTAAGTTACGCATTTTCCCCGGATGATTGTAACTTTGCGCAGCAGAAACAGACGTTGCTGCGACCCTTGACTTGTTATGGTGGCATTTCCATTTGATTGGCGGGCTATATGAAATTAAAATAGCACTTCATCAGAAAACTTGCTCCGACGTTGAAGTTCTCGGAAAAGAGCGATTTTTGTATGCAAAACAGCTCACGTGCGTCCGTAATGAAATATCAGCAGTGTGTGGGCAACACTCGTTGTCATGTTCAGCTGTGGTGCCAACATTGGGAAGACGGCCGCCCAAACTGGAATGATGCAAAGAAAGGCAAGGAATGGTGACCACGACAGAGCTAGGCGAGAAAAAAAAGATTATCAATTGTAATCATAGCACAACTTGCACACGTGCGCTGTTTTGCTAATAAAAATCGCACTGTCCCTTGAACTTCAGGGAGTAAGTTTGTAGAGTGCCATTTTGTTATCATACTACGCAACGATTTTTGCTGCAAATCAAATGAGGATGCCACCGTAACATTTCAAGGATCTCAGCAACGTTTTGCACCGGTCCTGTTCTTGCTGCGTAGAGTTACAATCTTTTGGGAGAAAATTGTAACATACTGTTTTAATACATCTCATAACTTATCTTTGAAATGATTGAGTAACTGCCAAAGTATATTATTACACCTTCAGCTTCTGTATATTATTATTTTGGCTATAGATTTTCCTCTCTATGCTCACCACTGACATATTTTCTCAGTCACATTTAATTATATGAAGATGTGCAATAAAGACACGGACAATTTACTGCGTCAGAGCGCAGTATTATGTTAGGAATCTATATTTTGTTCATCGCAAACGCAGCCGAATAAATACTTTCCCCATTTCATCATCCCAAAATTCTTATCATCCTCTTCTGTCTTCATTATTCGGTAGAAAGTTTATTATGGGTTTCATTAGAGACTTTTAAACCTCCAGTCTACACAAATAAACATAGATCTAAAAAAAGGTACTCTTTTGTATCCTCAACACATTGATTAAAGTATTGGTCAAATCCCTTCTTAATGATAACACTTGTTGAGAAACTATTGAAGGAGTACGAGTTCTTTTGAAAATTTCATGAGCGAATCGTCCCAGATTTAATTTCAGAAAGGACGAAAAAAGAGCCTTTGACTAACAGAAAATGTTTTGTTTTTTAATTCCCTTTGAAATGGAAATGAAAAATAATTTCCCCGAAAAATATATATCTTATCTAAGAATCTAAGATCAATTTTCTCTGTGCCGGGAAATGCATTGAAGTCAAAAAGTGAGGGAAAAGAAAGTTTCTGAGAGCCTTTGAAATGGTAATGCATGGTAAAAATAAGCTAGAGATCTTTGTTTATATTCAGGTAGTGATTTATTCCTGATGTAAATTTCTTTAGCCTATACGACCGGAATGCATTTAGTTCGACATGAATGCAGGATTTTCAATTTAATTTCGCATATTTATGAATAAGGTAAATGGAAACTAAATCATCTAGAAGACATTTGGAATAAATATAAATCAGAACTCTATTTGCGTTATTAAGAAGCCCAGTGACATCAATAATATAATTTTGCCCAAAAATTTTATCTTCAATTTGGAAATGTGAATAAATTTTTAAAAATATTTTTTAGATATTCAAAGACATGCAACTTTCTTATCAGCAATCATGAATATAATATCATTAGTAAACAACCAGAACAAACACTTAACATCGGTATGATTTCATATTAGATTTCAGTTCTTACATTTATGCAGAATATGCGATTTCTTATAGAAAACTTCATATTTTTAAATGATTTTATAATTCAGAACCTTTGAGAGCATTTCGCGGATTATGCCTTGTGGGATAAGGTTTGATAGGCAGTATTTGTAAAACTCTCCTAAATAAATATGGAGTGTTTCGAAAAGAATGGAACGATTTTAAGCTGAATTAAATATAGCCTTCTGAGTGTTATTAAAATATAACTTCATGAAATCGGTTCATTCTTGATTAAGGACTCTCTATTTGAAATATATTTATTTATTATTAAAACTCAAACTGGGTTAATAGATCATTGAGATGTCGATTAAATATTTCATACTTCCTTGCAAAAGAATTATGTTACTCCCAGCAGCCCAAGAGAATGTTTGAAAAAGAACAATTTTAGCTGCATTTCTTGTGAATAAAAGGTGAATATCTCCGTGGCATATTCACAAAAAATCATGCCTAACAAAACTGTGAAGCAGAGAAGTCTTGACTGAGATGAATCTGGCTATTGCTTCACCCGTTTGAAATTCTCAAAAATTAATCAAGCACTTCTATATGCGATTTAATTGAAGTACTATATTGGCTGAGAGAAAAAAACTGCATGCTTAAAGTCACGTCTTATACATTATACTATTCCTGCTCATTATGAAACTGCAATCATGATTTATCGTATCTAGTCTCGCCTTAGGAGTTTCATTATTTTTCTTCATTTCGTGTCATAATTAAAAAATGAATGCAAATATTGTAAAATTGTGCCATAGCGTGGGTCTAAAGGGACGAAGTTTACGCACGCTATTGATAACCAATATAATTTCGGAAAACTGCGAGGGAATCAATGAAAAACATGCAAAACTAAATTTTATAACTAACTTATTTACTTATGACCTGCTTTAACGGTTACTGAAATTCTACGATATTTTCTTTTGGTTCGATGGCTCTCGTTCATACATAAGTCTTGCGTAAGTTACATTCCCTTGGCTGCTTCTCTTTCCTATCCAATGACGATTGCTTAGATGGTGGAACTTCCACAATGGACGGCTTGTAGAAGCGCCGTTGCCTTACTCTCGTCAAGATTGAATTCGCCACAAAGTTACTTAAACAAGAAATAAATCAATGTAATCATTAGTAATGCAGTAAACAAGAAAAACTCAATTTTGGAGGATAGCCCGCGTGAGACCCGCGGCTCATTTGAAACAGCTGTGAAGTGAGGCGTGTTATAACCGATGTATTATAGTGAGTTGTTTCTATTAGAGTCCAAGGGGGTCTATTCAATATGCATAATTATGATGTTGGTGTAAGCAATTTCGAGATGAGCCTGGAAGCGTTAGATTTCGGTGCGATAACATTCGAATATCTTATGTTTCAGCTGACAAATGAGTCCCACGAGAGGAGGACATGATGAATCCTTTGAGATTCTTTCTTCGTTCATATTGACGTCACCGAGGAAACAAATGGAGAGGATTTTGAAACGAGGACGTTTTACTGAAAAGGTTTTACTTCTTAATTTTTCTTCGGACGAAGGGCAGCGTGAATAATCCTCACCTTCCCAAACTTCTGAACCATAAGCTGCGAAACATTCACACGATTTGCAGAAAGAAGTTGAGATTCTTTTGCGAAATTAAACCTACAATTTTCCTGGTTTTTTTAGTTCTCTATTCGTTACAGATCACTACCTAAGCATTTTAACTTCATGCTATGGATGAACTACATAATCACTAGATAAACGGTACTCGGTTCATTCCATTATATTTATATAATTTCTTCTCTGCGAAGAAAATCATCGTTATTTTTCCGGAGGGTCTGAAGTATTTAGTATTATCTGTAACTTTATCTTAAATTTCTATTATTCTTTTCCGAAACAACCGATTATTGATAAAGCAATCACCCTATATGAAATAATAATTTGAATAAAAATGAAGCTTCTTCCATAAAAGTTCCGAGAAAGTAATAACTTCATTTTATGCGATAGGGAGCTAATATCAGCCATAGCATTTAAAAATTATCGCTGATTATAGTCTAATGAGTAATGAAAAGTTAGTTTGGTGCTAAACAATATTTACTTCCCGGTGAAAATTAAAGGGCTGTTACACAATTCTTTGATAAAATTATTTTGAGTGTGAGTGAAAATGTTCGTCCAATACTTGAGAAAGAGAGGTTGCATGAATCATTTTGAAAGGAAACCACTTCGTGACTTCCACAGTAGATTTACTAACGAACGAGTTAGTAAATCTACTGAACGAGTTTACTGGAAGATATCACCTCGTTGACACGACGAATTAAATTTCGACTGCGGAAGGTACCAAGTGTTTTCTGCAGTACTTCGCCAAGTTAAGATTGACCAGAATAATTTTATTGGAAGCTACATTACTTGCAGAATTGAAAATTGGTAATCGTCATTTAATGCTGAGATAAACAATGCAAGAGAGAATATAAAAAGCTGTTCCTTAGGAAGAAAGGATAAAAAGCGACGATAAGATAAAATTGGAAGGAAAATCATATAAGAAATCGCCCGGAGCAGATAATGTGCGACTCGGACACCATCTGTGAATAATTTACAATGAGGTAGTAAAGCGGGCAAAGTAGAGGCATCGAGCCAAATTAATTCGGCAAAATTAAAGCCCTCCTCATACTGTGCTTATTCACCAATCTGCGTATATTACACTCTGTCAGGGAATCAATATTCGGATTGCATAATTGATGTTTACTTGAGTTGCGATGAAACGTTCAATGGAATACACAAAAGATAAGTTTCCTACAGTATTATAATGAAGAAAATGACGCAAAGGATGAGCTAAAACCCTCTCACAGTTTCTTTCTCTTTCGAAAAGTTTCCTATGATTTTTCACGTCCATTTAAACATTTCAGTGACTGGAATAACTTCGCAAAGTTTAAAAATATTTTTGCGATATTCCGCTGAGTATGATTTATGACTTTCCTTTCTCTATCGAAATGAATTCAAAGCTGTAAAGGTCGAAGATAAGGAACTTTGGTGAATTGTGTGAAATTCATATTGAATATCGGTTTTATGATCACTATTTGCCATAATTACCTTCGTAAAATTTATTACTTGATAAAATTGAACTACAATTTAAATTTAATCATACAAATCTTATTTAAATGATATTTAAAATAGCAATAGATTTCCGAAGTTGTATATTAGAATAACTGTACGGCGTACAGTAATGTAAGTTTGGCACTAACATTTTGAATGATTTATATAAAAAAAAATCCATGTAGCAAATGCGTATCTGACGTCACCGAGCGTAAGTAAATTGTAGTGTTAAATTATCTCAGAGACCGTCTCGGTTATGAATTGATCCAAATTCGTTTTATTTTTGTATATTTACTGAAGAATACGACGAATGTAAGCAAGAATTAAGCTGTGACAGTTTTTACATAAAATTATGGAATGGTGAGATACTTGGTAATTTGTGCTTTATATATATTTATACATATGTCTAATAGTCAAGTGCTTTTCTTCTTAAAAAGAAAGTTACGGTCAATTACAATACCCATGGCTAAACATTTTTGAACCTTTACAAATAATGTAACATTATAAACCCGTTGGATACCTACAATCATAATATATGTGGAAGGGCGTTTGAAAATCTCGGCTTCTTTAAATGAATAGTGGTGTAAGCGGGCAAGAGCGATTATAAAGTCTGAGAGAAATGTATTAGGCCTCAAGTTGAGTATGCACGTAGTTTATGGTACCATTTTAAAAAGTTTTGTGTTCGCAAATTATAAAAGGTATGTACAACAAAAGGTAATACTTTTTGTAAAAAATTACTATGACAAATCGATGAACGTTACTCGAGTGCTTCAGGAGGTAGGACCGAAATTTTTACAAGGAAGAATGTTCATATTTCACAAAGGCTTATTTTAGTTACTTCAGAGAGATTTCTAAAAAGTTGTTCTTAGAAGATGTTGCTGATATCATGTGCCCTTCCTGTTAGATAGGCTGTTTTGATACCGCGAGGAAGATCAGAGAAAAATGTAATAGGATGAAGCAATAATTTTATTATTTCTGAAAAAGTTAGGCGTAAGTAATCGATTATAAAAGTGGAATCATCGTGCATGCAATCCCTGCCACACTCCGAAAGCCGACTTTCAAGGCACATATGTGGATTTTAATATTTTACGCTTCCATCTGTTGCAGGGTCGTATGTTACATGTATATTTATATCCATTGAGTAAAGATGGTAATATATTTCCAGGAGATGATTGTTCCAGTAATACAGCATATATAAATTTAACAAGTTTTACCTTTGAAAACAATTATCAATTCTAGATGAGCTTCGAGAACACGGTACTGCCGTGTCCCCACTCAGCTGTAACTTTGCAAAACATTTAAAGAGAGTAGCTCAATTTCTTATTTCCGAATAAATAAATCCAAAAGGTGAAGAGGAATTTAATAGATTCTCCTTTTCCTCGAATTCAGATTCAGAAAAAAATACACTTATTAAAGATACTAATCCAGCAAACGTACCCCTTTTTCTCGTTTTAGAATAATTTCTCTATACTGTTTACATATCTTTGAAAATCCGTCGAATCTTAAGAAGATTCGGTGAAAAATAGGAGAAAGGCAGGGGTTTTTTTTACATGTAGCAGAATTTCACCTGAAAACAACTCCCAGTTGTATAATCAGATAAATGTTTCTCTAAGTATTTCCGTTGGAATAGTTTTATGTCGTCTTGAGACAGCAGCTCTGGAATCTCCAAGATATACATCTTCTTTCGAATAAAAAGACGGGTTGACATGGGTTCCTCTGACATTTGTTATACAATACGTGTATAATGGTCTCCCGACTTAACTCGACGTCTATATTCTTCTCTCGTCTCAAATACACGGTTTTGTCATAAAATCTGGATGAAATGATCTAATCATATGAGTGTTTGTCAGTAAATATATAAGCCTCAGCAGCAAAAGATTCCGTTTTATATGGAATCGCGGACGTTCGAGTAAACTTTTCATTTTTATGAGCTTCTTCTAATTTTCTTATCTTAGAGAGAAATAAACGATGAAATATGGCATTTTTCTCTTTCGCAAAACCCTGAAGGAACCTATTTTTATCTCATCTTTTTATCTTCTTATTCAGCAAAAATTCACGGATGTAGTTTGTGCATTTATTTACGGTGGATACAAATATGTATTTATATATGATCTCTGGAATAGAGAGGTTTCAGAATAAATTAAGATCCTTTTATGTAGCGCTCACGAAGAAAATCCATTAGCGTGTCTTCTTAAGTAGCAATATTCGCCTAATTCGGCAATTCGCAATTTTCTCGGCGATAATGCACCAGAAATGCAGAGGAGGGGAAAAGAAGAATAAATAGAACGAAGCCCTGTTGAGACTCTTTCAAATGAAAACAACGATGTAAGTGTTATAATAGGTATATTACTGAATTCAATTTCTTTTACGATGTAGTGGAGAAGTGGAGATTCTAAGATTTACCTTCATTTAGGAGTTTAGGAGAAATGAGACCATCGTCGCCATTTTCCATTTGTTTTGGTGTATTAAGTTCCTTTTATTGGCATCTACTTTGGAGATATTCTGCAGGGATTTCCTTAACTTAAACTTGTGTAAATTAATCTTATTGTTGATCAGCTATATGGAATATTTGAATAAAGTAAAAAATTAAGAATATATTCGATAGTTTCTTGCTGTTAACGAAGAACGTAATCAGGCAAAATTCGTTGAAAACTTATTTCACTTTGTTGCTAGTTCCCGGTGCATATGTTAGTTTTATGAAATTATGTTCCGATTTTATCTGAGGTTAGAGTTGTCACATTCAGCATTCTATTGAATTATAAATTTGTTACAAAACTTAAGGAAATGATCATCCATTGAGCATTTTCCCAGTGGATTAATTTCATTGAAATCATCCAAGGAATCATTTCAAGGAATTTATATCCAAATGCGGCTAGTGACAGCACATTAATGAACTTTGTCCACCCGAACAAATGAATATTGATCTTTACATGGACTTGTTATAGAGCGTATTGCGTCAGTTTATGTCGCCTTGCAAGTCAATAAAGTGACGAAGTTAAGGAAATCATCCAAAATAGATTCGGGAGAAAGAAAGGCGAAATCTTTTCGAGCAGAAATCGTGTGTAATAAAGCGCTGGTCACCTCAGACAATTGCTCAGAAGATGCACGAAGAATATCTTTTTTCCGAGGAAATGGACGTCTGCAGAGCGTCGTTTACCGAAAAAAGGTAAATAGAAGAGGGGCTCGGAAAATAAACACTGCAAGAGAAAGAGGGCTCCTCCGAATCATTTTGTTATTATTTTAAGCTGTGAGGGCAGGAAATCTGGAGGAACGCTACGGAGGGAAAAAAGAGGAGATTAGGGAATTGTGTTACGAAAAAGGGAAGTGAATCCGAAAGAGAAAAGAAGACATCGAAGCCTTTGCATCGTTTTTACGAAATTACTCGCACTTTAGTTTTCACGTTATTCGTATGTTTTACTTATTCTGTCACGTATTTTTATTTACTATTATTTTATTTTCATTCCATTTAATTTGGATCAATTTATGAACTGACAAAATGTGATATTTTATACTGTAGGTTTATTAACAACTGTACAGTTGGGTTTACTTATGACTTTGTCGTTATGTAAGGTATATGAAATTTGAAGTCGCATTTTAGAATTGTTGTAATACCATAGTACTTCTTATGACGTGCATCCTTCGAAAGGAGTTTTCTGGGGTGAATGCCAGGCAGGTATTTGCCTCTCAAATGACTACCACCAATGCCACATTGAAGTCACAAAATATAAATAAATATTTTTCCACAAAATATTTAAGATTTTCCGTTCTAAAGGTTATCGGTGAGTAGAGATGAAGAAATATTGATTAACTCAACAATTGTAAAAAATATTTGTTTTTTCCTCAGATTATAATGTGTGGTAAGTGATATTTTAAAATTATTTAGTAAGTATTTTAATTAGAAACTTAACCCATGCAAGACTTAAACTCATACTAAAGCTTCAAATACAATAAAACACGGTTAAGATGCATTTAAATGTGGTGAAAACTGTATTGTAAATTTTAAATACATACTTTACATCAGAAAACAAAAATATTTTGGTTCTTTAATTTTTAAATATCTTTACATTCAAAAACCAATGAATTTCTTTAAAATTTCATTGCCATAGCTGCAGATAACTAGAAAGTCGACGAATTATTTTTTTTATTTGTGTCGTAGCATTTTTTCACATTTTTCTAAGGATTTTCTGCTTTTGTAGCGTCTTCCTTTGTTACTTAAATTGAGTAAATTTTCACTGTATAGTGAAGGAATTTTTAGTAGGCAGAATAATGTAAAACGAATAATGTAAATGAATTTGGGTTAGTGAGGCGGAGATGTTGCAGTGCACCTGAAGACGCTGTAATGAGAGACTTTTTAGCGGTGTTCAGTTTGATTCGGACTGAAAGCGTATTAAGGGGGATAGGGCGAACGGGTTTTATTGCATTGTTATAAATTGTATAAACAGGTTGTACTCCTGTTATTTGAACATGTCTCTTCCAAAAGACATAGGATAGCCATTCTTTGAATTTCAGAGTTACGTCCTTTTCCGTAAACTTAATAACCTTCTCATCTGCGCGATAACGGTTTTTGGCGCTTCACGAGGAACTTTATTCCGCGAGCGAAGATTCGATTTCTGCCGTTATTTTCTTAGAGAAGTCTCTCGAGGAATGCAGCGCAACTGCGGGAGTCGTTTTGTGCGCTCTCTCGAGTAATATTGTCCATATTTGAGCACCTTTGATTATACGGTGCAACGCCTTTCTCGATGAAGCGCTTGAATTACGCAAATATGTGAGCGCGATTATCCTTTAGAGCTTCTTTAGGGAGGCTGAATGACGAACAAGTTGGAAAATCATCAAATTTTATTAGTTCAGTTTCATGCCTTTGTATTGATTAGACAGAGGTAACGGAAATAAAACAACAATTTTATTTTCATGGTGTTATGTATAACTTTTTTTAGAGGAAGATAAATCTCTAAAAATTTGAGATGAATTACAATTATAATTAAAGCATTTCAAAAACCTTTCTGGTGTCTCTTTTCAGTACGTGTAAATAAGGTAATGTTATGATTCATCTTATTTGTGCTCAAAATACTTAAATGAAATCATTAATAACTCTTTCTTTCAACTCGTTTTTCGTTTATAGCCCCCTGGATCATTTTTAAACAACACCATTACCATTAAATACAAATAAATTCAATATAAAGTGTTATTGTAACTAATATGTTCTAATTCTCTAATTTAGGAAGAATTGAATCCTTTTGAAATTTAGTTAGACTCGAATTGCTTTCGTCTCAATATAATGATAAGGTATATCACTCATAAGCGTTCAATAATTCGATAATGTATTTCTCAGTTGGAGAAACTCGATTCTTGAACCCGCCTTGTAGAGTTAGTTTGTTTGATTTGCTTTTGCAGCAAGAGGAGAACAAAAAAGTGATCGGGAATCGCAATTTGTTTTTCATTTTTACGGTCCCTCTACCGATTAAGTTGTCCATGCGAGTATGCTTGTCAGAATAGAATGTGATGGTGCAGAGGAGACCCTCAACAATTCCTTGTTTTCGATTCTTTCACTCAAACGTTCGAACTTCAAAGCTGCTTTGAGGGATACTGTGGATGAAGTTGCGGATAAATGGCCAACGAATCTTCACATTAATTGCATAGAGTTAGTTTAAGTCTTGCATAATTATCGTCTCTAGTTTCGTACTCTCCCAGTAATGAGTACTTCCGGTTTTTGCTTTCGTTTTAGTTCCTCAGTTTTGTGTTCAGTTTTTTTTCTTTTTAAATTTTCCACTTTTAGCGAGCAAAAGTTCAGAATATTTTCTCATATTTGGAGCACATTTTTGAGTGTAGTTCATTGTGTGATGCATGTAAATACCCAAAAGTCACAGATAGTGGTGGGAAAGGAGAGAGGAAATGAAATGCGCAGTAAAACGCTGCTTTGATCTGGCGACATTGGATAGTTCGCTTCGAGGCTTTGTGGCCAACTGTTTGCTGTGCCGCTGGCAAGATACACGCTCACTGCCTTTCTGCTCCATTCTTTGCAGGCAAACGAAAATTGTGTGAAGAGAAATACTAGGGTCAGCGTAAAGACGCCAAGTTCAGTTAATAATGAGAGCTCTGTCAGAGAATTCAAAGTATATTAGCATATTGTTCTTCGGCATTAATGTAACGCCTCGGCACTCATGGGCGCGACTTTTCTTTACTTAATAATCTCAATTTCAACCTCATTTTAAAATTCTCAAGAAAATATTACATAACCTTACGGAAGCTTCTGCGAAATACATTCTATCCCTAACGTATCTTAACTATACGTTCGTTGTATACTAATATCTTTTAGTCTTTGTATTATTCTAGTTCTATTTATATATTCAATATGCATTTTAATTGGAGATTTTTGGTTTACGTATTTATATTTATTGGTTTTATTTGTGATGGCATCAATAGCAATAATTTTTAATTATTCTATCACTGTTTTATTTACCAATTTAAAACTCTATTACGTTCTTTCAGAGGAAATTATATCAGCTTCTCGCTAAAGTTGGAGTGTGACTTTATCAAAGTTTAAAATCTGATTTTGCTTTAAATATTCTTTTAATACTGTGCAGTCTTTCTCACTTGGCTCTCCATATTCCATAGATAAATACTGTTCTTAAAGTTCCTTTTAAATTATTGAAGAAAACATTGAAGTTGACTGACAGAATTTAAGTCGAAATCGATTCTTTCATTATCTCAACAGACATGTTTATTTGAAAGCTCCCGGATAGCCGTGTGGCCTGCGCGTTCGACTTCAATGAAAGCGGTACCGAGTTCGATTCTCGGTGGGATCCAACGTGCGAAATGACCTCAGCTGTCGAAGCACTTTTCACAATACTAATTTGAAAGCCATGAAAACTATGAGAACCTCATGTCTAAAGTATAATCGTAAGCCTTAAGTAAATTCAGATTCACATTTAATCAACAATTTTGGGCTTTACATTTTGGAACATCTTCTTATATTCAAATTTAGAAAGAAAAACCAACCTGAAATAATTAAAAAAATAAATTTTTCATACTGCGTAGGAAAATAAAACATATATATTATGATAAGAGGTCATGCTTTTTTATTGAATTGTTGCAAGAATTTATAATAATGCTTCAAAGATTAATCGCTTAGTGACAGAATTCAAAAAATTAAGATTTATTTGGTTGATTGTACAGAAGCAAAGCAAGATGTGAGTTTTATCTATGCATTTCTTCGTTAAATGATCTCAGAGGTATGCACTACAAACATCTGCGCTGATAAACTTTTCTTATGATTTTATTACATAGCTAGCAATGTCACGCAAGAAAGTGTTTTACTTAGGCTCCTCTGGATTTTATTAGCAATTCTAGGAATGATATTACTCGAAAACAGCTTGTAAACTCACTTTGATGAAAATGTTTCACATAGCTCAGGAGGCTGGCTGTGCTATCGAATTTAAGTCTGTCTCTATACCGTATAAAATTTAATCGTAACATTTTATTTGAAAATAAAATATGACAAAGTAAACACACCCTTTCCCAGGATATTTTGTCGTGAGATCGCCCCATTCTGACATTGGTCCACTCTATTTTGACAGACACTTCTATAATTTTGACAATCACCCACTCTATTTTTTAAACGGTTCATTTATTTACTATTCGGTTAGTTGTTAAAATACTTATTGATGAAATCTGGGCACGATTATCCAAAATTTGGATTTCTAGAGAGTAAAAATTAAAAATTTTTACCGTAAGATCCAATTTAATCATTTTCTCGTGCGTATAGGTTTAATATTAAATGCCTAATTTAATTAAAAATTACGAAGTTTTACAAGATTTTATTCAAAAAGAAAATTATGTAAAATAAAGAAACATACTATCCTTACTCTGGCAGTATTTTGTCAAAATTCAATTTAGTTTCTACAAATCTAGGTGTAAATAAAATCGCTCAATCTCAAGAAATATGTCATGGAACTTTGTATCGACAATATTTTGTAAACCATTACCAAAGTAAACGTCTTAAAGGTCTGTATTTAGATTGAGACTAAAAAGTCTCTTCTTCCATCCAAGCTGAAATGGTGGTGCACTGTGAAAATTAAATAAAACGTTGTCAACTTTGTTGAATAAATCAATGTTAAAGTGCGATGAGTCAGCATCAAATTATAGTTAAAAGATGAATTATAAATGACCCATTGTCATAATAGCGAGGGAAAACGTATAAGTTCAATCTTTTAGGTCAAAATCAGTAGTTTGCAATGTCCGTATTATTTGGCCTGTCAGCATCTCTGAATCCCAATGCTTTGAGAAATAATTATAAGTTATTCATATCTTTCTGGTATACATTTATTCCCTTAAAAATCCAAGCGAACAGTATAAAATTTTCTTCTTATAACACCTAAAAGATCTCTTAAAGAAGGCTATCGCTTTCCATTCAAAAGCCGCTTATTCCTTAATTACCGCTTATTTATTATACTAAATGATAACTTTTGCATAACGACCATTACTGCTTTTCGATTAAACGGCATTCGCAGGTGCCGCCTTTATTTAAACAGGCAATTCATGCATTTTAAGTCGCACATGTTGAAAGCGGTGAAGTAGGAGAAATGGTAGCAAAAGGTCCGCTTTTGGAGGAAGAATCAGAGTGAGTAAATAAAAGGACCGCTGATTTGGTGGAGTGAAATGGTAAATAGTGGACAAGGTAAACTGGAGGAGAATTGAATAAGAAGACGCTTTCTTGGAAAAGGGAACAAGATGGCGGAAGAGAAAGGAACGGTCTTATCGAACGCAGAAATAAGGAACTATAAACACCGAACCAAAGTGCACTTAAAGCCTTTTAAGAGCGGTGCTAGTTTCGTTTAGGCGAGTGCTTCACTTAGGTTATTTATTAACTCAGTTCGTGTGGGCCTCGTATGAGCTTTCTACTCATCTACTAACTTAACTTAAATATATGACTACAGTTCCCACCTTTACTACTTAACTAAAAAGCCAATTTTAATTCACACGAGAAAAGGTGGCGTTTGTTTTATCTGTATGGTGTCTCTGTAAATAGCAACTTATCTCTACTGGGAATGAAATATTAATTTTATCAAATCTATCGTAAGATAATATTTGCTATCTCAATCCAAAAAGAAATGAAAACGTAGAATAGAATAATGCGAGTAAAAGACGTTCAAAATATCCTCTCTTCTTCTTAGAAATCATACCTCAAACATAACGAATATAATTACAACAAAATTCTAATTAATGCGCCTTAACTTGGGAAAAGTGCTTTGCAAACAATTTTAAGATCTTTGCTTATGAGAATAAAATCTCTAGGTTCGAAAATAAATGGAACATGCTCCATAATTGCTAGGTATATGTAGTCCACGAATTTCTAACTTTGGAAGAGCAGATCAAATATGTTAGCAAACAACTTAAAATAGATAGTTTCAACGTATTGTATTGCCTCAGTCACTGATATGCAAACAGGGTTAGTAGTGTACTTTGTCTCCTCATAATCCACATTAAATTATGGAATTGTATTGTGAGGAGTAGCCAAAGGATGTTAATATGCATTTAAAATCCAAAAATAGTATATTCGTAAATATCAGTGGCACAATGAAAATGAAAGATTAATTTACTAGTAACATAATTTCTTTGCCTTAGAAATCATGTTGCTCTTTACCATAAGTGAGTTGTTTGTATATTTGAAAGCTATGTATTGGAAGGAGCATAGATTCCAACATACGCTTTCGACATTTATGAAAACGTTAGAAATGAGTTTCGCGTTGTTTCGCATCGTATAACTCCATCTTTAAAATAAAATGCTAAATTAATTGCGCCATTTCCATTATTTAGTGTGGTGTATAGCGTATAAATAATTCCATTTCCTCTTTATTCCAAAGATCACACTTGAAAGAATGTACATTCCCATTCAATTGGTAATTCATAGCGATGGATGCATTCACATCAGGACTTAACGCATAACAGTGAGAACGTTTATTAACTACGAAGCCTAAAAACTTAATCCGATTTGGAAACTACCTCTTCTATACCTCACCATTATCTCACTAGCATTAAGCTTAATGTGCTCTTGATCTCTCCGTCTTCATAAAACCACAACCTACGTGAAGTCCTCATTCTCATGCAAATCGCTTACTTTTTCCTGTTCATATTAATCCTCTTTAAATGTAATTTAGGTATAGTTTAATGCCCACCCATTCATTAATATCTCAACCCAGTTACAATCGAATTTTATTTGTGGTTTCACTCACAGTTATTTTTGCGTTTCGATTCATTTACTTCAATTCATATTTTCCTCAGCAAAAAATCACACATTTATGTTTTGCTACGTTTCCATCGTAATTGCAAACAAACACTTCTTTAAAACCTGTTAATCTAAACGTTCATACTGCTTTTGCAAATAATTCGCCTCCGTCTATTTCGTTTATTATCAATGTTCATTATTCATCGAATTCTGATATTTTTATAATTAAAAAGATCCTTCTTTATTGTTAGAGGCTTCGAGAATAGGCATTTGTCATCTCACATTTCACTCTTTATGGGTGTCAACGATAATAGTCAATTTAAAAGTGCTGCGACAACCGAATGTCATTCCGCAACAACACAGACAATCGAACCCGGCGCCGCTTTCATAGAAGGCGCTACCCACTTGGATATCGAGGTGTTAACTTTATCTCATTGGAATGTATGTACTTCCAAACGGTAAGTGTTCTTATATGATTTAGAGCAAAAAATTCCATTTCGGTAGTAGTTGAAAACGTAACCTAAACTATTTGTTCTTAATAATATTCATTTTCTGTTTAATTTTTATGCAGACGCATTTTAGTATTGGTAATGTTAATTGTATATGCTTTGTTTTTGCTTTCGAATGTCTTAAGCTGCTTTTTCGGTAAAATTTACACTTTAGCCATCTTTAGGCTTCTTCCTCTGGGCATTTTTCTGCTGTGGGATATTTTTATAGGTTTGGTTTTTTAAGCCTATAAAGTAGTTTTCTTCGGTGCACTTGTTTCAAATTACCCTTCTTCTCAAATGTTATTTATGTTTAATGGTTACACGTAAAAATAAACTATTTAGTCTCAATGTCGCCCCAATAAAGACGCATAGTTATTATCAAATAGGATGAAATTATCCGCGATACAGCGAAAGATTACCTCTTTTATGTAACTAGACTCCGACGAAATATCTCCAAGTGCATTTTATGATTAAACATAACTACTAAGAAGTTTATTCTGCGATGGATTACTCTATAATGTATGATAAGCCTGCGACGAATTGAATGTTTGAAATGCTTATTTGTTCCTCGAATGAGCATATATTTATGGAACGTTTTAGAATATAGGAACAGCTTAGAATAACTCTGGTTTGGTGCTGTCAGAGGTCTACCATAGGTATAGTCAAAAGTTATATACATAAATTTTTGTATCGTAACGTAGCCTCTTTTACTTGTATTCCATATTGGAACTCATATGAAATTGGCTCAAATCTGATTATCCAATAATTCTGGAAAAATTCGTAATCTATTAGTTATGAATACAATTCTGAATGAAGTAGATCCCAAAAATCACACTTCAATCGAATAAAGAGAAGTGATGATAATCCGTAACATCCAATAAAACGGAATGATTTCCCTTTCCAGAAAGCGGAGAGCAGTTTCCATCTGCTTTCACTGGGCAGCTGTGCTCGGATTTTTATCGAATAACCAAGGAAAAAGCTAAGATATCCTGAAAGTAGAGGGAATGGGTAAATGGGCGGTTTATCCCTCGGGAATATAAATCCCCGCGAGCAGTTGTACCCTTATATTTTCCTTTCTTGTCGACAGTGAAATGGGGTCGAGATCGATTTTCACTTCCTCAGACGATAATGGAGCGAATAAAGAAAGGAATTAAGATGTCTTCACCTGTTGGCACCACTATCACTCCTTGACACACATTCACTACTGAAATAAATATCTCATACCCTTGTGACATATTCATGAAAATAGCAGATGGGAATAAAATCAGAGAGTAAAAAGGAATGGAGATTCAAATTTAGGAATTTTTACAATTATTCAACGTGTAATATCGACATAAACGATGAAAATCACATGAAACGCATACTTAAATTTAGAGAAATAAATGAAGGTGAAAGCGGGGATCTTTTACTTGCTGTGCGAATCCAAAAGGAGCTTCCAAGATCTGCCTTTTATCTAACGAACCTGACACCCTGGACCCCTTCTCACCATTATAACGTGCGAAGTGATTGGTGCCATCTTAGATGTGTCCTATTATAGCTTTCGAAATCAAAGAGACGAAATGGCTTAATTGGATTGGATAAAGCAACCTCCAGGTTCGAGTCCCGGTTTCGGTGGATCTATTCCTCTTCATATCTATTCCCCCCTAATTGCAAGTGAATGAAATTTTTTACTTACAAAACAATGAACTTTTACAATATAATCATTTATACTTAAGACATAGATTGTCAAATCTGATACAGTTAAAGGTGAAATAAATTCTCTGAAACAATCGCTAAGTAAGAACAGAATAAACGTTGGTTCGAGGCGAAGCATAATTAGTATAAATAATAATTAAACACAGTTTCTTTGTGAATGAGTGATCTTCGTCTACGAGACGTACCAGAGTCGTTACATTTTTCTGAATCATGTTCATCTTCAATATCCAGTTGTGTTGATTTATCCCTTTTAGTTAGACTCGCATAATAATACAGGATCATTCTAACCTTGTGTTTTCCTTCCACATAAAATTACTGTTAAGTTAGGGGGAAAACAAAGACCCCCCAACTCGATGGAATACATATGTCATTGTCAGCAAAATTCTGGAAAGAAGGAATTTATATTTTATTGGAAGTTTCAGTATATTCTTCTTAATGTAAATCTTTCTACAATTCGCAGCACTTTTGGAGATATCAGAGGCGAAATGAAAGCAAAGGGATGGCACGGGAAATATCTTCTTCCTTCTAAAACATTTGCGAAATATTTTTCGAATAGCTACGCAGAGATATGCAAAAAATACGTGATTAACCTAAGTGATGGTATTCTCAAGAGATTGTACATCGAAGCAAGCAATCCCATTCTAAAAGACCTTTTTATTGGGAAAGGTAATACAGCAAATCCCAGGAAATGCAAATTATGGGACGGGATAACAAAAGGGTTTGTGGAAGAATTAAAGAGAGAAAATTATCACATCGCTTAACCTATCAGCGCTGCGGAATATTCTTCTCTGGAATTGTTAGTAATCCGTAATTCAGCGGTCCAATTTCCATAATTTACTCAACGCCACAAATGGCACTCTCCTCTTATCTCTACCCAATTCTGCTTAATCGTAGCAAAACATTGATATTTTACGTACAGATAATGACGTATCTTTCCATGATAACCTTGTGGGATATAAATTAGTACGAACTTCATCCCGCCCTTTTTATCTATAAGAGATATCTGAGATCTTGAGTCGTGATGAATGGCGTATTCGTAGGAATCTCTGCACGATTTTTCTTAAAAACAAACTGAGAAGACCGCAGATTTTTACGACGGTAATATTCATTTATCATTGTCATTCGCGAAGAAACAGCGAGCTAGTTGGCTGTTTCTATTCCCTTGATAATTGAGAAAAGAACAGCTATTAAATGCAGTATATATCAAAACCTCCAGAGTATAAATTGAATGAAAAATTATGGAGCAATACTTATTTCCTGGCCGGAATTTAAATAGTTTGAAAGCAAAAAGTCTCAGTGTAGATCTACAAGTAAAATATGGCTATTAATGAAAAAATAATAGTTGCCTAATTTAGAATTACTGCTCAATAATTTCTTGGGAGAAAACAAAGAATAATTTCAAATTAGGGCAAAATAGCGTGCATTTTGCATAGAACATCGCCTTGGCAATTAAGTAATCTATCATCTCGTCAATTAATAGCTTGACTAGCTGAGGTCCACGTCGATTCTCTGTCTTTGACCTTCTGACAGGGAAATACACATAACTGATTAATACTATACTAATTGAAATCTACTAGACTCTAAGGGAAATTATAAATTGAGATGAAAGAATAAATTATTGAATGAAAAAGTTAAAAATTGATTAACTTCACAGTAAAGAGAAAGATATTATAGGGCCCGAGATGTCTTGACACCCCAGGCTATGCAGATACTTCCTCATGATGGATACTTTTAAAATATCCAATCTATAAAATAGAATTATAGATGTCAGAATCCTATTTTTAAAGAAATATTTTTTACTGCGCCTGATGAAGTCCTCACTCTGCGCCCTGCTGACCCAAGGTACTTAATTCAGTGACGTGGTCACCGAAATTACTAGTGTCATTATTTTCCTTTGACGTGATTGATATATCTTCATCGAATAAAATTAAATTAAAATTGCTACATTATTATCGAAAATGTCTTAAAAAGAATAAGTAAATGAGGTATAATATTACTCGGTAGTCCAGGGAGCCGCGTCAGTAATCATATTTACCAATTGATTGGCAGATTCTAAACAGCGATCATATTGTGGTTTGATATCTCTGAGAAGTGCTTTTTGGCTTCATTTTCCAGAAAAAGAGTTTTATTGCCGCTAGTTATTTAGTTTCCCTGGACAATGTTATTTATAATTACCCAGGGTGCACCACCAGGACACGATTTAGATTTGAATAAAATTTTAAAGGATTAAAATGTATACAATTTATTCATTGTTTTCATTATTAGATTGATTAAAAATAATAAGTATGAAAGTATAAAATACTAACCTTATTACAAAAGATAAGCTTATTGATCATTAAAATATGTTTATTATATTCGAAGAGAATTTTTTTTCGAAAAATAATCCTTAAGTAAAAGGGGTTATTAAGATATAAATATATTCCCTCATGAGATCGGCTAAGGATTCTCATTGTGGTTCAAAGTCGATTTCCCGATGTAGTTCCAATTTATACGTAGTGGAGACGTGCGAATGAGCTTTTTCAGAATTTGCAATTCTGCGTAATCACTTGTCTACATCTGGGATTGATACGCAAACCCCTTACAAATCTAAGCGTCCCAAAAACGAGTTATCATTCAAGTGCATTCCTCCGGTCAGAACTGACATTGTTCATCTCTACCTAATTTTCATTTCTTTGCTTCCTCTTCACTCTGCCCTCATTAGCTGGAGAGCGGTTTCCCTCTTCAGCGACCCCCTCAAACCAAACAAAAAGGTAGCAAAGCGTACTTCATAAAATAACGTCAACTTTGGATAAAGCCTTCCGCTGTGAAATATCCTATACCTGCTGGGGTAATCGTCCTGCCTCACTCTCTCCATTTTCCCATAATTCTCCAAAGGAGCTTAACCGCCTAAATCGAGGACGAAGGGTCCAAATCTTCACCTTGAGAGCTCTTGGTCGTCGCTGAAGGGCACTTTTGACACTTTCGGCCATCTTTGAAGGATATCCTGTTACGCACAAGGGATGGATTTTCAGCGGTTGTTCAAGTGCCGATACAACCACGGAGAATGACACTGAGTGTATCGATTCAATAGAAACACTTCTCACCATCCTCATCTAATCAGGATTAACTGCTCTCGACTCAGATGGAGTCATCTAGGAGCCACCTTTGAACATTATCGAATTTAAATGCAATACTTAGATATTTATACTGATTCTTCTATAAGCGGGATATACATGTAATGTGATTCTCAGAGCTAGTGTATTTATATTTAAACAAATTTCGAGGAAATGTAAATTAGATTCCCTCGAGAGATATTTTCAACTTTTTCTTCGAAAATTATTATCGTATTTTTTTTAAATAAGGCGAAGTTGTTAATAACATATCATTTCAAGTACCGTATTCCACAGCATGTAAGTCATACCCTTATTTTAGTATTGAAGCCTGACGAGAAAAATTTTAACAGTTCTGGTGAAACTTAAGTTATACTTCCGTTTAATAATTGAATTTCTGTTTCCAAATGAGTTTTTTTAAGATAACGTATATCACCGATCTCTCATCTCGGTCGCAGGATCGAGGGAAACAAGACCAAATTTTCGCATTTAAGACGCGGGGTCATTTCTTTAACCAAATGTTTGAAAAAAAGTGCATCTTGCATGTAGTCAAATTCAGTAATTGTGTCACTAATTTGGCCTTTTGTCCAATTTGCAGAAAATATAATAATTGTACTTCGGTTCAACATATTTCCAGCTAATTCGTTATTCAAACTGGAAGTCTCGATAATAATGATTGTTATATTAAAGAAGAAAATTAGAGGGCATAAAATCTATTGCGAAATAATTAGAGGACACATGCAAAAATAAAAGAATAAATTAGCGGAGTGGCCAAGTGAACATCCCTTGGAATAATTTATAGATAAAATCCCAATTAGCTTCCTATCCATTTGCTTTAATTTGCACCGTCGCACATTGGACTGAAATTGAAAAAAGACAAAATAAAGGTGTCTTTTAGCACGGATTTTGAAACTTCACATTATCTAACTTGAATAAAATCTGCATAGGACCTCGCATATCGAATGGCATTCATTCCTGCGCATTAAAAAACGAATCCGTCAAAGTTGAACAAATACTGCAAAAATGCCACTTCCATTTTCTACGAAATTCCTATAGTACAAGCCTAAAACATTTGAGGAATTCATCGGGTTTCATCCGAGAATATCTTTAAAAATTTATAAGCGTCTATATTGTCTGTCAAAGTTGAATATTTCTTCTACTTTATGTAGCATAATGACGGATACTTATGTTAGAATAAATTTTTCCTAAAGAGAAGAAAGTTCTCACCTGTGGTGCTCCACTTAGTGGCACCCCCAGACCACCCATATAGCGATACTATGAGATATCCTCTCTAGGAATTACACAAATAAATGGATTTCCATCACTTGAGCCTTCTCATTCTCGATATTTTAAAAGAGAAAGGAAGAATTACACCCCGAGTTTTTGAAAGCCCAAGTTCAAAACAGATTTTCTCTCAAACCTGAACTCTACAAAGGCACATTCTACGTCCTGATTAGCACGGTTTTGAAAATTACTGTGGACCAGTATCGTTCTCAAATGTAAATTTTGAATTATTGCTATTATATTGTTGACGTCGTATACTCATTTCAAGCGAAAAGATTACGAGATAGATAAGGCATATTCACCCATCCGGCATCTTTCCATTTTAGTTTCCCTTTTAGTTGTGTACCGTTAATTCCATTGAAGCTTATATTCTATTTTTCACAGTTTATCTATTTATAAAATGCCTAGATAAATAAACATTGACTTCGCTTCGGTGGAATAGTTTTACAGGAATTGATAATGCACTTCTCCTTCGTTAGCTATTTTTGACTTTTACGAATGAAATTAAGAGCGAAATTAAATTCGACCGTTTAATCTTCTTATATATTTTTCTCGTTTCCAAAATGACTAACGGGATATGTATCCGTTGGTAACAAGATTATTTTTCTATTAATTTTAGAAAAATATAATTGAATTCTGTTCTGGAATAATCGATAACTGGGCTGTTGGATTCGAAGAGAGCACTCGGTGTCATCTAAAAGCGTTTTCACACTCTTATGGAAATTATACGTTTCAATGGCTTCCCCACATTCTGAACCGAAGCCTATTGCAGTTTAAGAAATTTATAGCCATTTTTATGCCCAGCTTTTCAGTGCTTACCGAATTTCGGAAATATATAGGAAATAAAGTAATGGGAATATAAAAGATATCTAAATACAAGTCCATAAAGAGTTCTTCCATTCAAATCTACAATTGAGAGTCAGACCTTCGTTATTGGGATGCCTGTGAAGCGTCAATTGCAATCCCCTTTATCTACTGTTTCGGCCGGTTTTCAAAATATTGATTTAAGCATTCACATGAATACCTAACACCCGATGAATTCACCCATGAGAATGGGAGTCAAATTTATAAACATTGCGGACTGTTTCCAAAGTGATCCTGGGTTCGATGCCTGGGCGCCTTAAATACTCATCCGAGAGAGGAATGGAAACTTTCGCTTGTCTTTTGGATAGAAGATAAATTCATTCTACATATAAATGTAGTCAATCTCTCCCTAATTGATCCTGGGTTCGATGCCAGAGCGTTTAAACTATTACTCCGTGAGATATCGGAATTGGGAAATTGAGGTTTAGTTAGCGTCTGAATATGGTTTTTTATTTCTCGAACAATGCAATGCATGTTGGGAAAGAAGGCAGCAGTGAAAATGGGGGCCATTTAAAGAGGACTCCGTTCCTTAAAAGTACTCATTCGAGGGACAACCGTGAGACGCTGAGGATAAGTATGGAAGTTCAATTTTAGGGCCCCCACTATGAGGCCCTCTTTTATATTGCAGCGTGTTTGCGATAAAAAACGATTTTTTAAACGAAATACGTGTTCGTTTCATAATCTCAATTTATCCTACCATCAACTGCTAAGTATGCAAGGAACTTAAACTCGTAGGGAATACGTCTATTGAGCCATCTCAGAAAGGAAATTCTCGTCGTCGTGAATATCGCTAACGATAAAAGTTGAACTCCTTGCGAATCTGCCTGAGTTCGCGATAAGGGTAAATAGTATTTCGCTCCCACAACAAGGAAAGTTTTCTGGAGAATCTCTTGACCTGAGAAACGCCTGCACACGACGTTGGGTCAAGTGTAGCGCTTCAAGATACGCATCTCTTGAAATTGTGGAATACGACGAAGCACAGCCTTGATTTACGTGAGGTGTTTATCTTAATGCTCCAGATATCTCGAACGAAGAGTATTCCGGAGAAACTATAAAATATTCTGTAGGTCTTAATTCGTTATGCCACTTATGGTGGCCATCGCAACGCTCCGTAATATTTAGCTTAGAATAGTGACTCATTCCTCAAGAGCCATCTCAGAATATTTGCTAAGTTCAACCCACAAAACATATAGGAGCAATAATATAATGGTCTGGAACATATACATGCTCATTTTTAATTTTGGCCGATAGTTGACTTACTTATCCAACACAATTTCTTGCCACCATCAGTATTGAAATAAATGAAGAAATGACAAATATATAAAATATTATATCAATACTTAAGACTATCCATTTAATTTGTTTTGATTCTTCATAGCAACGAGATATTTTATGTTATATATTGTTATATATTTTATGTAATATATAGATATTTATTGTTATTCTGATGGAATATAAAATTAGAAATAAACCTTTGATTGCATGAATCGCACCAATGCTGCGCTCAATAGATTTTGAAAAATAATTAGAAAAATTACATTGAATGAATTTTCCTTATATAATATCTGAATTTATATAGGTGGGAATAAAAAGACGCTTCTCTCCGATAGTATTTTATCTATTCAGTTATTATCTGCTGCAGCTTTACTTGCGTTCGTTAGTTTGGAAATAACATTACTGTAATTACAAACAGCATTAAAACACTCAGAAAAGCAACAACAAGCTTTAATTTATGTTATCCCTTTTAATACATTAAAATCACATATAACTGAATACAGTTAATGCATAGTCACAGATAACCTCTTTCTTTAGGAAAGCCACATATCACTCCATCAGTTTCTTCCTTAGCATTCAAATAGCTTAGATCTTTTAACATTCACTCCTCCTAAAATCTTTTAAAATTTCACGACTAACTTCAACATATAATTTATAAACTCTTTTTTATTAATCGAAAAGAGATTGAAGACCTTTTCTGAAAAGAAATTCCAATGTTTAGCCTCTCAATTTATAAACAGAGACTTGGTGATATTAGTATTTTGTTTCTTCATTTTAAGCTTCTGCTTATGTATTCCCTCGTGCTGTGCATTTACTGTGTTCTGTCTTTTAGCTTTACGTTCTTTCGAAGGAAGAAGTTAATATTTTCTATTGTCTATAGTTTCATTTGGGATCTATGACAACTTTTACCCGAAACACTTATCAATATATAGAATATGATAAATTGCTTATTTTAGAAAACTTATCTGAACAGTGCAGTGATCCCAAATTGAGTTGAGGAAGGGCATCTGAGAAGTGTGTGCATGACTCGTTGAGAATTTTTGGTAAAAAGTTCAACAAGTATTGAAGAAATGCACAGGGGAATATATTCGGAATGATTTATCTCGAAATTTTATAAAATCTCCATCGCTTATTTTTTTTAAATTATTGAAGGAGTCTATAATGAAAATTGCAAATGCATTGATCAATATTAGTAGAAGGCCTTCAATTAAGACGCTTATTCAATATTAATGAACCATGTATCTTCAGAAGCGTATGCTTCGGTTCTTCAGAAACGCAAGGCCGTTGTTCCTCAATGTCGGGAATTTGCGTAGTCGTCGAGGTCTGCGCTATTTTTAATCCGAAAATAGAATCTATTAATCGACTTTGTGGTCTCCATTGGAAATTGACAAGAGAAAGTGCAGCATAAATATAACAAAATAAGTGCTCTCTTTCAATCCGGCGATTGATGGCAAAGTCTAGAATTTGTATAGGAAATCTAGTTTTAGAAGTTGTTCATGATCAGACTTAAAGTGGGGATATTTTCTCTTGGGCGAGAAAAGGTGTGAGAAGCATTTGTATGGGCGACCCCTACAACTCTTCCTTTCCCAATCGAAATTGGATCTGCGAGCTTACTTATGTTTTCGTAAATCACAGTAAGTGTGCGTGTTTAAAAGCTTCTCTTTCAAAGGCTTTGTAATGAGGATCATTATCTATCTCATCATTGGGATAGCATAAATTCTGAGATAAAAACCTCTAATCGGCAGAAACAAAGCAAACCTACTTCCACTCTCATCCTTCCTTCTCTTTCTTATCGTCACAAAACCTTCGATTTCAAATATCTTCACACGATTTTCAATGGCAGAACAACAAAATTCTCCATTGTTTCTTTCTCCTTCACTCGCAATTCCAACCGACCTCCCAAACATCCATCTTTCATTATATTTTGTTCTTCCGCTATAAATTTTCCCTCAATCAAATCATTTCTATATTCATATAACTAAACCTTTTTCAGTTTCATTTTTTTATTCCTATAACTAAACCTTTAACTTATTAAAGATCCTTGAATGTACTTTTTCTTTGTTCTTTTGCTGTTTACTTGTTTATTTATTTTATCATTGTCATGATTCATTCTAATAGTCTATTACTGATTTGCTTTTAAATCGAATCAAATAAATAAACAAGGCCTTCAATTTCATCACAGAGTAATTGATGATGCTGTTTGAGTATTTTCAAGAGGTGTATCTGCTTTGTATATTCTCACTGCATCTTTGAAGTAGATCATCTACCGCTTTAATATTTGTCGGATTGAAAACTAGAATTTCCGCAACTCGGCATGCTAACAAAAGGAGGCTGCGTTTCCATAAGAGTGTATTCATCTGTCATCGCCACATTTCCCTTTAAACAAAATGAGAGACACACAGCGGGATGCTAAAGTATTCAAATTTGAGCGTCGGTGGTGCCCACGTGGAATAAGCTTTCCCTCGAGGGAAAAAGAACAATCGACGGAATTTAGGTTACTTTTGCATCCCATTTATAAGTCATTCATTCCGATGCACTTTAACTTGCGAAAACGTCTGCTTTTCAAAGGAGATTCATGTTATAAGTGTTTTTACTCCAAAATGCTGTGAATCTGTAGTACATGGAAAAGTGAGGGAGATGAGCAGTTGTTTTTTACTTAAAAAGAAAAGAGAATTGAACTCATGAGACTACGTATATCCAAATTACAGTTTGTTATAAGTAAAAATACAACCAACGCGGATATTATAATTATTCTGGTGTGTTTGAGTGTACCTCAAGATATCTGAGAATATCTTACAATGTGAAATGAACGTTAAGAAAAGGTTTATAATTTCCACGCGATTAAATTTTAAAACGAAGCAGGCCACGTTTTTCTTTAAATTAAAAAACATTTTCTCTCCCTTCATAATGTCGCTCCAAGAAATCCGGCCGGCAAAGGATTTTGTTTTAAATTAAATTATTTGAAAGACTACTAAAGGAAATAATATAAAAAGAACAGAAAAACTGCTATTGCATGTGAATGAATGAGAAATAGAACATGCGAATTATGTGACTACAAGTTTACCTTTTTAAGATTCGATATAATACCCTAAGACCGAATATTGGCCGCCGGAACGTAGCTATAATGAATAGGTTTATTTGTAATAACTAATAAATATACAATTGCTGTCATTTTCTGAATGAAAATCTTATAAATCCCACACTTACTGTTAAACGATACAGTCAAGATCCCTGTTGTCCTTGTGTTTCTAAATTCTAATTAATAAACACTTCTTGTTTTGAAACGCCTCTAGGCTATTCTTCTTTCGATCTCGGTCTCATATGTTGTTAAAACAATCACTGTGCAAATTCTTGTTTTCTTATTCATAATTTTCATAATAAATACAAGTCGAGAGATACAATGCAACTGATACAAGTCTTTGATATTATATAAAATATCAAAGCTATTTGAATTATTTTATAACTCAATGTCTGATGAATCTATAAAATACTGCTTATCTACCAAAATGTTTTTCCGTCCTGAAAAATTGAATCGGGCAAGAGATCGATTTAATGGAACCAATTAATTCATCCCGATTATTAAGAGGGCCGAAGAGAAAGCGATTCTTTCACTTACATGAATAAGTCTGACTTAGGTATTCCTTAAGGTTACTTTACACCTTGTTTATTGATGATCATAGATATATGTCCGTCTCGGAACAGATTAATTCTTTTTCGATTTTTCGAGAGAGGAAAACCGAATGGAACTTCCAACGACTTGGAATTACAATGGCGTAAGAAGATTTCCTAAGTTTGAAATCCGAGTTGTGGCTTTGACTTCGTCAGTTAATTATCCTTCGTGACTTAGAGTTTTCTAATTCTTTTATTTACTCAAGTATGTTAAAACTATTTGGGCTGTAAGAATATCTTTAAGTTTTGATAGAAATCTTTGTTGTTTTTTGTCTATAATTTTCTAAAATCAGAATTTTTCATTCTTATTTAATAAAAAAAATGTCGTGTGGATGTGAAATGTGGACTTTAAGAAAATAAGATATTAAAATAGGCTTTTGAGATGTCGGTATGGCGTAGAATGGAGAAAGTAAGCTGGGTCGATAGAAAAACGAACGAGGAGGTTCTAGAGATGGTTGGGGAGAAAAGAGTAATGATTGAAGAAATTAGAAATAGACAAAAGAAATGGGTGGGTCAAATATTAAGAGGGGAGGGATTATTGAAGAAAGCGATCAGGGAAGAATGCTAGGGAAAAGACAGAGGGGAAGACAAAGACAGAAGTTGTAAGACGAATTAAGGGGTGGGATAAGTTACCGGGAATTGAAGGAGAGGGAATTAAGTAGGGAATGTGGGGGCACGTGAACCTAACGAAAGGTAAAACAATATTATATATAATATATTTATTAATAAACTTAATAAAACTTATCTTTGATTTCCGCTTGCATAAAATAAAAGCAGAGAGAGAAAACAGGGTTGCGTTTTGGAATTTTCAATATCCTTTGTTGTAATATCCGTTCCAACATAAAAAATAATTTATGGTTATCACTTTAAAATAAGAACGAACGTAAGTTTAAACAATTATTTTTAGGAAAAACCAAACCACATATTAGTACGATATCTTCATTTTGTTTTGTTTCAACTGTTTGCGAGTTTTTTTGAGGGCAAGAAGAAAGAGGGGTAGATAGAAAAACAGTTCATCACAAGATAACGGCATTTCGAACCTATAGTAATATCACCTGAGTGGTTTTAACTGATTACAACAAATGATTTCGTGTGATTGACTTCAACCAAGTACCAGTTGAGTAGTTTAATTTTATCCGTCCCAATATTTTAACCGTTTATTGATGTAAGCTCGTGACGATGAGATTTTGGACGCTTCTGAATATCATCAAAATAATTATTGTGTAGAATAATTGAATGACTGATCGCAAAGGAATACATCGCCTATACCTTGTTTCATTTCTTACTCATAAGTAAACACTTCTTAAGACATTCATTTAATGTGTGATGGTCACGAAAGACATCTGCTATGTTCCTGCACTAAGTTGAACTATTTATTTCAATCGACTATTTACGAATCACGGAAACGGTTAGATTTGAATCACACAATATGAAAGTAATTGGTACTCTGTTGGAAAAAGTTCAAGCGTTGCTTCAGAATTCGGTGCCGAAATCAACGCACGCTTTATTATCTGCACTTGAAGAGAAATCTAACGTAAAAACATCTATTTGATTACTATTACCACAGTTCAACAAAATATTGCTTAACAATACGATCAAGATCATAGTAAATAGTGAAAAACTTCTGTTAGATGGTAATAAGTAAAGACGAGCAAACATCAGCTATTTCTAGAGATTCTTTTTTGTTGGATGGAATCAAGAATAAGGGAGGCATTTTTGTAGATCAGCGAATAGTCTTATGAAATGCGATTTACATTTAAAGAAGTTGTGATGTTATGTACATCTTGACGCAGAGAAATGTTAACCTCTGACGACCACATCCCCTTCAAAAGAGGTCTCAAATGCTGCAGAAAACATTCCCTCGACCTCTCTCTCTACGTGAACTGAATGAACAGCGTCTCTTCATAAGTGAGCGGCGTTTTCCTTTCGATATTCCACTTTATTTTACAGATATTCCGCGAGGTGGCAGCAGTGTCTTGTGGAAACTACCTTGGGATACGAGTGGCATTCAGTTGCACGATAAGGTGAAATAAAAGCCTTAATTATTGAATTATCAGCACTCAAATCGGATTCTATACCTCATTTAGGATCCGAAAATGCTACTCGATCTTTGGTCAGAATTATTTGTTCATGCATTTCCATATTATTTTCATCTTATTTTATTTATTCTGTTAAGATGAATTTCCGTCAGATATCGTCATAAGGTTCACTTTTACGGATTTCTTCAGAAAACTATGCTTCCTACATCGAATGTTGAGATCCATTTCTGAAAAAAAAACGTTTATTTCATTCTCTTGTCTCTTAATGCAAAGTATTTTTATTTTTGGTCCTTGTACTACACTGACGCTGTACAGGAAAATTTTCAAGCTAATGCGATATCAAATTAATGATATCGTGTTAGCTTGGAATATTTCCTTTCGTATGTATTTGCGATGATTAGATTATATAGTAACTGCCAGGCTGTGTCTTTTAGGATGTATACGATTCCATCACTATGATCTGCCGTTCTTATTTCGATCCGTAAATATCCATTATTACTCCCTTTTTATTTATGTATGCATTCTCATTTCTGGTCTTATCCTTCAATTTCAACTAGCTTCTTCTTAATCTACTTCTCTCTTTTAAACCATTCAACGGTGCAAATGACAGAAATGCTCTGAAAACTGATAATATTATCAACGACTCATAAACAGAGCTATGAAGGTAAAATTATGAATTTGTAAAACTTTAAAGGTATAACGATAAAGCTATGCTTTAATTCTAAGCGGTTATAAACTCGCGAAAGACCAATCAGGAAGAGAGATTTCATTCGCTCTTAAGTGCAATTCTACTGCGAAGGATCTTTTCGGAATTAGCGCCGTGTCTATAAATTACCCGTTAAAACTCGATCTTCTTTCTCTGATTGGCTTCTTAGCCCTCAGAGGACGTGCTCCGAATGGCGGAAGTGGATCTTTTGACGTCTCAATTAGATGTCCTGCGAAGAAGTGTTCGAATCTCACGAGCATTACTGCCACATCAAAGTTCGAATTACCGAATTCCTTCACTTTAGCATTCTCTGATGAGCTATTTAATCATTCAGTTCATCTTATACAATATTTATCGTATTTTATATATTCATTTATCTGATGTCTACAACCCCCGTGAGAAATACATGGAAGAAATTAAATTAAATTAATTATATTATTAAACTTAATAAACGAGAAAGAGACTTGAAGTCGGAGGTATTCTGAAAAAGAGACCGGTTGCTTAAACGTACAGGAGTAATTGTATCAGAAAGATTAGTTTTACTTGAAGGAAAAGAGAAAGGACTTCGCAGTTTATAATATTAAATTGGAAAGCAGAATCGGAACGAGTATGAGAGTTTTTAATAGAAATATGATTATACATATCTTCTAAACCATCTTGAATTTCTACTTTGCAAGCGATGGAGTAGATGAAGATCAGCATTTCAAAGTGCACATTTGTTCCCTCAGGTTTGGCGGTGGGCCTTCGCAACGTGCGGCTGATGGTGCCATCTGCGATTCCCAGAGGCTCAACCACGACTCTCGTGTGCCACTATGACTTGGAGGGCGACTTCCTCTACTCGGTGAAGTGGTATCGAGGACGCAGGGAGTTCTTCCGCTTCACTCCTAGAGAAGACCCTTCCATCAAAATCTTTCCGATGCACGGAATGCACGTCGATGTGAGTACTCATTTTGCACGTTCCCTAACATTCTTCATTACCTCACATAAGTTAAGAAAGTAAGACATATCGCATGCTTACATGGATCTCATCATTTAAAGATCATTTCTTTTAAAGAACAAAACGTACGTATAAGTTATTTAATTTGATAAATAATACATACCATTAGATAAGGTTAACAGCCTCTATTATACGTTTTAATGGCTACCATTTTTGATATGTCATGGAAATCCACATTCTAGCACGCTTTTATTTTGTATAAAAGTTAACAAAACAATTTCAGAATCTCTTTAAATCCTCGAATTTTAAAAACGAAGTGTGTTAATCCAAGATGAAACTATAGCGCCCTCGGAAAATTGGAAAGAAAGAAGCGGAAACATTACTATTGCAGTTACCGTACTTGAAGGCATAAAGGGCTCGTCCTTATTTCGATTCCTCACCTTCCACAAGAATTGACCTGCATTTATTGAATTACATGGTCTCAAAAAAGCTTAACCTAAAAACAAAACTGTACGGAAATCACTTGAATTTCGTCCATAATTTTGTGTTGAATTTTCGCTTCTAAAATGAGGCTGCGTATTTTATGCCGTAAATAACGACAATTCCCTTCTGATAACCAAGTGGGTAGCGCGTTCGCCTTTGGTGAAAGTGGTTCAATCCCGTATCGATCTCTTAAAATACATAGTATGTAAATTCATATAGTCCTTTTCAACGTATATGTGATAATGATGGATGTATATTTAAAGATTGCTATACCAAAGGAGTATATAGGATATTCAAGGGTGTTTCGCATTAGACTTCGGTTAAATTGGTTCGATTCCCGGAGGGAGACATGTGCAAAAATTGTTGAAAAAAAAGGGGAATCTATCGAAGAAATTTTAATTATACTGCTGCGAGTAAATAGTAGCGGGTTACTGAGAGAAATTATATTGACCGTTTGTAGTGACACACATCATTTATTATAAATATTGCCCAACTATATTAAATTTAAAAATATTGTAAAATTAATTCTTATTGAAATTTCTTTGGAGTTGTGGCAAAAATTTGTATATTTTTTGGCAGATTCAAGTTATCTCCTTGCGGTTACTCCTTGGAGAAGAATAAATAAATCATAGTCAACCTTCTGTCGCACTTTAATAATTAATAACAGAAAGATTATAGCGACGCCATATTGCGTTAAAAGAGAATCGTTTAAATTATGCGGGGAACTAAACAATGTATTAAATTATGGGTTTGACAACTATCTCAGAAAACAGGAGGGTGGGTGGCTCATGCGGGAGTATCTGCGGTTAAAATATGTGTAAAAAGTATGGAAGTAAATCGATACATTCGTATATCTTTCCTTAGAAGATGGTAATTTAAAGAGATTAATTGAATTTTCTCAACTTTGAATTTATTCATTAGCCTATCAATATTCACTCATTCACAGTTGAATGTTCTTTTTGATCATTTAAAAAACACGTTTCTCTTCCTATCTGAGTTTCACTAAAACCAAAATGAATTCGTTCGGAACAGAAGAAGTCGATGAAAACGCCTCCTTTGTGCTTTTTTACAACGCACATCGATATTCTCTATGCTCTGGTCTTCCTCCGAAAACACTCATTAATTTATGCCCATAGATTATTCTGCAGCCAAAATAACTATGGTAATTGATGCTCTGAAATTCACCCGGTTATCGTTGATCTAATTACAGAGAGCCAGCGATTTTAATTCGAATACCTTTCGGCCAAAGATCCGAACTAAATTTATACTTGATGAAACAAGCGCTATTGTGTTGTTGTTCCGAGACCTATAATTCAGTTATTATCAAGTAAATCAGCGAATAACGAGGACATTTTTGAAAACAGTGCGATTATTTCTTAACGAAATATTAAGTTAGTTTCACTGCTATTCATGCGGACTATCGAATATTCTCTTAAATCTATCTGAAATATAGCGAAGCTCTATCGAGATAACTCGATAATTTTAATATTAAAGGAAAGTATAAAACAGTTTTTCGTTAGAAATCAATTGATAACACAAAGAATATCAATATCTTTTCGAATTAATATATAAGGTCGGCAAATTTATTTCACGATATTGTATAATTAACTCTAGAATAGCACTAATAAGTCTGAACTCAGATCTTTTACATCTTCATAAATACCCTGCAAGCCGCCTTACGTCGTGCGTCAGGGAGTGTTAACACCGAGCATTTAAGACACATCATTAGTTGGTCAATAGCACGTATTATTCGCGGAAAGAATGAATTCTTAAAACGAATTGCTCTAGTATCTATTTCTTTTATTTTAGGCTAATTGCTTGAAGTAGCAGTGGGTTAGTATTATACCAAATCTATCCTCTATAAACGTACTTTCTCTAAATTAATTTATTTTAGTTCTCTAAATTAATTTTATTTAGTTTTATTTCTACTTAGCATCTAGTTTCTTTCATTTCAAGGATTCCCAACCTGCGTCTGCGAGCATCTTCTTAACGCCTGCCTTTTCATAGTATCATTGAAAAACGTATCCCTTTGTGCTGCACTTTCTTCTTTTAAGTAAGTCTACTTTAATTCTCCGAAATTGCAATGAAAAAGGAACGTTTTTCACTTCCAAATAATAAAATTGAACGCATTTAGTGTATTTTTTTATAATTGCAAGAATTTGAAAAATAGAATTGATACGAATTCACTACAATAGATATACTTCGTATGAAGAAGATGCATTATTTCTATTGATTATTAATATTAGAATTTCGTAAAAATTTGATCATAAATATTGTGATTTCAATATCGAATCTTCATCCGGAATAAGGCTAGAGTTTGTGCGCTGACAGACGACCTGCTGCAGCTGTGAATGCAGTGCCTTTCATATACAAGCACTCCCGAAATATGTCCTTTTAATCGACACCCGACGGCAAGGGCGAACGGAGAAGATTTTCTTTCGCACTAACAAATACAGTGAGGACTTCCATTTGAAATTAATGTTTGGTGCGGCACCAAGGATAGGCTTAGAAAAACCGATATTTCATTTTGAGAAAATAACCCGGGGATCGGACGTCGTGGCAGCTATCGTTTTTTCCGTGATGAATGAAAGAAAGTATGAAGTCATATTTGTTTACATCTCTTCCATTAATCACTGGTGAGATCGACAGAAGATATATCGAGAAATACATGCAATGCAATGTCTATGACGAAATTAATGGGATCATTCGTTCCCTCATAAAGATCTTGGGTGTAAGTCTCCGGGATAAGAGTGTACATGAAGGACACGGCTGAATTCGATTCATTGTGGTAACTATTATTAGGATTTTTGTAATTCCTCAATCCACAAATATCGATATATTGGCCATCTAATGAATTTAGCTTTCCTTTCCTTGAAGTGCTGGTCTTTCCTCATTTCTAATGAGCCTATTTTTCCAATTCATGGAAGATTCAAGTTTAACAGTCGCCAGGAAGACTGGTTGCTTATGACTACTAATTGTTCGTAATTTTGTACTGATACTCGCAGTTTTGCGATTCTGCGATTTAAATAAGAATATGTATTCAATATCCTTTCTTATAATTCTTCTCTCGATCTCCTAGGACCATTATTTCTGATTTGTTTTTTCCAGAGAAAAAAAGACTGCAATAGATCACAATGAACTTTGCGTATATTTCTTATGAGAGCGTTTTTTTTATTATGTACATATGCTGCGATTTGATTACTGTCAAGTGGCAGTAACTATGCATTTCCGAGTGAAATTACATAAACACTCCACTCCCGAACACTAGAAATCCCACGATTACCAAAGAACAACATCTCTATAATTCTATAACATTCTATAACATATATATACGAACAGTCCCAGAACACACACAAAATACAGTAAGGCTCAACAAATAGATCATCACCCCATTATCACCAACACATTAATGCCAGATAAATCCCACAATTATAGTTACCGCAAAGTTTACCTCTGTTCTTTGGATATCCCAATCACACAAAATATTAATCAAAACGTAGTTAAATCATCATCAATAACATTTCTTCCAACACAAAACATAACAATATTTGTGAAAAACCCATGAGAGACACATTAATATCGGGATGCAAAGGACTCTCTCTCTCTCACTCGTACACACTATACAATATTTTCGAGTCGTCCAGAGTCGAACCAATGATACATTTGGTAGAAAAATATCGATATGAGTTAGTCATTGGCTCTCTCTTAATCTGTAAAATTTATCTAAATATCTTATCGGAAAGTGCGTGAAATTTATTTCGAATGATATTTTGAAAGCATTTATTCTTGGATTCGCTCTCTTGGATTGATAAATATAAACACCATGGAGATTATTATATACCATTATATGCACTTTCGTTTCTTTCTTTATTCATTGCGGGTTTTTTATTATTCCGTGATAACGCTATTCAGTATTATTTCCCAATCAGTTAACTTTTCCAACTTCCTTCTCTGTTAATGAAATCTTACCACTAACTATTTTCTCAACTTCTAAAATAATCTCAGCGAATGAGATTTAGTAAAATGCCATTTCACAGAAAAGTTTTGACGCCTGAATTTTGAGCAAATTCATGAATATGAAATATTTATGCCAAATTAATGGAAATTCAGCAAAATTTTGGATTCTCTATTTTTCAGCGAATTTATTTTTATAATTTATTTGAAGGGAGTCAATCTATATACGAATATCTCGTAATGCTTTCTTAAGGCCCAGCATTTTCAATTTACTTTTATGGCAATAAAGCAAAATCATGCAGCATTATTATCCTAGCATCGATTAAGTAGTATGTAGTATTGTTAATAATGTTTCGACAGCTTAGGCCATTTCGCACCCCTCCGAGAATCGAACCTGGACTCACTTTCATCATCGTTGCCCAACTGGTTATTGGGAAGCCCCCCTAGAATCTATTAATGAAACACATTGAAATGAAACTACAAATAAGTTAATATAGTGTAGTGTGATAAGTATGTAATTATAATAGTTTCCCAAAAACATCTATATAAATTTCAAAATTTTCATGATTATGAGAGAGGCATAAACCGTTTTCATACAACTAACTAACGAAGATACAAGGCATGTTAGAAGAATTTTATGGTTTTGGGATTGCAATATTGCATCTTCGCAAAAATTCTTGCGTTGACGCAACAAAATAAATAACCTAATTTATCTCTTATTTTGCAGAGTATGATGTGAAATATCTTTCACGATAAAAATAAAAATTTAAATGTGGAGGGAGGGAGTCTAAGCTTTTTCATATTTCATTTTATAACGGAAACGTAAACCATTTTTAATTCTCAAAATTTCGGCGATATGTACGCAGCAAATTCGCAATTTTCTCCGGAAGAGAGCAAGTCGACATCTTGTTTGGTTCGCGATTCCGTTCCACGCCTTTTCCCTTCAGACATTCCGTCCAAAGACTTCCTTAAGAGCCCTCCTTTGCTACGGAGCAATTCGCTCTAATGCGTCATTACGACTGCTCTTCTGCGCGAGACATTCTTCTTTTATTTCGGATGAATATCAAAGACTGTTCTTTCTCCTCCGATTTTTTTTCGGCAAATGAAGGAATTTTATCACCCGCACATAAATATTGCGATTTATGACGGCGATCCTCCGCTCAGATAAATAAGAGTTTGATCTCACTTATGCCTCGTAAAATTTTCTCAACGGCCGAATAATCCCGTGAGATCTCCACGTCCGCATTTTTACATACGCAGCCATAACGTTTTACAGGGAAATACGATTCAGTTGAAATTCATTCCGCGAATGATTTTTCTCTCCATGAGTACGTATAGTGGAAAAGCTACCAAGATTTTTGAGGAGTGCAGTCTTCCAGCTTCAGAGTAAAATAAAGTCAGGTGCGTTTAATAAAAGATCAACAAAAGAAATAGTAGTCGCCAAATCCTCCTCGGCAAAGTTGTATTTCCTCCATTTCGTCTATCGCAGCGGTATTAATCTGACTTAGTAAATGAAACGGAAAGAAAAAAGGACGAAATGAATGTCCCAACGTAAGACATGAAGTACAAAATGGGAATCGCCACAGTCAATAAAAGTCAAGTCAAGTGTAGATCATGGACGAGAAGAACCATATGGATGCATGGATAAAAATTAAAAACTGGAGCACACACATCCGAAAAATCTGCGGCAAAGCTAGCAAAAAACCTAATAAAGTGTATTGTCGGGCGATTTCATCTCGATGAAATAACATCGTCACGAAGGTTCTCTCTGAGATTGCTGTGTGCTACTTCGGCCGATCCCAAAATGAGAATAACAGGAAAAGTCGTTTTAGCGACTCATTTCATTCGCGATCGATGCGCGATCATTAGAAGCAAAAAGAGTGGCTTAAACTTTAACTGTTTACACACACCCACAAGACGGTTTGCAGGGTATTTATGTACATGTAGGTGTAGACATTTCAGAAACTATACATTTTAATGCAAAATTCGCTTGCGAAATTTTGCTTATCAAGAAGAAACCAAACGAAGATAGAAATGCATTTAGCCACACTTGTCTTAATTCGTAACAAGCTTCCGAGCTGATGTAGACAATAGCTAGTTAGCAGCAATTCATTTCCCTTATATTTTAGTTTCCTCGACCACTCTAGTTACCTCTGTCTTAATCAATCCTTTTCGCTTCAACTCTTCCGCTGAAAAGACTTCGCTAATTGTGGAAATTCACGTTTATTAGCGCGGAAAATTATTTGATTCAATTGAAACCCGGAAGATTTCGCAAAGTACGTCAATTAAAAGTACAATGTCTTTCCCAAATAGCATCGGGGAAATTCATTCCGAATACATTTGAAAGCTCTCTTCATATTTGACATATGGTTTTTATGATAATTTTACCGAACAGCTCCTTAAAACCCTAGCACACTAATCCTAGATTGTCAACGTTGTTTACGAAGCTGGAATTTTCGGAGGACCCCATGGTTTTTCTTTTATTTCTCAATTATTTTTAGCGACTCAAAATACGTTTTCCGGGTTTCTAAAACTGTATACTATTTCCAATAATAATTTTTATTTCTTTTTGCAGTATTACAGGTTAAACAAATTATAGATCATATACTCTTGTTCGTAAAAGTGGTTAGATTTTCGTACTACGATTGCATGTTGCATAAAAACTAAGCATATACTTTGACCAAATTTATGGTTCAGATTCATCTTTCGGCATCTCCTTACTCCATAAGACAATCCGAGCGTATATGATCTATATTTATAAAAATCTGCGGCCGGTGAAGTATATCGAGTCCTGCAGGGGTGATTCAAAGTATTTTTTAATTCTTTACGTTTTTAATTTTGTGTCATCATATTATTTTCAACTAAAACTGACCCATAGAAAAAAGAAAAGTAAATTTGTTACATTTACAGCAGGATCGCTAAAATTGTCACTCTGGGGTAGTCTACGGGCACGACGTCGTCATTCAGCCTTAAAAATCGTCCTAGGAAATATTTCACAACTAATGTGATATATTTGAAACATAAGTTTTCATTTGAGAAATCCAATGGGTTTTCCACTGCAAATTTCAGCTCGAAATATAATTCCGGCACCTCCAAATACAACGTCAACATTTTTCTACAAACTCTAGCGCCCTCGTACTACGGCGTTTGATCAAATTAAAGGATCTGTCATATCCATCCAGTACACTCGTTACTTTTTGTTCTACTCGCTGACGGGAATTCATCTAGAAAAGCGCGGTCCCATTTTCAGTGCGCGAAATTGCTTTGCTAGAAATTTCTACAGCAAACACGCGCGCAATATCCATTTGCCTCTCACTTTCTCAAGAAAAGCTGTTACATCTCCTGAGGTTGAAAGCTCGCGGCCGCACTATGTAATTCATTGAGACGACTTAAATTGCGTTCTCCTTCTTTGAAGTTTACATACAAATCATATTTACCCACAGAATATGAAATTAGCTTAATACTGAATAATAGCAGGCTGAGAGATTTTTAAAGAAGAAGTGCAGTTATCCAGACTGCCGCTAAAAGTAGTCAGAAAAGGAATTTCCTGCTTTCACAATACTCAAGGGATTAATAGTAATAGATATATTATACACCTCCGGAATACATTTATTTGTACCTCTTTTCGGTTATTACAGATTTAATTACGTTCGCTGGAAATGACGAAATTACTCTGACGAATTTCCTATGAATTATTAGGATTAGTTTAGTATATTATCAATTTATTTTTATCGATGTATTTATTATTGTATATAATCCTAGTGTCTGCGTATGAATTTCATGCCCATTTTAATCAACTTAAGTATATTGATGAGTATATTGTCAAATGTATTGCTATGCGAAGATATTTAAGCTCTGGTCCTCCGCCTCCGACTTTGATGAAAGGGTTCGATTCCTAGTGGAACAGTTACTTGCTGAATGACCTCATCTGTCGGAGCTCTTTAAGAAATATTTCAATTTGAAGTTTACTGTCAAGTAAATATCCGAATTTTCAAAAATCCGAATTTTTATGTCCTTTGTAATTGGGGCGGCCAATTTAATTTCAGAGCTGAGGAGAAAGAAGGACCGATTCTTATAAAGGCCAGTTTATTCAGATCAAGTAAATTATGGATTTGATTTGGAAATGAATATGGCAAGTGTATGATCATTCATATCCAGTCCATCGGTTGGTATCTATAATTCTTCTTCCGCTCTTCAGCCGTGAGTTTTAGTCAACACATCAGAATGGAGCTCATGTAAAGCAGGCTCCCGTGTGAGCAGCGCCTTCGACTTTAGTGATAGCGAGTTCGACTACCAGTTAGGGACACAACTGCAAAATTACCTCAGCTGTTGCACTTCAGTTTTCCTTTTTCAATAATTGTCGATTTAGTAAAATAATAATAATAATTTTTATTGAAATAAATTGGGTCTTAAGTCTCCTAAGAACAGGAAACAAAGATCAAGTTGAGAAAGACATGTGCAATACAAAACTTTTCTTCAATATCAGATTTAGAAAAATATTTAAACGAAATAGAAACGTTCGTAATTACTCGAAGGGTTTTTAGACAGGACATCGGAGTTTGTTTCACTCCATTCCTTACTTCTTATATGAGGCAGGGGGTATTTTGAGAAAGCCAGTATATATGGGCACGTGCGTATTTATACAATTCAAATCCTTACGTTCGATAGAATTTGAAGAATAATCAGCGCTCTAATCTGTTGAAGGTTAGTCTGTTCGGTTTTGGGACTCATTCGTTTGAAATTATTGTCATTCGGCGGATTGTATTGTATTCATAAGTAATGTGTATAAGTCGAAAGTAAGACGCATTCTCGCGTTCGATTCTCGGTGAGAGTCTCATAATGATGATAAAAATAATAATAGAACTTCATTACTCAGGAGAGGTGGTACTAAACAGTCTTTGTTTTATATAATCCCTTGCCATCTTATCTCGGATTAATTTGGATTATTTGATTGTGATCGGAAAGCTCTCTATTAACTTTGAGCTATCTAGGTAAATCGAGTATGGAAATGAAAGATAAAACAGCAAACCAGTTTCTCAGGCATAAAAGTAGGTAGAGGTTCATACGATCTTCCATGCTTACATCATCTTACTTACGCTAACTACAGAAAAAAAATCAACCGAATAAAGATGCAGCGTATCCCAGATGAGGAAGTAATTGCTCGAGAGCAGCTATTAAAAATCAATCGAAATGAAACTGCAAAAGGAGATTTATTACCATTTTATGCAAAAGAGTTTTAAAATGTGTTGGAATTAAGGCTTTCGATATTTTTCCTTCGTCCAATTCTATACTTCCTCTTCTCCTCTTCTCTATTGACCCCCAGCGAATCATTTTTTTAAATGTAGTTACGAAAAATTGGCAATAAAATATTTCACACAGTAATTAGTTGTGCACTGCTGAAAATTAGCATTAGTGTAATATTTCGTGGAATATTCTTTGTCTGGCGGTGGTTGCAACAGAAGAGAATCGATTACAGCCGCTCGCGACCGTGAAGCCGCAAATACAAACGTTGGTAAGGCATTCGTTTTGGGGGTAAGTTAATGTTCGTAGTGAATGTGGGTTTCGTTTAAATTTTCGCTGGAGATATGACTCAAGATTCCTACATAAAATCACTTCCGAGATGAAGTAACCACTGCTGTACCGCGAGGCAGTCTTCCGTGGGCATTACTAATCCTACACATTGCATCTTATGCCGAGATTAAATAATCTTTTGTGTCTTAACAATAACACGATTTAAAATGTCTGCTTGATTGAATAGCACGTCGAGCTCTTATTACAGTCTTTTTTAATTTAAATACAAATTTTGTACGAATATATAATACTTCTCAGATTAATTTAGGTAATTATAAATAGGTCACTTTATATTGAATAAGGATTTTCGTCGAATTCCAATTTTTTTGCATTGGAAGAATTATCTGATTCATAAAAATTATTTTTGATATCAATTTTCATTTATCATTCTTGGCGTACTTCTCTCGATTCGTGTGAGCAGTTTCTAAGAAACCCTTTGCCTTGTGGACATTTTGGGTATCCCAGTTTACTCACGCATCTCTTTGAGAATATTTTGTATTTAACGACACATTTTCAATTTCAATTTATCTTAAGTAATATGAAATCCATAAATCCATTTCCATTGAAAGTATAAAATATACAACAAACAAGATTGATACAATTTTAATCATAAGATTCTTACATACTTCTCCGGCGATCTAATATTACAATTACGTTTGCGAATTGAAGATAATAGAAAAAATAACATAAGCTAAACGTCATGGAAGTATAGTTTTTTAATGTTATAGATATGATTTAAAAACAATCAGATAAAATATACTCAAAATTATAGTTACATAAGATTTTAAAATAATCAGAAAAATTACATATAACAAATATCATTTTTAGGAAGAAAAATATAATAAAACTATTAATAACAAGGTATAACATTCATTCAGGAAAAATTTCCTTATATTAAATAAAAAATAACTCATTTAATTTCGAAAAAGTTGATAAACTGTATATCACTCATTAGTAAATTTACTTCCTAAATTGGGTACACAGTGACCCATTGTCTTTTACCTAATCTAATTATTATCTCTCTTTCTGTCCTCCGTTTTTACACTTTATATTTGTCAATTTTTACTTTTAATGTTATTTTTTAAATTTTCTGTTTCGCTTTTCATTTAAACTAAACGTAATTTGTTGATTTCTGAACTGCGTTTTAGCCGTATTCACCTTCCTTTCATTAGCTGTTAACCTGATAAGGTGACGGTGATCGTATTATTGTGATATTTTCTGTAAATGTAATGAAGAATAAATGGAGAAATCCATTCATCCATTCGTTCCGGTCGAATAACAGGAATTTTGCTCTGAGGAGCGGTCTTCGTTGCCCTTACTCAAACTGCAGAACATCGTCAGATTCGAAGGCCTCTCTGTTTATCTCTCTCTCTCTTTCCGATCTTCACTACATCATCGACTCAACTACTTTCTAAATCATTTGAGGATCATTCGTAGCTATAGCTGAATTTCACGGCGTATGAGACGCAACTCATTTCAGTATGGAAAACACAAGACAAAATGTTGAAACTTTATCTATATTTCCATTTCATTTACAGACGAAAAATTATCGGCTATTATCGGCCCCAGTAAATCATTGCATCCGGTTTCAGTTTGTGCACCGAATGAGAAAGGTCTACCAAATTTCTAATTCTACGAAGTGATTCATTTTCAGCTTGAGCTAAATAGCATTGATCTATCACTCTCACTGATGAATCGCTTGAGGAAGCCGGCTTTCCTAAGTACACAAACGTTTAAGATGAACGTACCCTTTCAAACTTTCCTCGAGAAGGCAACTCTTCATAGATTCCCTGTTTTCTTCCTTTATAACCTCATGTATAATAATGCACCAGATGATTGCTTTCAAAGTATTGCTGATCGATTTTCTACTTTCACCTCAAATTGCCAGTCATCATGTCATTTGAAGATATTGTCTAAATTTGGCGATAATCTTTGATTACATTCATAAAACGGCCCAATTTTAATGCACAAAGAAATATCAAATAATAAAACGAAACAAAATATCAACATATTGGTCTCAGTCACACAGCATACACTATTAATATACATTCAAACGTTAAATGCAAATCGAAAATTATAAAAGTTAAACATGTACAAACTCATGTAAATCCTATACAAACAGAATGGATATATGTTTCATAAGAACACAAGTAGATAAGACAATAACTCAATGTCTCAATAGCGTAATAACTACAATATACAAATATATAATACAAAATATAGAACATAATACATCAGTATACATTAATAAATGACTTAAAGAAACAATAAACGTAGGGCATGAATTTTGAAATTACTTCACAATTCGTTAGCTAAACAAGAGTAGTACACATTACATCTCTTTGTCTTGATCCTTTGGCATCCTTGTTATTGGTGAGTCACACAAGTAATTTCTTTCGTATTTATCGATTAAAATGGAACTATTTGATCTTGATATATATTTAGATACTCTTTTTTGAATATATGAAAGTAAGGCTGAACAGGTAATTTTAGCACTTATCAGAAAAATAGGTATTTACAGGAACTCCGGTTTTCTCTTAAAGATCCGATAAACTCGGATGTTAGTAGGCTATTATATAATATTCTTCAATTTAAATATATTTTATAATAGAATATTTCCCGCCCTCAGTTCCGCGCCTCGGTTCATTCCCTTCCGATCCAAGTGTTTTTCTTATCATTTCAAATATTAATGCCTCTCCTCTGCCGTCGATCCTCTGTTTGCACCTCGAAAAACCCTTGTTAAGATAAAGCGACGAAGAAATTGTTTCTTTCTCGCTGCATTAACTCCGTGTCACGCTAATCGCCTGCTTTATCTATCGCTAATGAGTTTTCGCGAGTGATTTATGCGATTCAGAATCTCCTCTGAAAGGGGAGAAATTGCTCAACAGAGTGCCGCTTTAATCTCGTTAATTTACATCTTCTCTAATACTTTTATTCCTTTTATCTAAACTATTTCAATATGTGGATCGTGATCTCTTTCTAGGGTTGAATAATTCAGAGAAACCAATCTATTCTTAGCTATTGACAAAATCGCACTCTGTAAAATCCTTAAACTATGATCTGTATTTTCTCTTTTTCCGATTCAACGTCAAATTCTTCATAGAAAACTTTCAGGATTTACTTGAATTTCTTCGACTTATACTGAATTCCCATTGGAAATGAATTGCGCATCGAGTTGAACATTTTTGGTGAGTTGATAAGAGAAATGTTGAGATTATTATTTCGAGACATTTGAGCTTATTAGCATAGCTTTCGAACGAACTTTTATGAAACCCATACATGTCTTTGCAGCAACTTAATAGACTTCCAATTTGAAATTAAATGGTAGTCCATGACACGATATCCGTTTGAGGCTTAACCAGGCGGCATTCAGAGTGTATCGACTCCCACATTTGGTTTTGCGGAACCTATTTACTCACATGTTCATCACGATACTGAATGAGAACCGATAAATGTTTACCAACTACAGGGAATCGAACTCGGGTCCTCTTCAACCGAAGGCCATCGCCTTGCCGACTATCTGATTTGAAATAATATTCAATATAAATGTTTATTGTTCGCTTTAGAATAGAATCCACGTGCCAACTTGTATAAATTCTTCATCAAATATATGGAACTGACGTGACGTGCAGATGTAATTACCCTATCAATTACTAATTTTATTAGCGTATCCCAGATTGGGGATCGGTGGTCTATACATTAAAACATTTATTCTTTATAACAACCATAAATGGTTGTATTTAGGTAATATGTTACATTGCGGACCATTGTAATATTGTGCTGTAGCCTAAATACTTATTTGGTATTATAATCTTCCTCGAGTGATGAAAGATGTTATGTAGATCCATTCATAAGCACAGAAATAGGGGAAGAAGCACCCTTTTGTAAGATGGAATGAGGTAAATAAAGAAATACCCGTGAAATGATGGCGATCTGAAGAGTGGTCCGGATGATTGTGGTGTCCGGTCACGTGGCGAGGCGTCTATCGAATAGCAATGCCGACCGATCAAATTTCCTACGTTTTTCTCGATTCTGAGGGGATTTCAAAGGGAATAGCTGACATTCCGATGAAATAAGTGATTTCTCGGATTCCCTTCATTCATTCGCACCATTAGAAAAGAATGCGATTTGCGTGTAAATGCATTTCCTCTCAATTTCCGATTTACGTTCCTTAATTTTCGACTCCCAATTATCAATTTTCACCGCTAAAAGAGAGTTACATATTCAAAGGTGGACTAAGTGGATTTTTTATCCTACTTCCATTTACCCATTGCATTTGAAGTAATTCCATGTGATTCCAATACTTTATCTTATGCTTGACTGGGTCTAATAACAATTTTAAAAACAATAACTTCGCTGGAGTGAATCAACAGTCATGCACTCATAATTTATCTATAATAATATGAGCCAATATGAGCTTTTAATCGAATAAATAGGAACTTTCGAATTTGTATTAATCCGTTTAATCACATTTAAAATTTTAAAGGTTAAATTATTAAAGATTAAAGTTAAAGGTTTAGATCTCATCGAGTATTTACAAATGTTTATAAATAGGCATTTATTCACAATCATGAGCTTGGGAAATTTTATTGTGTAATATAATTTTAATAATCTTTAATAAAATTGCTTGGGAAAATAATCTGCTTTTTTAGTTATCACGCTTCTTTCAATAGTAACACTTTATGAGAAATATGACAATAGGCATATAATATTTAAATTTTATTGGAGGAAAACTTTCAATGAATTCTTTTATGGAAGCCAATAGTTTCATCACTTTCTCTGGGTAATAATTTCATTTTCACTGCTAAATTTTCTCTAATTTCCTTGTAATATTTATATATATTTATATAATATATTTAAGAGCTTTATGTATGCCAAATCTTATTGATTTTATAGTTTTACGCTGTCGTTCGACAGATACATAAAATTCTTCTGCGAGTAACTTATATTCCAAAATGCTTTTGTTACTTATATTTAAACAGTATTCAGAACTACGAGCTCACAGAGATCATTACTCCGTTGTCTTTCTTACTAAAATTATTTGATTGGATGCATTAAAGAATGTGTTTGGTTTGTTAAATCTCCCAATCAAATTGAAAAGATGGATCCAATCTTCTTTACATGTACTACTTTTGCAGTGTTTAAAGCACCTGCTAATAATATTTGTAAATTACTTTTTAGAATTAGTTCTTCTCTTTCGTGTAAAATATCTCTCCTCAATTTCTTTAGAATATCAGAATTTCTTCATTTCCACTTCCATAGTTTACCTACAAATTTATAATATTTTCTCCATCTGTCTTAGTTTCTCACGAGTCTTAACTCTTCCTCAGTTTGCATTAATTTCGTGTCAATTTTATTTGCTAGTCAAATCATTTTCCTCGTTTGAATTAAAAAATTCTCCCTTTGCAATAATAATAATTCTTCATGTTTTCTTCACCGAAAATCAGAACGAAATAAATTCGGTTCGGGTTTAAGAACTTCATTTTCTCGGTTTTCACTCCGGACAAAAATACGACTTGTTCGGTTTTAGGTTGGGTTCGATGCCGTGGATTGATATTTATTGTACATTTTCAGCCGAAGCGGTCGAACGCATCTCACGTGTTCCTTCGTCACGTGACTCCCGCCATCTCCGGAAGGTACAGCTGCGAAGTGTCTGCAGACGCTCCTTCTTTCCACACGGCCCTCGTGTCCGGAGACATGGACGTCGTAGGTGAGTCCTATCAACTCTTATTTGATGGAAATATAAGTAACATCAGAAATAATTGATTCTTCATTACATCTATTATATACTAGATTTTTTCGGAGAATTCATTTTTTATCCCACATATTTAGCGTATATATCTGTGCATAAAACGCGCCCGCATATAAGATGCAGCTATGCTTTAGGGACTGTGTTCTTGATCTATCATAGAAAATCTATCCCCAGCTATAAGATTGTTTTTAGTCTAAAGTTTTGGTGAAAAAAAAACGTTTAAATGGTAATCATCGTAAAACTCGACTGGTTTTCTCAGCAAGAGGATCGATTCGATCAATCGATCTTCATCGGCATTTCTTCAACTTTGATAAATATATTTACCTCTTCGAGTGCCAATTAATCTGTATGGATGTAATTACATCCATTACACTATGTCGAACGCATTATGTATGAGCATATTTTATTGTGTATATTATTCACAAACGGCTGTAAATATTATGAAGAAACCGGATTACATTTCGTTGAATTTAAGAAGGAATTATAGCTTAGAGAAGAAAACGCTTTCAAAGGTGTGGTCATTTGTTTTATGGTAGTGGTTTTATCATAAATATTGGGAATCGAATGCACATTCGTAACTTCTTCCGATGCAGAGAATGGGAGCATTTTGTATGAGAATTCTCTCTTTGTACTTAAATGTCTCTCTACCCACAATGGTGAAATATTGGAAAATAAGACATTTACGGAAATTATTCAAGAGTAATAAACATGCATAGTTGGCGATGGCATTCGATTCTCTGCTAAATATACAAAAAGAAGAATATTTCCACACTTGAGCGTTCACTCTCATGCAAATAGAAATACCGCCTTTTGTATTCACCGGCTGAATTCTGACGTTAGATAAATATGTTGAAATTTGTGTTATTAAGATACAATTTGTTTTAAAATAGTAATGTATTTTAAACTTACCTTTTTAACTCGCTTTATAGTGTAATGAATCAGTCAATGGGTGCTTCGGATAAATCGTTTTTCTAACAACAAAGCAGTGCTCTGCCCGTTCATTGGCGCTTCGCATAGCATAGCACTTGGCGTAGCGCTGACGTGGCGTTGTAAAGAACGGATCACGTTACACATAATGTAGTACAACACGCTATGTGAAATATGAATGTGTTCTTATTCTTTCACTGGAGTTTTAACTCGGCTGTTAATCATTTGATATTCCAAATCCAATGAAACGACGAAAATACTCGGCAATTAGAGTGAATTGTAATGAAATGATTAGTACAGAGAGAGTGATGTTTGTTTACAGAATTGCCGAAGGCCCGTCCTTCGATCAGCGGTGTGAAACCGAGGTACCGAGTTGGCGAAACCATATCAGGGAACTGCTCATCTCCTCCATCCAGACCTCCAGCCAATCTCACTTGGCTCCTCAACAACAAGGAGGTGAGCATGCCCCAGTCGAGATTACTCGAATTTCTAAATTATATGGATAGCCCTCAAGCTTATGTAATATACTTCTGGCATAAATGGCAGAAATAATCAGCATTTACATCCAATACATAATATTGTACACTCATGTATTACTATTTTCACCTCTCCTTTTAGTGGTTTCAAATATTAATACAATCACTTGATTGTATTTAATTCATTATTATGTATTCATATTTTCATTAATTCAACAATTCATATTCAACTCTAACTCGTAGTTTTCGATGGCTGAGTCGTGTGCAAAGTTGAATTCGCCACCCCCAGTGAACCGAAACATAATGTGGCAATATAAATTAAATACATATTCATCTCAAAATAATTACAAAATAAAATCACTGTCGTTACAGAAATTAAATAATAGGTAAAAATGCAATATTAAAAATTTAGGTAAAGTTGAAATTTGTTTTTATGTCGTTGTGTCACCGGAAATGTAAATATGTTAAAAATTCATCGATATAGATTGCTCACTGCCATTTAACTTTATTTATAGACGAATTAAATTAAATTTGAACTTTTACTTACTAAGATAAATTGCATCTTATTCGATAAAATACAGAAACTAGCTCTTGAAATGCAAATTTTGATGAGTATATTAGAAATCAGTATAATTCTAGAGCTAAAAGTAATTGCAGAAAATTCAACAGATAACAGATATCACTAATTAGGGTTAGATGTAAGAAGAGACTATTCAGTCTCAATCTCGCCCGAAGAAAGACGCTTTATTATTATTATTATTAATACGTAAACAGCCAGTCATTATAGCTAATTAGGTTAGACAAAATTCAATTTATTGCGGATATTTTAAAACAAAAACAGATACTCTATAAAAGGAATAAATCAAACAATTTCTTGCTACATCTTCTCTTTTTCCTAAATATTAGTAGAATTTTTTGAAAAACTCATTCCAAATTTATTTTTAGAAAATTTTGAATTAAAAACTTGTTTTGGTTCCAAAATAGGAAGTGATTCTCCATTACCGCTTCTAAAAAATCAATCATGTGATTTATGTCCACTCACAGATTATAATGTTCCCTTGAGGTTGCAGTACATATGAATCGCAAACCTTGTTCGCATTTTAGACACGGCTGTGGCAAAGAGCTTTATTAGATTAACTGATCACTTCAGCTGGATGGGTTTTGTCATGTTAGATTATCTTGTGACGCTGTACTTGTTGTACTTCTGCGGCTATGAAATACTGTAATTTACGACAAAATCTGGAGACGGTGTATCAAAACGGTTCCAAAGACCAACAGTTCTAATAATAACATATTTGTGACAAAAAAAAATTTTTTTTCGTGTCTACTTGCCAATGAATCATCTGTTTCGAAAGAACATACTCCATTCACTTTCCTCGTGCATGCAGGCAGACCCACAGTTCGTGACTCACTACCCGCACATGATAGCGGACTCTGATTCGAGGGAACCCGAGGAAAACCGTCGAATGTCCTCACGAGTTGGCATTCAGTTCGTGGTGGGACCGGGGCACTTCTCCAGAAGCCCAGGAAAGCTGAAGATTCGCTGCACGGCGAGCATTCACGGGTTGTATTGGCAGAGCACGGAGAAGAGTGTAGAGGAAGAGAAGCCGAAAGGGCCCCAAGCGCCAGAGGCCACACGACCATCCTTTTACGAGGGCCACTTCGACGGAGTGGTGGTGGAGCAAGAGATCATGGTGGTGCCAGCTGGTACCAAGGTCTTTCAGGGTGCGATGCTTTATCTCTTCTTTAGTTGATGTCTGCGATGGTTCAAATCTATTATATATAGCTAACTCTCCGGATATACCTATATATATAGATATATATATAGGGGATACGAATTCTGACCATGTTCCACAAGCGCCATCGACGTCAGATTTTTTCGACGTACTGGCCACACCCTGTAGATGCCAGAATAATGCAGACATCGACGCTAGGTGTCATGGGTTCGATACTAGAATGTCCCAAAAATCGCAATTTCCCCATAAGAATGCATTGCGCGGATTTTTGAAAAATTTTTGAGGCACTTATCGGTAAGATAGTGGAACCAAAATCTCGGAGGTTGAAGTTGGGGTAGTCTTCTATATTACAAATGGGAGAAATGTTACAAAAAGACCGTGAGTTCGACGTCAGGTGGATGCAAAATTCTTCCATAAGAAATGCATTGCTGAAATCTTTGACGATTTTTTTAAATGCCTTCCCGATAAGCTGGAAAGATAAAACCCGGAATGGTGACAGAGGCGTGGGACCTTCCCGATAAGATATTGAATCGAAACTTTGGAACAAGTCAGGATGGCACTTATCTTATATTATTTTGCTATCTTCTCTCACGGAAGGGTCCTGAGTTCGACGCTGGGCGGGCTTTTGCGCGAATTTTTGCAATCTGTTTTGAGGCCGTTCTCGATGAAATAGAGCAATCAAAATCACTTTGTTTGCAGATGAGATGGTCTTCCATAGTACTTTAGGAAGAAATGTTACCAGTGGCCGTATGTTCGACGCCAGGTGGGTCCGAAATGATTCCGTAAGAAATGCATTGGTGAAATTTTGGACGATTTTTTTAAATGCCTTCCCTATAAGCTTCAAAGATAAAACCCGGAATGGTGACAGAGGCGTTTGAGAAGATTCTTTCATGACGTCCACTGCTTCTCTAGTGGTCCTTGGTTCGATTCTAGAGCGTCATTCCGATTCTACCATGCATTTCAAGCGGGAAGAACGGAATCTCATTTTAGGACCTTCCCGATAAGATACTGAATTGAAACTTTGAAACACGTGAGAGTGGCACTTATCTAACATTTCCATGCCATTGTCTCTCACGAACGGGTCCTGTGTTCGACGCCAGGCGGTCATTTACGCTAATTTTTAAAAAATTGTTTTGAGGCCTTTCTCTATGCAGGAGACAATTCAAAATCACAGCGTTTGCGTTTGAAGTAGTTTTCTATAGAACCAGTGGAAGAAAGGTTGCATATGACCGTGAGTTCGATGCCACATGGATGAAAATTTCTCACGTAAGAAATGTATTGCGGCAATTTTTAAGAATTTTGCTGGATAAGCTTCGAAGATGATACCTGTAAGGGGAACTTATTGTTAAATTTGTACCAATTAGCTTGCAGTATGCAAGCAACTTTTACTCGTATATTATACTACTCGTATTCACTCCTCGTTCGTGCATCTTGGTGCTTGTCTTTACGCCTTTCTTGTAGATTCACGGATTCACTCGTTGAGTCCATGCGCACCGTATACTGCCAACTGCAAATGCTTTTCGTCTCGTTTCCCGTACGTATCCCTTTTTTCCAAAAGGCGAAATGGCTAGCAAAATGAATTATATCTGTGCAACATCACCACCAGAAATAAATTTATATTGTTAGCCATTTCGTTTTTTGAGGAATACCACTAAGTAAAAGCCAGCACATTCGATAATGATCCATACGGGAAAAAATCAAACATATTACTTAATGTAAAAGGAAAATTTTTAATTTAGCCATTTCGTCATTCGAAGGTCTCCTAAAATGAACCGATAGCACATTTTACAGTTAGTTTAGTGTATCTTTCATTGTAATGTACAAACTCTGATCAAGCTCGAATACTTATCAAAAACGTAATTAGGCTTAAAGGTCTTTTATAGCTCATATGCGACAGGTTACAATCTCTCTCTAAATTCCTCATATTACATGTTTCTCTTTCATCTTATTCGTGTCTTATTAAACGAATTATATTGATTAACTTATTGACTAATTTGGTCTTAATCTCCCAATCTGGATTGCAAAGCTCCTCATTCAAATTCTACATTTACATTGGTAACTTTCCATTCCCTATTCTTAGCTCTGTATTTAATGTAATTCTTCATTTCAGGGATGAATTCCGGATCCTCAGGATTGTCTCTTCCATCGATATTCCTGCTGGTCCTCTTTGCTACCTTCAGATGAGTTCCATTGTAAAACAGAGCCACGTCATACCAGTGGAAGGAGCTGTACAGAATACAACATTTCAATGATACCTCTGTGCAGATTGTAGCAATGGACTTGGTAAATTCTCCGTGAGATTCTATGGAAAGCTTTTTGTATTTTGTGGACGATGTAAGGGGTGCAAACTTTCTCATAATTTTGTTAACCAACGACATGGAAGGGTAATAAGATACCGTCCAAGTGAGTGGAATAGGTTGGACTACTGGTGAGGCACGAATTGCACTTTCCTAACATCCCTATTGTCTTTGAACGAGGTCCAATCTCCATGTATTTGTTCATCTCATCTAGTTGAGACATGAAATCAACTACTTCTTCCAGATGAAAGCTCAAAGGTTCCAAAATGATTTGGATTCAGAGGACCTCGGTTCTGGGATTATTTGTTACTTTTACCTCATAAAATAGGTAAATTCTCTTTTAAATTGAATGTGTTTAATTTAAATGCTAATGGAAAGAGGATTAATTCATAATGTAAAGGTTCACAAATGAGTACGACGATGTTGTGCCAGAAGACAAAAAGGGCCCTCAGAAAAGGCTGTGATGTACAGAAGTAATAAAAGAGGTTATATTTCCATAGATCTTTAAATTCCACTCCCTCTATTTATAGTTGATTTAATCCTTTTCTCTTTCTTCCAAATTAAATAGGCATTTACTGATTGATATACCCTCGCAATCTCGGCAGAACAGATTTTTAAGATTAAGGTATAGAGATTAAAGTATTTATTTATTTCAATTTTCCGCTACATTGTGGCCTCCTGGCAAGAGGCAGATTATTATAACATTACTGCTATTATCTAGTTTTAAGCTTAATTTCGACGTTTTACGTATAAAAATATTTATATTTTATTTTGATGTTTCATGACGTTTTAAAATATTTACTGAGTAGTCATTGTACTTCTATCCTTATCTTAGTCTTTTCACTTCAGTTGCGATGTCTTTGTTAATGAGCTATTTTTCATTTGTTTTTCATTTCAGGGTACATGGAAATGTATCTTTCATTTACTTCTTTCTGTGACCTGAAGCCTACTGCTCTGAAGTCTAAACACGTCGTGTATATAAAAAGTAAACGTACGTGCTCTTGTAAACTCCTTAAAACAGGAGAACCCGGAAGACATCCTCTTATAATCATATAAATGTTGTCAATCGGTTATCTGAAAAGCGTCTTAACCGAATTCTACTGTATATCAAAGTCGTTATGATGAAGATAGGCCTGTACTTCGCTTCGAGGAAAAGATATGGAGGAAGTAATTTGTTATTAGGAAGGAATTATTAATATTTTTCTTAATCTGTATGCGGAAAGGCTATTGTGTCTTCGTCGCTAGTGTTTAAGACGATGTAGCGATTAATGATCCAACAAGGCAAGGGATGACAGACACCCACCATTTCGACATATCCTGACCATAATTTCTTACTAATGAAATTATTCTGAGTCAGTAATCCTACTTTATATTGAAAGAATGATCCCTTCGACATTTGAGTGTGCATATCCGAGCAAATATATCCCTACGATTTAAGAGCGATCATTTTATTGGAGAAATATCATGACTGCAAGTGCCTCTCTTAGAGTCATCGAAGGGTTATTTCCTCTCGTATTATTGGTGCTATCAAAGATATCGGAGGCTCATCGGAATTCGACGATTTCGCCACAAATCCTCGCAATTTTCTTTTATATTTATCCCAAAACGTAGGGAATTTGATCGGTCGGCATTGATATTCGACTGACGATTCGCCACGTGACCGGACACCACAATCACCCAGACCACTCTTCCGATCGCCATCATTTCAAACATGTTCCTCTTTTTATTGCAAAAGGATGCATCTTTTCTCGAGGATTTCTTTTACCCTTTTTTCTCTTTTCAGGACGTATTCTTTCAGAAGATGATTTTTCATCGCCTTATGCTGCGTTATATTTTTATTTTAAAAAGATCGCAATTAGCAGCGAAAACTCCTTTAAAATGAGACCGATAATTATTTTACTGAAAATCAATATCTTTGCGTTCTTTCTTAAACCGCTTCAAAGTAACTGAATACTGAATGTAACTGATGTTCGAAAGCATGACTTCGTAGAAAGCCGTAGAGAGACCCTTGGTATTTTTCCACAGTGATTCTTTATTGCTACCGGATTTTCAACACTTGCTAAAGAAACATGAAAACAGTCGTAATAAATAATGACTGTAGAAAAATACAGTGTCTAATTTCAGTCTATTAAATTATTCCACGATTTTATATATGTAAGGCTTGGTCGGTGTACGTTGGAAAGAGTTCTATTTTCATTTAAGAATGTTTTAAATTACATCCCTGATATTCCTACGTCAAAATAGCTCATGTTTTACATCCGAAGTTACATATTGTAATTGTTTTCAGTGAACCCATTAGCGTGCCTATATCTTGATAAGTAAACTATGTTTACATTAATATCACATTTCTGAATATCTTGGTCGTCTATTATAGCTAATTTCAGAAAGAAAATGATCCATAAAGATATGTTTACTAAAAGTATATTTTTCATTCATTTTCGTTCTTGTTTTTCTATATTTTTTATTGTGACCTTTCTTGTAACCTAACTCTCATCATCTTTTTCTATTTAGTTTTTATTTTAACGTATATCATTTTGTATAGATATTTAAAGTGTCTATATTGTTTTTTTTGTATTTCAGATGCCATAACCTACCATTTCCTTAATATTGAGGTAATTATCTGTACGTTTGTCAAATTTACACATCATCTTATTTGCGCATGTTTTTCTGCTGCGAAGTATTTTTCTTAAGGACAAACTTAGGCTTTTAATCCACAAGTTCTTTTTTGATTATGTTTTTCAAGTTATCGCTATCTTTCAAATTTTAAATGAAGAAGGATTATATGTAAGGAGAGATTCGATATTTCTCGAAATTTCAATATCCCTTAATCAATTTTTCGTTTTGCAAAGAAGCTTAGGTCCATTTTATTAGAATTTATCTGGCTAAGTAAAAGGATCTTCAGCTATCAGGTAAATCGATAAACGATATGAATTCGTGAAAAAAAGGGGAAAGACGTTCGTTCTTATATAATATGAAAAATACGAAGCGTAACTTTATTTATTAAAAAGTGTGACATGAAGTCAACTATTGATTTTTCTAGACGACAGATTTTCCTTGTGACTTCAATTAATGTAATTACAGTAGATTCACATGTTCATGTTCACCAGAAGAATAATATGAAAGAGAAATGATCCCATACACCGAACATATTTATAGCCATTTAAGTCTAACACAATCGCGTCATGACAAAAAAAACGAAATTGTATTTCACAGCAGCATTTTCCTCATCCGCCGCTCAGATAGTGTTTTGTGAGCTGCTCATTAAGGGAATGTAGAAAAACTAGTACCGTTAATCGATCTAACCTTTAAGATTCCCATCCTTTCTTCATTTAATCTACAAAGGAGGCACTCGTACAAATAGATTTTCTCATTAGCGATACATAAACCATTTCATTATTCAGATACGAATGCTTAAATCAGCAAAAACACACGAATTCTTCGTCTCCACATGAAAACAAGTGGTTTCAAACAGCATGAGGAGAGAAGGAATTGTAAGAGAGGTCTGAAAGGGGAATAAGGAGACCTTCGAAGAAAATTCTTATCTAGCTTAAATATCACAAAAAAAAGTTGTAGGTTAACATCATCAAAATGCTTAATGACTATTGGTTGAAATTTATTCATCGTGATTATCATGGGAAGAGAAATTTATAACGTTTCAAATTAAAATTTGAAAAAAATAAGGAATTTGAGTCGAAAATAAATATTTGTAGGCGATATAGAAATTTATATAAAAGATAAATGGATCATTGCTGGTTACACATATTGGAATATTTTTCATAGATTAAATTTAAGTAATATATTCGACTTTGTGGAATGGAGCCATACTTAAGGATTGAAGGAACTTAGTAAATTCCTCAGGAATATGTGGAAATTATGAGGGAAGTTACCAAGTTCGTTCATTCCTTAAGTAATTTTTAGGGCTGTAATAGGCACTTCTGAAGATATAAATGCGTTGGAAGATATATAACGTAAAGCACAAAATATAATCAATACATCTATGAGGAGAATTCTTCCCTGTTGCCATTATTAGAAGGAAAGAAACATCGAGTCTCTTAAGGGAGAAATTTCCATAAAACACTTTTAAGAATATAGAGAATTTAGCGATCTACGTGCCATCTTAGTCACACACAAATACACGCTCTCCATATGCGAAGAAATATCGCTTGATTGGATAAGCATTCCTGAGAGAATGGGACAAAAAGTAAATGCAAAATGAAGAGCTTTTTGAATAGTTTTGCTCGTAAACAAATAAAGATTATTAGAAATTCATCGAAATGGAGAAACATATTCTCCGCCATGTATTCAGAATAGGGAAAATTATTCCACTGGTCCTTATAATCTGTTCTCGATGGAAGGAATCCATTCAGTCGATATCTCTAACACGATTCTAGCAGCCTTTATACGCTTCCCCTGCGATTCAATGGGAACTTCACTTGGATTCTAACCTCATTTCAGCGCCACTACCGTCAAATGGTTTTCAATGCAGATTAAGGGGAAAATATAATCAGCACCACCGCACTTCGGATTTGGTGCTCACTACATTTATTGCTTGATGAAATTGCCATTTCTCTCAAAGGAGTACGTTGTAAGGAAGAATAAATCCGTGTCTACTGAGTGCATTGAAGTACGAAATGCTTGATTCAATAAAATGCAATTTACTGAGCATTTTTATCCCTGGTGCCAATTTCGAGGTAATGCAATCAGAGCCGGCCAAAGGTATTTTGGGTCGTGTGTATGCTGTTCATAAATATATATATATAGATATATACATAATATATATATTATGTTGTTCATGTATGTATACATATATCCTAAGTACTTAATGATGTCTCTGTTCCATCGGTCCTTTGGTCTTCTTCTTGGTCTCTTCACATCTCTTGGTGTCCAGTTCAGAACCGCTCTTGTCCAACGGTTGTCGTTTCTTCTCGCCACATGGCCTGCACACATCCATTTCAGTGACCTTACTTTATCTATGATTCTTAGGCATCCTATATAAGGACGGACAAATAAACTGAGGCTTTTAAGGATTCTGTGAATTTACTAATAATTTTCTTTTCCATTTCATGGTAAGTTAAGTACCTATTTTCGTAATATGTTTGTTTTATTCGATATTTTATATATTTTAGTTTACTTGCGGATTTCCTTTTTTTATTATTTAGGTTCATGTGGTAAAAAGGTATTTGTTCGTTCCCAAGGAAGAATAGACTTGAAAAAAGTCCGACGGGACCGGGAACGGGACGGGTTCCCGGTCCCGTCGGACTTTTTCCAAGTCTATTCTTCCTTGGGAATTTTCCTGGGTGCACGCCCTTACGTGCAAAACCACCCATTACCCATTTCTTGGTATTTGTTCGTTTAAATTTTTGGTTCGAGTCGAGTAGGTTTTATATTATAATGATAATATATTTTAGATGATTGATTAGATATTTTAAATTTAAAGTGCCGGTTTTAGAGTCTTTTGGTTGATTGCCAGTGTACTATCCAACGCTATATAATTGATTTGGGGAATCCTAAAGAACTGGGTAGCGAAAAGAATTGTTAATTTCATCTCGAGTGACGTAAATGTGGAAGAATGCTCCTCCATAAGCGAAGAGGCATTTTTGTGATCAAAGTGGAAGACGAGTTTGCATTTTTATATGCACTAATAATTTACGTTAGCTGATATAATAATATTCCGCTGATGTACTTCAAGATTAATAGCGTAATCTGCGAAGCTGTACTGACCTAGTTTTCCCAGAAAATTTATACCTAAGATTTCGCACACTATTATAGACGGATATACTTATCAATAGAAGAATTAAATCATTACATGAGTATGATTTCAAAAGGGGATAATAAATTCATCGAATTGTTCTTATACGTGAAATATATGAGTATTTCGTGAGACTTGTGGAGTTTCGTTTGAAAGTGCCCTCTTAAATTATACTCCACTTCCGCCATTCGAAGCACGTCCTCTGAGGGCCAATCAGAGAAGAAGATCGAGTTTTAACGAGTAATTTATAGACACGGCGCTAATTCCGAACCTTTAAAAGGGGAGATTATTTTCTCAGAATAGACCGGAACCTCTCCTTTGCTATTATATTCATGAATGTTTCTGTAATGCATAACTATCTAGGAAAACTATTACACAAACAGCTTCTGCATGGGAAGCTCAAGGTGACAGAAAAATGTTCGGTTTATTATTGATACTATTTGTTTTTGAAGAGTTTAATATTCACCAATACTCTGAATTTAAATATGAAAATTCTCATAATATTCGGATCTTCATTATAGTGGTAGTATTTTTCAGTTCTTCTGTTACAGTCATTTCGTACATACATTGGTCCCCACCGGGAATCGAACCCAAGACTGCTTTTACCAAAACAGAACGCGATGCACACATGCAGCAAAATCACGTTCTATTTTCCTTAGATCTCGTAATTAAACTACCGAGGTCTTAATTATTTCGAACAGATATAAGCCCATTTGGATATTAGTCGTATTCGTGATAATTTTCCTATTTCGAGTCTTAAATCTAAAATTCGACGACTTAGGAAAGGCATGTTTTAATAGACTCGCTAAAAGTGCTTCGACAGCTGCAACATTAAATGTTGCATTGCTACAATTTTATTCGTTTATACTTATTTATTGAATATGTAAGCTGCCATACGGGCTAGTTGTTTACGGGCGTAAATGGGCTCCTTAAGATTTTACCTCATTCGCTTGACTCTTTTATTCTTACGCATGAGATTTAAAATATCCACGTTCAAATGTTATCGCATAAATTAGCTTAGAGCTATTCTTAATGTTATAGGAAAGTATGTGAGCCTCTTTAGGAACGATAAAGTGACTCTATTAAATAAATGTCCTCGTCGGGATAATTATTTACATCTATTACTAAAATATTCTATTGTACGAAGTCATCCTTTTCTCCCCACGGTGGTACGTTGCGAACTCAAAAGTTGAGAATTCAAAAAATCAGATGATTTCTCATGCTTTTAATGCTAATTTCATTGACTCCTTTGGCTGCTCACAGAATTATTTGTTTTTCTTAATTATCGTCATTATTGTACAATTGCTCACCGTCAAAACAATGACCCCATCTTGCGAGTAATTAATAATGAACGTATATCTTAATTTACTCGTAAAATCTAAATAAAGTCGATATAATAGTAATACTTAAAGATGAAGAAACAAACGTCTCATTCGTTATCGATGAACTGACGAAGAAAATAAAATTAATGAGAATAAAATTGATAACCATAAGTTGATTTCCATAATGAAAACAGTACCATTCTTAAGATGCACGTAATCATTTGCTAAATAGAATGACTCTGTATACTTAAATCTAATCGAATTCCATAATAGGGATAGCGACGTATCCAAAGAAACATATTCATCCGCAACCAAAAAGTTGAAAGTAAAAAATACCTCATAAACCAAGGGGGTTTCATTTCTCCATGCTTTCTATTATGGAAACCCAAAAATTTCAGGCTTTCATCATTGAATTTATTAAATATCGCGAAAATGCCGCGACTTTCGGGAAGTTATACTGATTCGAAATATTTCCTCAAAGTCGATTTAGAATTCAATCTTCGCGAGAGAAATAAAAATGACACAAATATAACTCTTTCATTTGTTTTAGGACGCATCTTGGTAATGCAATGGGAATACGAATTTTTGATTCCAACATCCGATTTGCAAGGACATCAGCACACAATCAGCATCAATCAACCGATTCAATCTTAGTTTCTCTGATGCTACAATTATTTTCAGATCCACTCTATGCAAATCGCTTCAATAATTTATGAATTTATCCCATCCGGAAGATCAAGATTAGAAATTGCAGTCTTTCGACTCGTCATTTTCGCTCAGTAGTTCCGTCGTTGGCCGCACACAGCCCTTTGGAGAGATTCGTGTTCCGGACTGTTCTCCATGCACATACATATCCGGGAATTCCCGAGATTACCCATTCTCTACGATCATCATTACCCTCAGGAATTAATGGAAAAAGGATGGGTCATTGTAAGAAGAGACTATTTCTTCGTATTCTTTCATTAAATGCGAATCATTTTTTTTTCCCCGAGGGATTTCCTTTCGCACCGATGGAACCTAAAAGACAAGGCCTTCCAGCGGAGATATAAATGAGCGAAAGAAATGAAAATATTCCAAGCGAACGCAATTCCATATTCCTGGCTAAAATATTCTCTTCTTCGGGAGAATACCGTAATCCGATTCTGTTCCAAAAGAAGAAGACATTTTAGATAATTGAGCCACAGCACTTGTAATTATCGATGTCTTACAATTGAATTAAAACTCTTATAGCTTGAGTCTTCTTTCTCTTTCTGAATTTAACCTCTGAACGCTTTATTTGAGCAGCTCTACTAATTTAAATTTTAAACAAGTTTCCCGCTTCGACAACCTCTTCTTACGATTACCAATAAGTAAAAATTTATACGGCAATCGTCATCGTAAAATTTCTGAAAATGTTCGAAAAATTTATTTGGAAATATCAATTTTAGAAAAGGATGATGGAGGAATTTTTCGATGTCTGAGATTTCATCATATATTTATGCTTTATTTTGAAACATTTTTATTTTAATGAAAAGAAAATTATTCCCATGTGAAACTATGGCGATGGAATTAAGCAATTCCGAGTAGCGTAGCAAATGGAAATGTTGACCAATCAAGATTTATTTCCAGTATTTTAGCTTAAATGTTCCATCTTTTGAGAACAGCAATCTCAATATATTTCCGAATTTCTTGATTAGATCTTTGTTAATTCCTAGTAAATCGATGGAATCGATATAATTGATTGCCTATTTTAGCACCTCTTGAACTGGTTACAAGCAAAATACGCGCCAACATTCTACGTAATTTATTTCATGGTGTTCTATATAATTTACTCTTCCACCTATTCAAGGTTTTATGGAATTTAGAAACTAATATTGGTTCTATACGTGTTATTTGCGCTGTCAAAGTTAAACTCTCAAAAACCCTCTGAAGGGTATTTCTATCATTTGTGGTTCCTGCCTTTGGTGTATCGACTATCAAACCCATCTTTTGTTGAAATTAATATTGTAGGTAGAATTTCCTCTCTTTCGATTGAACCCTTTGATTTCCACGGGCCTCTAATAGTAACGTAAATAAGCTTTCTTAATGATTTTCTGAATTCAAATAGCTATCAATAATATTAGACAATAAGGGGAAGACGTCTATGCCAAAATCTGTATGACGAATGCCTCAAAAACCCTGATACAACGATTCATATGCAATAGATATGCAGCACTTTTTGTCTTTCTTGTATTTTCATTACTCGGGTACAGCTGATGGCCATTTCTTCCAGCTGCCACGTGGTTTACTATACTGATTATTTTGCCAATTCCGTGCTTACTATCATGAATAAAGCCTCTTCCTCAGTAGACTGAGTTTGCACAGTCTCTTTATTTCTCCATTTATCGAGTACTCGCATTAGGGTAAGAAATAACGCGAACGAAAGAGGAAGAAAATAAGTGTTCGCCTTCGTAGACAGACTAAAACTGAAACTAAAAAAGAATACTTTTCTTAATAATTCCAAAGGCACAATCCTATCCAATGAGCGCTAGAGGACCGTACTTCAAACTCGCGGCATACGGGTCTGCTAAAATTTCTAGATGTGAAAATTTCTCTACGTTGATTATTTTAACCATATTTGTTCTACATCACTGTTTTGTCGACCAATGCTTTTTCAGAATCTTTTAAGCCTTTATATAGCAGTGAACTTGAATGTTTATACGAAAAATCCATGACTGACCATTACTGCGATCATTTTTCAAGTTAGACTCAAATATTTGTTATCGAGTGAAGATATCGACGAACGACATAAAATTCAATTACTCTATAATAATTTTGCGAAGTTTCAAGTCCGCACTCTAAACAACTATCCTTGGTCAGCTTTTTTCGATTCTAGCTCTAGATTCTAGTGCGTGGGATTAAACTGAATTTAGTATTGAACCCATTGCCACAATTCCCATTCTTTTCAATTAGCAAATGAATGTGTCAGAAGCGCTCACCGATTCTAACGACCTCTTGACAACCGCAATTCAATAGTCTCCCTCATTTTTCTTCCTTTTTTCCTCTTTGCTCTTCTTTGCATTTAGCTCTGACGATGCACAGTGGGCTAGAATCGAAAAAAGCTGGCCAAAAATACGAAAACGCTTTTTTTGAGTGAGGACTACGAAACTTCGCATAATTGATTTAGAATAAATTCTGCATAGAACTATGGAGATCATTTAAGTAGGATCCTCCCCATTAAAATTATACAGGGGGTCAAATTTGACCAATTTTTGCGAAAATTTCCAGTTTTCGATTTTTCACGAAATTCTTCAACTTCAAGTCAATTGTGAACACAAACTAGGAAAATCATCGAGTAAAATATGATGCCATTTTATAAATATGTTCTTTGTCCTTCATAAGACTTGGTTTCAATGAGCTCTGGTGAATATTTATGTACTTTACATGACAAAATGGCGGACCCTGATTTTGGAACAAATTTTTACCTAAAGCGAGAAAAAAAGTTGATTGAAACACCGTGTGACACGGAGTTATTTACACCACGATAAACTACAAACCTTCGTTAATGGGAATCTGAAATAAAATCTTGCCCCAATTTGCCCCAATAATATATTAGTCGACTTTTCGACAACGCTGCAAGGGCCAAATCCGCGCGGCGGAGCACCGTCCTCCGCTACGCTCTCGTGTTTTGGGAGGAACAACGAACCAATACGTTTCTGATTCGTTCTTTTTGTATATTTTGAGAATTATTATACTTCGTACATATCTTAGATAACTATGTTTGTGATTTTGATACTGAATGCTTCTTCACTCTCACTCTCAACTAGACTGAAAATTTTCTTACAAAATCGATACAAAAAGCCGCCACTTTGTGTAATTTCATAACAGTAATGAAATACAATTGTGATATTATGAAAATGGTGGCATATAGCGTAGCATTTTCTTCAAATACAAAAATTGGCCACATCTGGAGTTGTTTTGGTGACCGTCGCAGTGCTCTGGAAAAGTTCGGCAAAGGGCTCGTTTTATGACAGGCAGCTGCGCTTTTTCCGGATTAAAAGTACCCTAAGAATTGCATGTCCGTGATTTTTCCTTACAAGCTTAGGAATAGTTCAGTTCTATTTGAACATTGGATAAGAAGGTGTTGTGTTTTGTAGCTACGACAGTTCTGTGAAACAAGAAGTCTTCGACAATCTCCTGGTAGCATTCCTCGAGTGAGGTTTTAGATATTTCATAGGAATTATATGAGGTGAGGTATGTTTTTTCATTATATATTCCCTTTTATTTAATGTATCAGAATACGGTGGTAAATATGATGTATTTTCTGATCGTTTTAAAATGTGCTCAGATTATTTGAGTGTTCTCTACTCCCTTTGTCCTGCATGTATTATAAAATGCTACATTTGCGGAGAGAAATTTTCGAATATGAACAATCTATCGGCGATTAGTAATCGAAAAGTGGACGCAGAATATTTGTACTATAGCATTTCTACGCTGCATGGTTGAATTAGAATTTTTTGAGTGTTTATTACATATCTTTCCGACTTACCTTTAAGCAACTTTAGGTGAGAGTACCATATTGATGAGTATGATGTTATGTCATAAGACGTACCCATTGAACTTATCTTAATATTCTTAAGTAGGCTCGTGGTAATCACAAATTACTGTTTGAGGAGAGAAAATCTCATATTCAGAAAGAGTATAGAAAAAAGATGGGACTGATTGTAGATGTACCTAAACCAGGATATGGCTCCACAAATTATGGAAATACATCAAAGCGTTTCTTTAAAAATCCGCTAGTTAAATCTAGCAGCTGAGGTTGAATTTATTTTTATTAATGCGTAATCTTTTATTAAATGTAAAAAACAGGACACTGCAATAGATAAAGAAGAAATTTTCACTCACAAAGATTAGAGTTCTGTATATGATTTGTTTTATATTATTAATTTTTTTCCTAAACTACCGTCTCCCAATTATTATTTAATTATACATTTCCTTAAAACAATTGACTAAGATCTCATAAAAAGATTCGCAAATATCTTGAAGGTAATTTCAAGTGGTTTTCCACTAAATGAAAAAGCGTTCAAAGATTATTGCTGTGCTACAGCAGAGATGTATGTCCGATTATATCCGTGGTACTATATGCCACCAACAGTACATAAAGTACTTATACACGGGGCTGAAATAGCAAAACAGGCAATCCTTCCGTTAGGGCAACTGACAGAAGAGGCAATGGAGGCCCGGAATAAAGACGCAAGGAAATACCGGGAGAGATACACAAGGAAACACTCCAGAGTGGCCACGAACGAAGATTTGTTCCGAAGATTACTTCTAACTTCTGATCCGCTAATTTCAATATCGGCACCAGTTAGAGCAACGAAAGGATCGAAGAATATGAGCAAAGAGATTAAGGGGCTCCTAGTCATGAACCATGAGGAGGAATTGTCTTATGAGGATGAAGATTCTTCAGACGAGGAATGCATTTAATAGAAAAGGTAATTTATAAAAACACCGTATACTTCATTATAAACTCATTTAAAACTTTGACTGCATGATTTAGTAGAAATTTAGCATTATCGCACAAAAGTAAACTAATATATGATATTAATATCGCTTACGTGGTCCCATGCTTTAAAGCATAACCCATTTCATTTTTTACAATCATCACCCTACAAGAAATGGTGACTTTGTAATAAATATTGATGTCTAATATATATACGAAGTATAATAATGTTCAAAATATACAAAAAGAACGAATCAGAAACGTATTGGTTCGTTGTTCCTCCCAAAACACGAGAGCGTAGCGGAGGACGGTGCTCCGCCGCGCGGATTTGGCCCTTGCAGCGTTGTCGAAAAGTCGACTAATATATTATTGGGGCAAATTGGGGCAAGATTTTATTTCAGATTCCCATTAACGAAGGTTTGTAGTTTATCGTGGTGTAAATAACTCCGTGTCACACGGTGTTTCAATCAACTTTTTTTCTCGCTTTAGGTAAAAATTTGTTCCAAAATCAGGGTCCGCCATTTTGTCATGTAAAGTACATAAATATTCACCAGAGCTCATTGAAACCAAGTCTTATGAAGGACAAAGAACATATTTATAAAATGGCATCATATTTTACTCGATGATTTTCCTAGTTTGTGTTCACAATTGACTTGAAGTTGAAGAATTTCGTGAAAAATCGAAAACTGGAAATTTTCGCAAAAATTGGTCAACTTTGACCCCCTGTATAATTTTAATGGGGAGGATCCTACTTAAATGATCTCCATAGTTCTATGCAGAATTTATTCTAAATCAATTATGCGAAGTTTCGTAGTCCTCACTCAAAAAAAGCGTTTTCGTATTTTTGGCCAGCTTTTTTCGGTTCTAGCCCACTGTGCGTCGTTAAGTACCGTAAATGAAGAAATAGCGCTGGCGAAGGTTATTTAATGGGACTATTGATTAAATCTATTTATTATTATTATTATTTAGTCCACAAGTAAGTAACAAGGAAAATAATTAAAAACCAAAATGAAAATTAGGTTAAAAATATTAGTAAAAAACGTGTTATTTCCTGCAGATTCGGCTAGTAATGATCAGATCGGGCGTGTAATGCGGGGTTGCCTATACTCAGATTTTCAATTTTCAATTAATTATTGCAGCGAAACTAAGGCCCATTCAGAGAAACGCCGTTACACTATTTCATTACTCTACTTTATGCACCACCACAAAAAGTTTCATCAAAATCCCCGGACAAAAGTGAGGGTCTCTCCTTGTTAGAATTCGGATCTAAATTTTGAGAAACTTTAGAGGATTCAAAATTTTTGTACGGGATAACCTGTTCTATTTATTTAAGCTAATATGAGTAACGTTAAATTATCTTAATAAAGAAGAATGTTAACTGCAATATAATACGACCTCATTCTATTTTTCCGTTGAGAATCAATGGACACCTCAGCTAGTAACGTAAATCAGTATGATAAGGCGTGCCCTTGTGGAAAGCCATGAAGGAGAAGAGAGTAAACAACTTCGCATTTTCCAGGAGTTTATTTGTAAGCACCTTTTCTGATGTGCATTTAATATCTCGTTTGATGTTTTCAGCATGCACGCGAAAGTATTCCTCGAAAATAAACATCTAGAAAATATAGTGTTGCGAACTTTCTTCTCCGTAAAATTACATGATTGGCTTGATTAGAATTCAAAGAGTATATCGCTTATTTTATAAGAAATTTGATTATATTTGCTGACTTCCCCTTATACATATAATCCATAAGATGTCGAAAAGCTATCGGCAAGCCGACTACGTCAATGAACGGTCTCTTTCTCGAATACAAAAATAACCGCATATTACTCAAAGGCCCAAAGGTCATTCCAATGAGCAAGAAAAAGTTGCCAAATCCCAGTTAAAACGCTATCCTGCTTATAACACGTTTTCACTCAATCCCCTGAAACGTGTCTTATTGGTTTTTACTGCCTATGAACATGAAGGAATGATTGCAATTGTTACTGGACAATGATTGGAACGCCCTAAAACTGATGGTTTACCATAAAGAGTGGCTAATGGCAGATTCATGTACCCAAAAATTCCCAAATCAACACCCTTCCCTTAATTTCTTGTTGCTTTATCCCGCCACTTTAATCGTCCAACAGCTAATGCTTTTCTCCTCTCCTCTGCTTTTTCCCTTCTTCCTTCAATTACTTTCTTTAGAAATCCTTCCCATCTCAATATTTCATGAAAGCATTCTTGGGTATACTTTATATATGTGCACCTTTCATTCTAACAAATGACACTAAACAAGAGGGGGAATTGATTCAACTGTTCACATTTTCCACCATCAATCGCTTTTGTTAACTTCTTTCTTTTTGGCAAAATTCATAATTTTTGTATTTTGTCATTTATATTCATACCAAACTAACTGAATTTATGACAAATGAGACTATTTCCACATGGGTTTCCCCATGGAACCGTTTTCACCAATGGTGAACGCGTTACCTTATCGGCTCTCCGAGATTAACCTAATTTTTTATTTAATTTATGATTTTTAAAGGAATATTTACGTTTCCGATCATTGAAAGTCAATTTGAAGCAATCTTTAACAAACAATACTCCGGACAGAGTACGTTCAGATAAAAAGGACATTATATAATGGATAAAAGGGATATTATTTAAGGGATATATACTTGTGATCAAAACAATTTCACATCATAAGGTGAGGACTACCCTGAACGACTGTACTGGATTTATAGATTTTTTGAGGAGCTGTGAAATTATCCATCCCCGATATGCATTATTTCCTTTTCATAAGGTGATCCTTTATTTTAGGACCTGAATTTAGAACTAGTAACTAATGTAAATAACTCTCTAAGCGTAGTTTAATAAGTTCGAGAGGATAACATCAAATAAAAAAATCGCTAAAAACAAATAACGCAAAAATTATTATCAACGACGTCCAACCACGCGGTGGTCTGCCTAGAATACCGTAGCAGTTTTTAACGTAAATCTACGACAATTTTATAAGACGAATATCTGATTTTAGACCCCAAATCATTCGAAACTTATTTATGCATGAAGAAATATGGTACTTCAGAATCACATTTGAAGGTGATTTTTATTATGATTTCAGCCATCGATGGCATTAGATATATTAGAATGCGTGAAAACATGGATCCTTTTCTCAATAAAAGTTTAAAAGTCATTATAAATTATTCAAAAGGTGTATTTTTGGTTGTGACAGTTTGATAGAAGACTTTTTCCGGAAAATGTTCGAATGTAACTTGATAAGCATTAAGAGGATCATTAAAAGTAAATATAGTTAACTAACTAAGTTAGGAATAAGGAATTTTCTATGATACTTATAATTGCCATCGTGTGTGTATATATATATATATATATATATATATATATATATATATATATATATATATATATATATACATATTCATAAATGCTATTATAGTTACCTCATTAAGAAATCTGTTACAGCTGAGATTCCATATATCTTTTGTCTTCCGTAAAATTTTACCAAAATTAGTTGTCGCTGGAAACCGATGATCATGATATAGATTCTCATTTAATTTTCATTTCGAAATATAATCTTCATCTTTCTTAATTTAATATTTTGTTTCTCGGAATATTAATTTCTCGTGAAATTTAGAATAGAAATCGAATAGAGTTTAGAGTGTTATAATAATAATAATAATAACACGTCTTTATTGCGGGGCGAGATTGAGACAATGTTGTCTCTTCTTCCATCTAACACTTAATTTGGAAGGAAGCAATCTTTGAAAAACAAAAATTTAGATTAAGTACTCTGATGGCTATGGTGTAGTTTTAATCCGTAAATACATTTACATTTACATAAGGACCCTGCTAACCGCCACTGGCGCATGGCAGGGGGTGTGAAACACCGAAAACCTATCTACCTTTGACTGCTGTTGGCTTCTCTAATACTTCGCGGAAAAAATGACCAGAAAAAACTATCTGTCCTGGCAACTATTTCCCTGTAACGCTTCGTAGTTTTGTCTCGAAGATCACGTATGCTACTAACTGGTATGACAATTTATACTACTTCCTCCCTGAGATCCGTAGTGATAAATTTATGAAAAAGCTTCCTACGGTAATCAAGTCTTCTATCACTAAGCGAATCCCAACCGAGGGATTCTATCATAGCTGAAAAACTGCTGTCAAATCTGAAATCTCCCTTAACAAATCTAGCTGCCCTACGTTGAACCATCTCAAGGCTGGAAGTTAATCCCACTTCGTGCGGATCCCAAATCGCGCAGCAGTACTCAAGGAGAGGTCGAATTAGGGAGAAGTACGCTATTTCTTTTACTCTCCATGAGCAACCCCTAAGGATTCTACTAGCTAAACTTTGCATCCTATTCGCTTTACCTACTACGTTTTGAATATGCTCTTTAAAGGAAAAATTACTACTGAGCGTAATACCAAGATATTTATGATGCTTCACGAACTGCAACGGATATCCTGAAATATTATACGGTATGCGAGAAACATTAGCGGAACGTGTAAAATTCATGGCTACGCACTTCTTTACATTCAAATCTAACTGCCAATCCCTGCACCAACCAGAAATAAGATTCAGATCGTTCTGTAAGCAAACAATGTCATCTGCGCTTGTAATATCTCTATAAATAACAGTATCATCTGCAAATAGCCTAACCTTACATCAAACATTATCCACCATATCGTTGATATAAATTAGGAACAGAAGAGGACCTAATACACTACCCTGCGGAACACCGGATGTGACGTAAACCTCATCAGAAAAAATTCCGTCCAACGCAACTCGCTGCGATCTGTTTCCTAGAAAACATTTTATCCACTCAATAACTTGCTGATTAATCCCATAAGACATCAATTTATGAATTATTTTTACATGTGAAACTCTATCAAAAGCTTTTCTAAAATCTAAAAATATGGCATCCGTGCTAATACCCTTATCAGCAGCCTTAACTAAATCGTTCACAAAAAGGGCTAACTGGGTATCACATGACCTACCCTTACGAAAACCGTGTTGACATTCACTAATTGCCCCCTTATCACCTAGAAAACGCATTATAGAACTTGCAATAATATGTTCAATTATCTTACAAAAAATTGACGTTAAGGATATGGGACGATAGTCTTCCGGTTTCGAGGAACTTCTTAGGAATTGGGGTGATATGCGCTCTTTTCCACGACGTTGGTACAACGCCTTCATCCAACGTTTTCTTATAAAATACGACAAGATAGGGAGAAAGCTCGTCCGCCAGCGTAGTAATAACCAGCGAAGGTATACCTTCCGGTCCGGGCGCTTTCTTCTTGTCAACCTCTCGCAACAGCTTACCTATTCCATCCACTGACAACTCGATCGGCCCCATCTTTGAATCAACCCTGACAGAAAAATCGTTCGTACGTCCATTGTCTAAAGTAAAGCTTTCCTGGTAATGTCGATTAAGTAAGTTCGCTTTACCTACCGAATCACTAACTGTTAGTCCCTCATCATTAACAAGACTAGATACTGAAGACTGACCTCCACGAGATTCTCGGACGTATGACCAAAACTCCTTCTGGTCGCTTCCTAAAGACTCTAAAAGGGTTTTAGATCTATATTCCAGGAACTCGTTCCGCGATTCCTCCTTAACCAATTTTCGTACCTCCGCGTATTTCTGACGCTCAATTTCAGAGTCACCTCCGATCTTCTCTAGTCTCTTCATCCGTGCGTGTAGAAACCTTTGCCTCCTATGCAACGCCCGCAATTTAGGTTTCATCCAACGTGGTTCCTTACGCTCCCTCACGGTTTTAATAGGGACGAACCTAGCTAAGCCTTCCTTAAGTATACGAAGGAACTCTATCCAGCTATCCTCAACGCTATTACTACTCATAAAATTATAAAAGTCATCCCTGTTAACGTTGATATAATCCCTGAATTCCGAAAAATTCGCCTTACGAAACATATAAACCTGCCGAGGCGGCTTGAGTGATTTTACTATATCCGTTTTAATTACTGCAGTAATAATATCGTGGTCTGAAATTCCTTCTAGTATATTTATCTCATCAAAAAGGTGCGAATGAGACTTAGCTAGTAAGTCCAATACACTCCCTCGACCTTCGCGAATCGTCCTCGTAACCTTCCTGTTAAGTTGATCTAAAGCATGGATCGTAAAAGTATCTATTAATTTCTGCGATATACTCTTCTCCCGACCTGAATATGAACTCGATAAATTATCCCAATTAATATGGGGAAGGTTGAAATCCCCTCCTACAACAATGATAGGATCCCTCATTTTCTTCCGAATGATCTCAAGAGATTCAGCTAGTTCCTGTAAACATTCAATGTTACTATCTGGGGGCCGATAAAACGAACAAAAGAGTACCTTCCTTCCGTTCCGTCCAAAAACCGAAATCCATACCATTTCACTTGTACCGTTACCTAGAAAGTCGACGCGCTGACTCTTCAAAGATGCTTTTACAGCGATAAATACCCCTCCGCCTATCCTACAGAGTCTATCTTTCCGATGTACAATATAATCCGGAGGAAATATCTCACTCGATTCAACATCTTCGCTTAACCAACTTTCTGTTCCTATCACAATATCCGCGCAAGTGATTCTAGTGAGATTAAGAAATTCGGCCTGCTTATTCCTTATACTTCTGCAATTTACGACTATAACTTTCAAATTACTCTCGTTCCTCTTTAAAGAAGGGCATCTTCTCTCATCACATTTTGATTTGGCATAATTCTCTTTACTAACGAAATTATGAGCTGGTATCGACTTTCTAAGCTCGCATAAACTTTCAATCACGTTATTGTGGGTGTCAGATCTAATACGCGAAATCTTATTACTCAATAGCCTACTGCTACAGACTAACCTAAAAAAACACCCACATCCCTAAACACCCTACCTGCTACCTTCTCCGCAGCCTCGGCTGTATAGTGAACCCCGGAACGGTCAAGGGGTACCCTACACGAATCAAGGACGTGGCACAGATCGACAAAGCCCACCCCTCTATCCCGACAGAAATCCCTCAGCCGACGGTTCAGACCAACCACCCTACTCCAAACCGTACGGCTTCGATCAATCCGGGGAACAATACTGCAAATGGAGAGCCCAATACTAACCCCAGATGACCCCCGGACACGTGCAACCTCAGAAATCAGGTCCTCAAATGAGTCCAAGATCTCCTCGGACCCACGAGCCGAAGCATCATTGGTGCCAATATGGGCCACCACATGCAGTGAGGAGCAACCCGTCTCCCCTACCGCCGCACTTAACTCCTTCGTCACCTGGGGCACCGTACCTCCGGGTATACACCTGGAGAACACCCGCTCCACAACACCCTCCCGGCGGGCCCTTCGCCGCAACGGAGACACCACACGCCGGACATTGGAGCTCTCTATTACCAACACTCCCCTCCCCCCCAAGCCCGCCTTCGACCCAGCCCCCACCTTGGCAACGGGCGAGTGCTCCAGCTCAAGGTCCGTCAACACCTCAAACCTATTGCTGGTGAGGATAGGTTCAGCCGAAGCATCCCCAGCACACTGCTTCCTCAGCACATCACCACGATCACCACGGCAGGCGACCACCTTCCACTCACCAGCTCTCCGAGAAGGGCAAGCAACGACCCGCGTGGATTCCTCCGCAGAGGAGCCATTAGGCTTACCAAGTTTAGTGCTTCGGCTAGAAGCCGGAGCACGACAAGCTTTAGGGCTCTTAACGGAGGGAACCTCACGAACCGAAACCCGACCTGACCCAGCGAGCAAGGAGCGGAGGTCCGCAACTTCCCTCTCAAGGATCGCGACTCGAGACACAAGTGCCTGGTAGCCAGCGGTCCTCAAGAGAGAACCCACGGGAGACCTCTGGGGAGCCATCCTATACTAACTTCCTAATTTAATAATTTAATAAGATAAGAATTAACTAGTACAAGCTGCTTAAAGATAAGGAACTGACCTCACACTTCGATTGCTAATGAAGTAATATGACCAAGCTAACTCTTTAATTACTTTCGAATTAATTAAATTATCACACTACTTTAATAAACAAAAGGACTTAGAACACTGCACTAAATTCCTTGAGTACCTAGAACTGAGAAAGTATGTAAACAAGAACTCAGATATCGCGCGGCAAAAAAACAGCTGACAAACGTTTCGCGAGTACTCACTACTGTAAAACTGTAACACAAAGAAAATAATCAAAAACAATGCGTAAAGAACAATAAATGACACAGTAATAAGAAAGAACAAATAAGTAGCTTATATCAAGATAAACTGAGATGAAAATTATACTTATCTGCCCACAAGAACTAAACTATCGATGTAAATTCTCCAACTGTCTTCGCGCCAAACGTCCAATTCACTCAAACACTCGTATAAATCTAAAAACTTCACCGAACCACACAAAATTAACACTGAACTATAGCTTGATACTTTATACACACAATACAGTAGAACAACTTCTAAAATTAGAGGTTTTCCCCCAAAAATAAACACAAAATCTCGGAGCACTAAGGAGGAGGTCTTGACAGCTGATGATCGAAAAGGATACATTTCAATATAGCCAGAAACTTATAGAACTATCTGTCCATGATGAGTGACTTGTTTTCCTTCAGTTTTAGGAAAAATTCAGAATTTAAAAACACCGACTAATTTATTTCTAGGTAGTATTAACGTTCACCCAAGCAGTGAGTTAACGCACTTTGCTACGACGAAGACCTCTAGAGATTACATCCAATAACGTAAGGCGATTCGAAGAAGTGTATTCTGTCAGATTATTGCATAATTCAAATTTCTCGATTTGTCTAACAAGGAGAGACTCTCACTTTTGTCCGGGGATTTTGATGAAACTTTTTGCAGTGGTGCAGGAAGTAGAGTAATGAAAAAATTTAACGGCGTTTCTCTAAATGGGCCTTAGTTTCGCTGCAATAAATAATTGAAAATTGATAATCGGAGTATAGGCAACCCCGCAATACACGTCCATGCTAGCCGAGTATGCATGAAAGAATGCGATGTTTTATGGTATATTTGACATTACATTTTTCTTTTTATTCATAAAATTCTTTCCTTGATACTTACTATTGGGCTTATTAATGATAATAAATAGTATGCTCAATTAGTTATCCCGTTAAATAACCTTCGTGAGCGATATTTTTCCATTTAAGGTAGTTAACGTCTATGCTAAGAACGAAAAAGGAGCTTGCATTCAAGTATTTTAGGATTTCATAATCATAAATATCGATTGCTTTCTAGAATTTATAATAAAAACCATTGTCTATATATTAATTAATTTATTTATCCGATTTCAGCATTTCTCGACAGAAATGCATGTAAGCCATTTTTCGGTAATCAATATCACTACTTCCTGACGAGATAGAAATTCAAGAAATACTGCATTAGATGCATAATTGTGTATTAAATATCGATAGTTTTTTGCGCAGTGTATCCTTCGTTCGATTTCAGATGACTCGAAAATACTCTTGTAATAAATGTTAAGAAAGAAAAGAAAAAAGTTCATTTTCATCATCGTTCATCGATTACAGAATTTATCTTTAGTACATACAATGAAATCAGGAATAATGGTCCTGCGAAATCGATACTAGTACCAAAAGAAAGGAAATTGAATATAGATAGTTATTTTTTGTTGCTTGTCATGTATTTTTTACCAGATATCCTGAAATCAGATAAATAAATATATAAATCGTAGTGATTATTAAATAAGAATATGAAAGGCAACGCAAAATCCTAAGTAATTCGAACGCAAATTCCTTTTTCATTCATAGGATTGTAGTGAAATACTTAAAATTTAGTAATATTTAAAGTTATTTAAGGAGTTAACAGACCTTTCTCAACTTCAAAAAATTCAAATATTCGTTTCTTTGCATGAATGTAAAGAATCAACCTTAAAAATATTCAGGCAAAGTGGTATTTTCATATTATAAAAATTAGCTGAGCTACAGTAGTTTTTCTTGGGCAATGCAGAGCACTCGATGAGCCGCCAGTGACACTCGTAAGCTTAAGGAGTCGAACATGGGTGTTATTACCTTCTCCTAAAGTCTTCTTTCCTCAAAGTAACATCGTGGTACATGTACCTATATTCATGTTGAAATAATGGTTCTCTCGTTTTATGAAAATTATAAACTTAATGAATAAATCCATGTTATTATGTTATTCTTCCTGCACAACTTTCCATTATTTTTGACAAATAAAGAAAAGTTGTGCAAGGTAGTTAAAGAAACTATAAAAATAAATTATAAAAAAAGATGAGGTACCTGAGCTTTTTTATCTTTTGATTATATTCACCTGCCTCTTTTTCGATGGCTTAATTTTTTAATAGATAACTCTAACGTTATCTATGGAAGAATGCAGCATTTCCATTTTACCATAGGATCAGGAAGTGAACAGTTCTATTCTTGTTTTCGCACTGTATTTATCGTGAACACATGGTATTGAAAATTTCAATAATAATTTCAATAATATGGAGAATGGATACGTTGGTGCTATTCATTGGGTATAACATAGAACATATTTTAGTTGATGTGCTATGATTGGTTTTATGCTAGTCCAATGACAGCCACATCGTTTTAATAAGTGTTATGAAGTAAATTAAGGTCAAAGTGACTGAAAACATCGACTACTGACAAAGACAAGACTAGGAGCGAGCAACATAGCTCACGGAAGATTGCATGACACCATCAAACAGGAGACTTATCCCTTATAGACAGATGTTCCGTAGAATCGACTACTATCGACGACTGAATCTATAAATGGAGTTAGTGAAAAATAATTCAATACTGATATACTTTACCTGTATATTTTACTGAAACTTTAAGATTTTCTATCTTTACACAGCATTTTATTCACTCACTTTATTCATCGCAATGAAACTTGTCGAAAATATATAAAATTAAACTAACTATCGTCCAACAAGAGCGATTTTCGATATAATTAAAATTAAGAAAAATATCGAAAATTACACTGATTTTTCAAATAACTTCATTTTTTTAGTATAAATAATTCTCAGAATATCAAATATTTGAATTTCAAAAATCGTTGTTGTAATACGAGAATTAATAAGTAATTAATAAATTTATAGTTTAAGAAATTTTTATAGTTTAACATAGTGTATGGTTAAATTCGTGTCAACCAACGAGGTGTGTATTTTCTTGTGAGGATAATTTTTCATCCATTATATTTACTTTCAGCTTAATGTTTCAAAAGGTATTTATATTTCCATACAATGCTTAATAATCATATAAATATCAGAAAAATAATATCACAGTGAAGATGAACTGCATTTGTTTAATTGGGCAAGTTGGGTCTCTAGTTTGCTGTCATGTAGTGCGTACAACGGAGATAAAATTCAATTTCCAAATGCAACTCTTACTTTATAAGTCTCATAAATACTTCGAAATAAAGTCTAATTTTAAAAAAAGACTGAAGTCTAAATGAATTTCGCGTAAAGTATGTGAATGGAATCCCTGTTTTCTCTTAACAGAAATTGATAATTCTCTTAAGATTGGTTAGTAAAATCTGAGTAAGATTTAAATGCGGTGTATTCAGATATCGTGCAAAATGCTAGCAATTTTCTCAATCTCCATATTTGCTCAAGTGCTCCGCTTTCAAAATATTATCTTAAATTACTGATAGTTTGAATTCTCCCATGTGTTTGTATCTTAAAAGATTCGTGAACGCGAAACCCAGAAAAAAAATAAAACCTGTGAAATGATAACAGCATTCCTAACTGGCTGCTTGACCTTTCCTTAATCGTTATAACATTTACAAATTCCTCCTGGTTCTTCTCACACACTCTTTACTTTAACCAACACCAAAACTTACTCCTGGGCGCGACACACCGTCGCTAATGGTGGTTCTCCGATGACTCCGAGAATGAGGGAGGGAATTTAGTCTACTATTTATTATTATTAATAATTCAATTAGTAGACAACAAGGAAATTATTAACGAATGAAATTGAAAAAAGGTGCAAGATATACCAGAGAACAATGCGTTATTTCCTCCAAACTCGACTAGCTCGGATGTGTATTGCAGATTTGCCTGTACTCCGATTAAATTGGATAAATAAATCAATTAATATATAGACAATGGTGTTTATTAAATAAAATTTTAGAAAGCAATCGCTATTTATGATAGTGCAATCCTAAAATTACTTGAATGCAAGCTCCTTTTACGTTCTTAGGATAGTCGTTAACTACCTTAAATACCTTAACGAGATTACAAATTGAGCATACTATTTATTATTAATAATAAGTCCAATAGTAAGTATCAAGGAAAGAATTTTACGAATGAAAAGAAAAATGTAATGTCAAATATACCATAAAACATCACATTCTTTCATGCATACTCGGCTAGCATGGACGTGTATTGCGGGGTTGCCTATACTCCGATTATCAATTTTCAATTATTTATTGCGGCGAAACTAAGGCCCATTCAGAGAAACGCCGTTAAATTTTTTCATTACTCTACTTCCTGCACCACTGCAAAAAGTTTCATCAAAACCCCCGGACAAAAGTGAGAGTCTCTCCTTGTTAGAATACTACTCGTTAGGAACGGCTAAATACACTAAATGATCTACACTGATATGATCGCCGATTGTATGAGAAGTAGCTTCGCGTATGGCACTGTATCGAATGCCGTCCTAAAAACTAGCAAAATGTCATCTGGCCTAAAGCCTTTGTCGGCTGCTTGCATCATATCATGACTAAATGGCTATCACAGAAGCGACCTTGAAGGAAACCATGCTGACTGCGCGTGGTTGCAATGTTTTCATATGTGCAAGAGAACTTAAGCAAGTAGTAGTTTGGTTAGTGAAGCGGACAATATCCATCTGCGTAGTACATTATTTCCCCATAAACAAGCTGATTCTTGATTTTGCGGCAGGAATTTGGACCTCGTGACCAATGACCAAATAGCTAAGTAATCCTAGGTTAATAAGTGCGAGAGAATGAGCTTGAATAAAACAAACGCGAAAATAATAACGCAAAGAGTATTATCAAAGAAATCGATCCACGCGGTGGTCTGCCTAGAATATCGTACCAGTTTTATTCGTATAAATTTAGAAAAAAATTATAAGATACAAACAGGCAGTTAATCATGTATCTATGGAACAGGAAGGTTAATCTGTTGGCCGGTAAATGCGAAGACAGTTCAGAGGAATTAGACTGTGATGATTTCATTCTATGTATAATCTAACTTCTATTAATTTACTTTTAAAGTTTAAGGTGATTTTAAGAAAAGACGAGATTAGTAATTTGGAAGAAGGCGGAGAGTTCATATGGATCAGGCAAATTGAATAAATATTGGCAATAAAAAGAATTGAAATTATTCCTCATTATAGTGCTGCACTTTTATGTAGCAAATACAACGTAATTGTATTGAGGAAATTCCACCAAGAGACTTTAGTAGTATCGATTCAACTTAATGTAGAATAGAACGTACCACGTGCACTAGTATTTTTTAAAAAAACTTCCATATGGAAAGCAAATAATTCCAATGCCTGCCAAAGATGAGTGAATTCTTCATCTTATCTCTTTCCGGAAGGTTCAATAATTACAAATACCGATTAAAGTTAGTTGGATTAAAAAGACACCTGGCTAGTTAAGTTAAATGTATGCAGGAACAGAGTATGTCAGCTGAAACCGTATTGTGTCTCATCCTTTTATGCAAAGATACCGGTTAATCTGCCAGAGAGCTAAGAGTAATTATATTTTACGAGTAAAAGTTGCTTGCATACTGCAAGCTATCCGTTGAATACAGTATCATACCAAGTACTGCCTCAGTTCAAATTTAAAACTTCGCGCCAAAGACCGCCTGGCGACGAACTAAGAACCCGATCGTGAGAGAAGACAGCAAATAATATTAGATAAGTGCCATCCTTACTTGTTCCAAAGTTTCGATTCAATATCTTATCGGGAAGGTCCCACGCCTCTGTCACCATTCCGGGTTTTATCTTTCCAGCTTATCGGGAAGCCATTTAAAAAAATCGTCCAATGCATTTCTTATGGAAGAATTTTGCATCCACCTGGCGTCGAACTCACTGTCATTTGGCTACATTTTTTCCATGAGAAGCATAGAAGACTACCTCAACTTCAACCTCCGAAATTTTGGTTACTCCATCTTAACATTAGTGCCTCAAAATAATTTTCAAAAATCCGCGCAATGCATTCTTATGGGAAAATTGCGATTTTTGGGAATTTCTGGCATCGAACCCATGATAGCTAGCGTCGAAGTCTGCATTATTCTGGCATCTAGAGTGTAGGGCCAGTACGTCGAAAAAATCTGACGTCGATGGCGCTTGTGGAACATGGTCAGAATTCGTATCCCCTATATATATATATCTATATATATAGGTACGAGTAAAAGTTGCTTGCATACTGCAAGCTATCCGTTGAATACAGTATCATACCAAGTACTGCCTCAGTTCAAATTTAAAACTTCGCGCCAAGACCGCCTGGCGACAACTAAGAACCCGATCGTGAGAGAAGACAGCAAAATAATATTAGATAAGTGCCATCCTTACTTGTTCCAAAGTTTCGATTCAATATCTTATCGGGAAGGTCCCACGCCTCTGTCACCATTCCGGGTTTTATCTTTCCAGCTTATCGGGAAGCCATTTAAAAAATCGTCCAATGCATTTCTTATGGAAGAATTTTGCATCCACCTGGCGTCGAACTCACTGTCATTTGGCTACATTTTTTCCATGAGAAGCATAGAAGACTACCTCAACTTCAACCTCCGAAAGTTTGGTTACTCTATCTTAACGATAAGTGCCTCAAAATAATTTTCAAAAATCCGCGCAATGCATTCTTATGGGAAAATTGTGATTTTTGGGACTTTCTGGTATCGAACCCATGATAGCTAGCGTCGATGTCTGAATTATTCTGGCGTCTAGAGCGTAGGGCCAGTGCGTCGAAAAAATCTGACGTCGATGGCGCTTGTGGAACATGGTCAGAATTCGTATCCCCTATAAATATATATATAGGTATATCCGGAGAGTTAGCTATATATAATAGATATATATATATATATACGAGTAAAAGTTGCTTGCATACTGCAAGCTAATTGGTACAAATTTAACAATAAGTTCCCCTTACGGGTGTCATCTTCGAAGCTTATCTAGCAAAATTCTTAACAATTGCCGCAATACATTTCTTACGTGAGAAATTTTCATCCATGTGGCATCGAACTCACGGTCATATGCAACCTTTCTTCCACTGGTTCTATAGAAAACTACTTCAAACGCAAACGCTGTGATTTTGAATAGTCTCCTGCATTGAGAAAGGCCTCAAAACAATTTTTTAAAATTTGCGTAAATGACCACCTGGCGTCGAACACAGGACCCATCTGTGAGAGACAATGGCATACGAATAATAGATAAGCGCCACTCTGACGTGTTTCAAAGTTTCAAATCAGTATCTTATCGGTAAGGTCATAAAATAAGATTCCGTTATTCCCGTTTGAAATGCATGGTAGAATCGGAATGACACTCTTGCATCGAACCAAGGACCACTGCAGAAACGGCGAATAACATGAAAGAATGTTCTCAAACGCCTCTGTCACCATTCCGGGTTTTATCTTTCCAGCTTATCGGGAAGGATTTAAAAAAAATCATCCAAGATTTCACCAATGCATTTCTTACGGAAGCATTTCGAACCCACCTGGCGTCGAAAACACGGTCATTTGCTAACATTTCTTCCTTTGATACTATGGAAGACCATCTCATCTGCAAATGCCGTAATTTTGATTGCTCTATCGCATCGAGAACGGTCTCAAAACAGATTGCAAATATTCGCGCTAATGACCGCCTAGCGTCGAACTCAGGACCCTTCTGTTAAAGAAAATAGCGAATTAATATTAGGTGAGTGCCATTATGACTTATTCCAAAGTTTCAATTCAATATCTTATCGGGAAGGTCCTAAAATAAGATTCCGTTTTCCCCGTATGAAATGCATGGTGGAATCGGAATGACCCTCTTGCATCGAACCAAGGACCACTAGACGGACTGTTAAATTCATGTAATAATGTTTTCAAACGCCTCCGTCGCCACACGGAGTTTGATCTTTCCAGGTTATCGGGAAGGCATTGAAAAAAATGACAAAAATTGCAGCAATGCATTTCTTATGGAAGAATTTCGGACCCACCTGGAGTCGAAGTCACGGTCATTTGGCAACATTTCTACCATTCGTAATATAGATGACTACCTCAATGTCAACCTCCGAGATTTTGGTTCCTCTATCTTAACGATAAGTGCCTCAAAAAGTTTTCAAAAATCCACGCAATGCATTCTTATGGGAAAATTGCGATTTTTGGGACATTCTAGTATCGAACCCATGACACCTAGCGTCGATGTCTGCATTATTCTGGCATCTAGAGTGTAGGGCCAGTACGTCGTAAAAATCTGACGTCGACGTTCCTCGTGGAACATGTTCAGAATTCGTATCCCCTATATATATATATATATATATATATATATATATATATAGGTATATCCGGAGAGTTAGCTATATATAATAGATATTTATAATGATAAAATGGTTTTATTCTTCATTATTATTCAATATACTGTGTTATTAACTAAACGTTTAATGTAACTGTCCTTTACTATTCCAATTTTTAGAAAGCTAATCGTTTGAAGTGAAAGCCATAATAAGAAGGCGGTTACTAATAATTAAAAAAAGGATCCTCCAACACATTGACATTTTTTAAATCCAATCACTAGTGTCCGAGTAAATCACGATAATATTATCTTCACGGTGAGAATGTGCTATACACGTAAGCGTTAGTGAATGGGTTTGTGATCGTGTGTGGTGTTCATGAGAGAAAAACAAACTCTCCAATTACAATTATTACTAAAACAATATCTAATTCATCCATCGCCATAAAAGTTAAATATTAAGATAAAAATTGTGTAAATTGATGTAAGAATTTATCTTGTGGAACATTAACAATTTCTAAGAGTTTATTTCTGAGGAAGTACTTGGTTGCATGTGACGAAAACGAATTTAACGGAAGTAAATGTAAACCGAAAAGTTCTCAAAATGATCACGATATCCGAATTCGGAAAGTGTTTCGACTTAAAAATTGTATGCATAATTAATAATATATGATGAATTCTCTTTCCGGTGATTGTACTTAAAAATTAATAAATTCAAATCTCAGAAGAAAATTAAAACCCCTGAAATGTTAACAGCATTCCTAACTGGCTGCTTGACCATACCTTAATCGTTCTAACATTAACAAATTCCTCCTGGTTCTTCTCACACACTCTTTACCTTAACCAACACCATAACTTACTCCTGGGCGCGACATACCGTCGCTAATGGTGGTTCTCCGATGAAACAGCCGATGAGGGAGGGAAGGGGGGGATTGGGGGGGAAACCCTAATAACCCTAAGAAGTGGACCCTCCAGGCCGTTGTGACGTGCTATAGGGTTCACCTCTATGCCTAGAGGGCCCCCTGCCACAACTTCAAGGACAAGCTCCGACCTCATAGACAGAAAGAACGAGCAGGTGAGAAGTGAGTGCTTAGTTACCTCACCCCTGCAGAAGAAGGTGAAAGAAAGGCCCCTGAAATAGATGCCTGCGACTGTAGGCCTAAGAGTAGGCTAGGTTTGTAGGGAATGCCTTCCCCACGCCCCCTACAGAGCAGGTGGTTAGTACATCTATGGTGCACTTTTAAGAAAACTACTGCAAACTGTTATCAAATTCATTGCAACATTGGCTGTGATATGGCTGCAATAGTCTATTGTTAACGTTTAGAGTTAAAAAAAATGTTGAATGTAAATTATATGTTAAGTGGACGGTTAAATTCTCATCTTTATATAAAATGCAGAAGATATTTAAATCAAAGATCGAAATTGTCGCTTAGGCTTAAAGCAACAGTAACTGCTGTTGTAAGCACAAATCTTGAGTTAATTAGACTTGTTTGATGAAGTAGAGGAACATTAGTTCATCTGAAGAGAAAAGAAACTGAGTACTTACGTGTAATTCTGGAGTTAATGATGATGGAATTTCCTGTAGGAAAAGAGAATAAATTGTTTAACTGATGGAATTCCCTTAATGTAAACAGTAATTCAATAATCACCCACATTTGTAACATTGTTATACTTTTTTTAAGAAATCACGGAATTCATACAAAAAGTTGATCTTCTTCTTAGAGAAACAGTTTATGGGAAAGTCTGCTTTTGTGCGTGATTCTATGACTTACACAATTCCTTCCTTTCTGAAATTATCACATCGGAAAGTTGCCTAAAATCCCAATTAATTCTTAATAAAAACTGCAAATCTTCAAATAGAATGCCAACTGAAGTGTCGGATATTCTCCTTTAATATAACTATTGTTCGTTTTGTTATTCAATGTTTTATATGCGACCATTATAAACTTATACTAAAATATCGCTTTCTTGTAAATGAAGAGCAAAAGTAATGTCCGTTTAATAATTACAACACGATTTCTTGCTTAGCATATGTCTCTGAAAAAAAATCTTGTGAATGAAAATATTAGAGTATCCAGCGGATTAAGTTGGTACCCGTGAACTCCAGAAAGTGCAGCGCTAGGGATAAATTTATTTGTAAAATGCTACGAAAAAAGGCAAAGGTAACGAAGATGATCTCATACGCAGGTTAGGAATCTTTCAAAGAAAGAATACCAGAAGCTAGATTGAGCTTGACAAATTTTGAGACATCGTGTGCTATTTCGGCCGATTCAATTACGAGCAAAAAAATAAGAGAATTAGATGCTAGAGCAAGTCGTGCTTTGGATTCATATTTAAAATGTTTTGCGTTCCCCACAGAACGTTTTTGGGGGCTGCAAATGATAAATGAGCAATATTAAGTTATAACTAAAGAAATTGTTTATGTACAGACCGGAGGTGAAACTAAGATAATGATAAATGTAATATTTACTGTGTTTGTTTACCTAACTTAGAAAGAACTTGTACTTGAGAAAAGACTCGAAGGTCAGTGAAAACAGGCCATTTTAGAGGGGCTAATGTCTTAACGGTGAAGGAAAAAAGAGCCAGCTGTCCTTGGAGATGATAACGAAGTCGTTTTCCTAAAATATCAATGTACACTTCACTGTCCTTTGATTTTCATTGAATACAAACAAAGGTGAAAAGGAAAGTGCCTCCCTCGTTTCAAGAAGTACTGACTGGCAGGTGAAGCAAGAAGCGTACAAGAGAAACGGAAAGTCCTAATGATACCGAAACACTCGTCATGATAAAAAAACATAGTTGCGAAAACCCGAAAAATACGAAGTTATCTTTTCTAAGAATGTCTTTCTCAAACATATTTATACATTTAAAAATTGCTGGATTTATCCACTTCATGCATTTACATTTGAGGAGATAGTTGACTCAAAAGATCAAATTGTTTGTATCGTTTGAAACAAGCGTCTCTATCGATGTAAGTGAGAGACCAGGAGAGGATCATCAGTTAGAGCGTTAAAATCTACGCAAGTCCTGTTTTAAATCGTTGAGCTTTATGTAGATCAAAAGAATAACATTAAAATATTGATAAAATTTACCAATAATATATGAAACCAAAGACGAAAAGGTGGTGAATCTTTAAATTGCTTTCGAATTTTGATTAATATAGCAGATGCTCCTAAACACATAAAATTTCATTTCACTGCTGATTATAAAACATTCTGGAGATGATGAAAAAATTAAACGATATTTAAAATAATTGTTGATTAAAATCCCTCCAACAATACAGTTCCTGGTTCTCGAGCAGTTAAGAAAAAAATATTACATTATGTTCCTTTATTCAACCAATCTCTTTAAGCAGCTAATTAATTACTAGGAGTATTCATCGTCTTTCATTTGGTAAAGGATTAAATTATTTCAAACATTTAATAATTAATATTTTAACCTTAGAAGTGATGAATAGCCATAAATCTTCTTCTTGTAAATTGGTCGTTAAATTTAATTACAAAAGCAACTCAAAATACTAGCTGATTATTTTAAATATATTTAGAATGGGAATGGCGTCTTGTACAATTTGGTATGGTTTCGCAGTGATATTTTCCTGAGAGCCAAAAAACATTTCCATGTTAACAGTTGCTCTGTGCTAAGAATTTTGCCTAAACGAATTAATACGCGAATTTATATTTTTATTTAATACCATGATAACGGTACCACACGGTTTTTCCGCACAGAAAGGAGTACTTTTCATCTAATATAGTGAAGAGATTAGCAGTTCATATGTTTGTAATGGAAAAAAGTTTAAGAAAAGAATTCATTATTGGTCACGACTAAGCTGCTCAAAGAAAATTTTAAACTCCATATGCAATTCGAAATAATCAATTTCAAATGTGGCTTCAAATCGCACTATAAATACCATTTCTTTTTAACGGAAGAATTTAATAATGTTATATTTCCTGCTGAAAATAAGTTTCCCCAAAAAGCGTTCTTTCATGCAAAACTTTCCTTCTGAAACATGTTAATATACATTGGCTGTTACACGATAAATAACGGACCAATAATGCATTTCGTGCCAGCCGATATACCATGTTATCCCTTTTAATAAACCAATCAGTTTCAACTGGTTTAGATCCGTTAATTAACAACCGAAAATACAACCACTCAAATTCTACACTTTAGGAATAATAATGATCCATCAGAAGAAGAAATGCAAAAGAGAAAAACTCTTAACTGCTCACCATTTGTGGTTCTCCGGGTGTTCTTGTTCCTGCTTACTCCTCATAAGTGCCTTTCCACGATCACATAGAAGAAACTCCCAAGCAATAGAAGTGCCGAAAGGGAAGGATGTCAGAATCTGGAAAAATAGAAACGCTAAATTAATTCATTTGCGAATAGCAATGGGGTAATATTGTGTGGTATTATAATCTAGGGTATTATTGTGTTGTGCATATATAAATGCGAGCAATTGGCAAAGATAATGATTCATTTAGGATTATTGTTAAGATCATATTTAACAGTAACCTGTTCTACATCATAACTATTACAGTAAAATTATTTTTATATTTTATTCAATTTATTAATAAGCACGACATACATAAAGAAATAATGGCTATATTTCAAATTGAGGGTACACTAAACGAAATCTGTATGCACTGAAATCAATGTGAAGTATAATTATTAAATGATTTCCGGCGTTCAAATGCGCTAATTCAGTTCAGTGTAAAAACAGAAAGAACTCAAAAAGAAAAACATGCATCTCTCACTTGCGCGCAGGTACCGAGATCGATGGAGATATTCATCAGAGGAACCGCCCGGCAAGTAGGAGTTCCAGATTCAAGACCTTCCTTTCCCTTCCATTTCTTACACATCTACGAAAATCTTCTACAATGCATTACTTATCAGAGATAAAAAACGAAAATTCTAAGGAAACTATCCTTTGATCTTTACTTCCGTTTAAATTAAGTATTCAATAAAAAATGTCCCCAAAGGCAATTAAATATAGAATACTGATATAGGCCAGTTTCGAATACTAAATTCCCTCCATTTCTTCCACAACTACGAAAACCGTACACAATGCATTATTCATCAGAGATAAAAAGAACAAAAAGAAAATTCTAAGACGGCCATCTTTTGATGAAAACTTCCGTTTAAATTACGTATTTAATAAAAAATTCCAAATTGAAATTAAATATAGAATACTGATAGAGGCCGGTTTCGATCCGTAAATCAAGCCACAGAAATATTGGAACTGGTTTAATTAGCTAAGGAATCCAAAGTCAGCTTGAAATTCAAATGAAGATTTCCGTTACGATGTCGGTCGGAAATATTTTCGACTCATTCTAGTAAAAAAACCCCCGAAAATTGTTTTCCACCTTAATACAGCAAATATTCGAGGAGTAAAAGTGGTATCGGAAAAATTCGAAGGATTACCTTGGGCTTTCGTCAAATAACGTCTCTAGAAGTTCAGAATCGTAAATTCATTTCTTTAATATAATTTGCGAGACGAGATAAAAAATAAACGTATATAGCTAAATCATCGGACGATGAATGATGGTAAGAAAATCATGAAGACGAGTCATCTCGATATCTTCTATCGACGAATAATCGGGATAGTAAATCATCTATAGTCAATCGTGAGAGTATTACGTAACGAAAAAAACATGTACACTAACGATTGTCACAAAAATAACAACTTAAAAACTGTAACATCAATTATTGTCTTTAAACTAAGAATTAATTCAAGCAAGATTCATTTATGTTACTTACCGAAACTGGAGAAATCCCCGAGAAGTCCTGCGGCCATCTTGACGTCGGAAGATGTCTTTCCAACCCTTAATTTAACTATAAATAATTTAAGAGGTTCTAATTTGATAACTTACTATGTAAAACTTAAATTATGCTACACAATTACTAGATATAGAATCTACTAACCTCCAAGAAATTTGAATTCTAACGGTTTTTTTTCGTAAAAATTCTTCAGCATGTCAACACCAGGCGAAGTTTCTAGATCAACTAAAGTTTAAATCTAAAAAATCAACGGATCAACGAAACGGTGAGATCTGATTGGTTGTTATTTCTCGCAGTTACTTTTACTGTCACCCCTCCCACTTTTCCCCCTGCCGGAGAAAGTTGTAACTTATAAGTAATAATAAATTGTTATTAAATTAGAAATATATTTATTTAAACATATTATAAGTTTAATTTAAAAAATATTGGAATAAATTTCGATCCTCTAAAACCTAGTACTTAAAATCGGCGTAAAATAGTTGATAGCTCCGTGTGTCGTAATTATGACTTACGTTCAACCTATGGTATGAGCAACGGTACGAGAAACATAATGAATTCCAATCATTCAAGTTATGAAACTATGCAATGTGATCTAAAAGAATTAATGCAATGACTACGCAATTAATAAATAAACATATGGTTAGTTGCTGTATTTTAATATCTTCCATCTCATATGAGAAACATATCAGATAATAAAATTTAATTTTTAGAATTTACTTAAAATTTTATATTTAGAACGTAAGGAAAATCAAGCTTTAAAAGTTTTGGAAAATAAATTATATTAGCGCGCATTGATTTCTTAATACGAATTTTTTGATGATACCCAGATCTGGCGTGATTCCAAGTAAGACTTCTGTTTAGTTACTATGTGTTTAACGTAAGTTAAACTAAATACTTCGAATTCACTTTGAAGGTTTTATCAAGAAAATGGTAGATAAAATTTATTACATACGTTTCGTACGTCTAAGTTACACACGTGATATATTTCTGAGTTGCGGGGATTCGTAATGTAACAATAATGAGATAAGAACGGGAATAAGGATTTGAATATTTAAGCCTTTACGTCATATGGTGGTCATTAAAATTAATCAATACAATATGTATATCAAAGAGATATGAGTCGTTACATCCAAGCTATCACACCGATTATTTCCATGCATTACATTCGAGTTAAACAAAGAGAGGCACAAAAGGCACAAAACTTGTATTAATATCCTCTATGTCAGTTCATCTGAACAGAAAAGAAACTGAGTACTCACGTGTAGTTCTGAAGTTAATGATGACGGACCTACCTGTGGAAAAAGAGAACGAATTCTTTAATAGGTAGAGTTCCCTTCATATCCTCCCAAATCTTTTAAACATTTTCTGACAATTGTTACATTGTTATACATTTTTACTTTCTCATCAGTAAGTAATAATCAGAATCTACACGAAAGCCTTCAGAACTTCTCTTCAGGGACACAATTCATGAAATAATCTACTGTAGTGCGCGATCCTTTCAGTTACCCAATTCTCTTCTGAATTAATTCTTCAGGCCGATAAATATCTAGTGAATGAGAGTATTACATCATAAAATGCGAGGAGTTAGTGAAGTTAGATTACTACGAAGAAAACATTGTACTCCGAATTTCGTTAACCATCAACAATTATTTCTAACCATCTGTCAAACAAACGTGAGAATACAATAGAATCTTAACAAAAGTATTAAGTCAATCTAATTTTAGGTCGTAATGAAATTTGCATGGCACATATTATGTAAGAATACTATTATTTGAAAGAGAATAAATTGGAATCCGCTGTTAATTGATAAGAGTTTCGGAGGGATGTTCCCAGAAGGTGTTAGCTGTCCTTTCTAGGAATTGGTGCCAGACGGCCATCAGTATGTCGACGATTGAAATGTTTTCCGAACCATCTACTTCACCAAAACTTGTTAACTCACGAAAAGGACTACAATCGCAAAAGAATATTTGATCTAAAAGTTTCTGATTATAAATTTCTGAATGTTTGTACTAGCTGACGATAATAAGCTAGAGACGAAATAATCAACTTCCTGTTTACGAATTTAACGAATAGCAAACGGACACACCATATCACAATACGAATCCGACATTAGTCAATAAGATTCGAACTCTAGTTGAAATGAAAAATCTCGCTAAAACATCCAGTAAAAACACGGCACATTTACACTCTTAAATATGAATTTTCAGACTCCCTGCAGTATATTTAAGCATGGTTGCAAGTGATACAAATGAGCGATATTAAGTTAAAACACAATAAATATTTATGGACACATTAGAGGAGAAAATATAATAATAATACATGTAGTATTTACGGTAATTTAGGAGAAAGCCGATCTTGGATGTACACTCGAAGGTCAGTGAAAACACGGCTATTTAAGAGGGACTAATGTCTTTACAGTGAAAGAAAGGAAGAGCCAACTGTCCTTGGATGATAACAAAGTCAATAAAAATATCAGTGTACACTTCATTGCCTCTCATTTTCATTGATTGTAAATAAAGGCAAAAAGGAAAGTGTCTTATGACGAATAGGGAGTGAATAAGAGGAAAAGTGACTTACGAGGGGTCCAAAATAAACAAGACAAAAGAAAATCCTAAGGACACCAAAACATTTCTCCTGCTAAAAAATTTGATGGAACAATCTAAAAAGATCGTAACGAATTAATTATTCATGGAAACATTTGATGTCACGATTTGAGTTTCTTAAATAGGAATATATAAGGAAATTCATCATCGACAGTAACGAGAGTTGATATTCACTTGATGCATCAGAAAACTGAACACATAAATTGTCATTACGCTACTTATTATAATATTGACATCATAAATTGATTGTCATTACACTGCTTATTATAAAATAATCGAGAGATAATGACCAAAAATTAAACGTTATCTAAATTACTTTTAGATTAATATCTCAACAAAAATGACGTTTCTTGTTCTTGACAGAAATTAGAAAATATTAATTAACTTCATTCGAAAGATAATTTAGGATTATTTTCTTTTGCCAGAAAACTATTTGCTGGTTAACCGTTCTCTCCTTTTAATCGCTTTGTCTCCTACGAATTGATATAAGTAGAATGTTGTGGGGGACAGAAGAGACCAATGCAACCCTTCGTTTTCACTGATAACCTACTCAGATTTTCTAAATTTAATATTAATACATTTTATACAGAATGTATACTAGATATATTTAATGTAAAAACAGAATAGAGATTATTAATCGGTAAATAAAATATTATATATTGCTTTTGAATTACTCACCAATTTTGGTTCTCCGGTAATCCTCAACTTCTTCCGTATCAAGCAGAAGAAACTTAGAAGTAAAACAATTGCCGAGGAGGAAAGCATGCTACAATCTGGATCTGGAATAGAAACAGAAGATTAATTTATTAATGAATAGTGAATTTAATTTTATGTGATACCGTATTGTACATTTGTTAGATGAAGTATTGGCCAATGATGATAATTCAAATAAGCAGGATTTTGGTTAAGACCAAATTAAAAAATATCCAATTCCAGGTAGACATCCTTACGGTAGATTCATTCGTAATTTATAAAGTTGATTAACAAGCATGAAAGGCAAAAAGAAAAAGAGGAATACTTAGAGTACGTACTATAGTTATCGTTTTTTTCTGAACTGAGATGAGTATGGAAACTCGATCCAAACAAATATGAATAATAAAGATGTGTTAGTAAAACAATAAAAGATTTGTTTGAAAAACAGTAAATATTAAGTTAACTATTGAAATTCAGTACCCGATTTCTGGTAAGAGAATCGTTAAGTATTGTATTACACCTTGAACATCACCCAAAAATCATTATCTCGAAGAAAACTTCATAATAGATTTCCTCAAAATATCAGATCTAAGAATCTTCTGAGTGACTTCCTTGTAACTGTCTAAGCTATCCGTTGAAAATAAACTCACTCTATTGTGAATTTAAATAACTGAGAACTTCAATGTTAAAAAATCAGATTCGTCTTATATATAATATTATGAATGAAAAATAATTGAAAACTAAAGAAATATGCTAAGAGTTGTTCCGAATTTTAATTTTCAAATTAAAATGCAAAATTTGTTACATATTTGGTTCAAAACACAACTCATAATCTCTAAATGTCGCAGAAATATGACTTGCGCTATAAGTTCTACTGGAAATTAGAATGATATTTACCACTTCATGGCGCAACTGAATTTTTAATTGTAATTTGCGAAACTCTACTTGATCATTATGTGTAAGTTATAGCGACCTTAACTACGATTAAAAGAACAAGTTCCATGAAAATGATTTCTCAATTGAAATTAAACATAAAATACAGGTTCGGCTGGTATTGGAATCACATTTTAGAAACAGAAATAATGACATCGATTTAATTAACAACTAATCGCAAAGTTAAACTTCAAAATTCAAACATAAAATTCCATCGAAATATCGGTTGACAGAAAAAGCTAAAAATAGAAAAATAAAAGTTAAATCTATTCTGGATCTAAACAGCCAGTAAATAAAGGTTTAAACCGGTCACGGAAAGCTATAGAAGCATTAATTTAAACTTTCTTCGGATATTGTCCTTAGAACTTGAGACTAGTGACTTCAAGACTAAAATATCGTCAGTATATAATATATTGGATAACATATAATTGGATAAAATTAGACATAACTGGAATTAATTGCTCAGTAATAAAAGTATTCATGATCATATAAGATGATCAATGTAGTAGTAGAAATCGCAGATCCTTATAAGAGTAGCACTCGTCACGAATAACTATATTCCCTAACCTAACAATGGTTACGTGAATAATAATCAACAGCTCACTAATTAACTATAAAGTCGAAACGAAGGATGACTAAAAGTAATATACATAAGATTAATTAATGTTACTTACCATAACTGAAGAAATCCCTAGGAAGTCCCACGGTATGTAATAGCTCCGGGTTCAAGACCATCCATTTCCCTCCATTTCTTTCACAACTGCAAAAACCGAACACAATACTATATTCATCAGTGATAAAAATGAAAAAAAAAGAAATTCTAAAACAGCCATCTTTTCATGTTAACTTCCGTTTAAATTACGTATTTAATAAAAAAATGTTCCAAATTGAAATTAAATACAGAATACTTATACAGGCCGGATTCGAATCGTTAATCAAAGTAGAGTAATATTGGAATTGCTTTAAGTAGCTAAGGAATGTTGAGTAAATTTGAAATTCAAATGTAACGGAAATGGCGGTGGACGCTACGTTAAGATGGCGGTGGACTACATTTTCGACCCTCTCTAGTAAAAATATCTCCGAAAATTATTCTGAACCTAAATATAGCGAATATCCAAGGAGTAAAAGTTATATCGGAAAAATCGAAGGATTACCTGGGGCTTTCGTCAAAAAAATCTCTAGAAGTTGAGAATCGTAAATTCATTTCATTAATATAAATTGTCGGAGATGGGATAAAAAATAAACATACATAACTGGATCATGGGACGATGAATGATAGTAAGAAAAACATGAAGACGAATAATCGGGATAGTAAATCATCTATAGTCAATCGTGAGAGTCTTACATAACGATAAAAATATGTACACTAACGATTGTCTCTAAAATAACAACTTAAAAACTATAGCATCAATGATTGTCTTTACACTCAGAATTAATTCAATCAAGATTAATTTATGTTACTTACCAAAACTGAAGAAATCTCCGAGAAGTCACACGGCCATCTTGACGTCTGGAGGAGTCTTTATGTCCCTTAATTTAACTATAAATAATTTAAGAGGTTCTAATTTGATAACTTACTATGTAAAACTTAAATTAAGCTACACAATTACTAGATATAGAATCTACTAACCTCCAAGAAATTTGAATTCTAACGGTTTTTTCGTAAAAGTTCTTCAGCATGTCAACACCAGGCGAAGTTTCTAGATCAACTAAAGTTTAAACCTAAAAAATCAACGGATCAACGAAACGGTGAGATCTGATTGGTTGTTATTTCTCGCAGTTACTTTTACTGTCACCCCTCCCACTTTTCCCCCTGCCGGAGAAAGTTGTAACTTATAAGTAATAATAAATTGTTATTAAATTAGAAATATATTTATTTAAACATATTATAAGTTTAATTTAAAAAATATTGGAATAAATTTCGATCCTCTAAAACCTAGTACTTAAAATCGGCGTAAAATAGTTGATAGCTCCTTGTGACGTAATTATGACTTACGTTCAACCTATGGTATGAGCAACGGTACGAGAAACATAATGAATTCCAATCATTCAAGTTATGAAACTATGCAATGTGATCTAAAAAGAATTAATGCAATGACTACGCAATTAATAAATAAACATATGGTTAGTTGCTGTATTTTAATATCTTCCATCTCCTATGTGATTCATAGCAGGTAATGAAATATTTAAAATGTCTACGAAATTTTAATCGATATTATTTTACAATAGAAATATTAGTTACGATAAAATTGATTTAAATATTGTTAAATCCTAATCACTCCACGAAAGATTGCAAAGATACAGCATTTGAAATCAATTATTACCGTTTTATCGTTTTTACTGCAATCTCTCGATATTTCTCTCTCTTTTACACACGTTTTCACTACTGATTCATCAGGTATTTTGAAGCTAGTGATAAAAATATTTCTACCGACTTCTACCGCCAAAATATAAATTTACAGTCCGAAAGGAAAAGGACTGAAGATGAATTAATAAAAAAAGAAATGATGGGGCAGCACAGGAAAACGTATACGAGATGTTTCAATTCGAGATGATCCAGAGAAATCATTTTGGGCATTAACACTGTATTGTTATTCTCAGCGTATTCATTATTAAAACTATGAAACTAATTCTAAGTTTTCAAATAAAGTGAATCATTAGTCCCTTTTTGGATTCCCTAATCAGCACGGCCAACGCTATTCGTCTTGTCTCTATAAGCACGTCGTTGGATATTCTTCCAACTAATCTTCCCAATAATATTGCAATAAATAACTTACCATTGAGAATTCTTCTGGTTCCTTTCAATTTTAATTCAGATTATTGCGTTCGAATACATGAAAATTTAAAAGCACACTTCCAAAGCCCATACAGGTTATGTTATTTGTCCAGCTGCGAAGAAATCCGTTTTTAAAGCTTCTTCACTTCTCTACGAGGCCTTCAGACTTATTATCTTCTCTCGCACAAACGATTTTAATATTCGCGAAGGACATGTTCAAGTTACCGACGCCATTACATGTGCTCCATACTCGGAATATGTGATGCACTACAGCCACCATGATCCTTTTATTTCCACTCACACTTTTTCCAATTATATCACTGAATGTAAAGCTGAATCCAGTCTACACTAACTCCTTTTCACCTTTGTTAAATTTGAAACCCACAGAAAAATGTAAACGGTGCCATTTTGAACACAGTCCACTTAGCGAGACAAAGTACTGAGAAGTTCGAAGGCCACATGACGTGAAGAGCAGGTTTCGTTTGTCAGAATTTTGTAGACCATAATCCTCTTTAAAAGCGCGGAAACACGCCAAGACCTGCTGCCTCAAGAAGAGATTGATCATACACCTAGGAACTTAAAACCTTAAGTATTTCCATCGGTATGTGTCTTAGAAGCCTTAAAAAAGTGATATCTGATGAAAAATCAATCACATTAAGTTTGTGCTGTGAGTGTATATGAAATATCATGTTGTGTTTGTGCATTTTGGATAAAGGTGTGTTTCAGCTCCATGATCGGTGATTTTTCGAAAAGCACGTCGAAGTGTAGCAGTGAGCATAGTCATCGATTGAATAATTATTACTTAAATTGGAGTTCTTATGAAGGCAGGTGTTCACATGGATCTGGACTAAATCTGGGGAATTCTGCGTAAGTCTTTAACTCGGTAGTGTTATGATGCCATTGCAACTGAATGGATGAACTTCCGGTGTGAGATTAATGAATACGGGGTTCTTCGTGCATATCAAGCCGGAATTATATAGGATTGGAAGGTAAGAATGATTATTCTAACAAGGAAATACACGGATATTGTGGTCTATTTCACATACAATCTAAGTTGGGTAATGTAAGGCAATAGACAGAGTATGTCCATAGAAATTGTGAACCATATGATCTCTTCTTTCTAACTTCAGCTTGGTATTCATTATTTACATAATTATAAGCTAATTTAGCTAATTTTAAAGGTTCCGAAGAATGAGTGGTACTCTGGGAATCTTTTAGCTCCACATTTATTTCACCTTAATGCTAAATTAATAGCATTGAGTACCTCTGTAACTTAATTTGTTTAAAGACTGAGTTAAACGTCCACCGAGCCAGAATGCTAAGAGTGGGAGGTTCACGAAATTTTGCTGTAATTTCGGTTGATATTATTATAATGATCAAGCATCACTAACACCTCAATACTTTTCATATTGTCGCCACCATGAACAAAACTGGGGGGATATAATAAGAACATTACTAAGTACTAAAAGATAACTGAAGTATTCTTTATTCCACCGTGTATATTGTCATGAATTTCACAAAGTTACATTTAGCATTACATTAATTATTCTTAATAAAGCATACAATTTTCACGATGAGTTAGCTTGCATTATCACCCTCATGATTCTCAGTTTCTCACTGGTTTGACTCAAAGGTATTTATTTCATAGAAATCAATGCTAATCTATCTTCATAACAAATGTAAATATCTTATGGAATTTCATAGGAAAAATGTATCCCCTACTATTACCTTATTCTCGTATCCCCTATTATACCTAACTATTGAATAGTATTTGTCTTAATCAGGCAGTGATAAAGTTAATTTTTGAAATATGAGTAATTTTTAATCTATTACCTCTTCGAATTATATGAACAATTTTTTTCATGGTTTCATTGTTCTACTTTATCTTGGCACTCCCAAAATCCTACCTCAATAAGAAATATAAAGTCAAAGTATCTTATTCTTCTTCTGCCGTGGTAAACCTCATTCGTTCCTACAACTCATAAAATTCAATATATAGTTATAAATATTATGGCCAATGTATGTTACACTTAGTATTACTTCTGTGAGATAGTTATTATAATACTTTAGCGTTATTTTATTTACTATTATTTGCCTTTGACGGTAATGTCGGTACATTTTATATTTCTCTCTTTGCGTTCTTTCTACATTCCTATTTTCAATTATGTATTTCTCCTTCTCATCTAAATGGATTATACTGATGAATAAAACTGATAAAAAGAAATGTACAATAAGTACATTCCCTACCAAACGTCGAAAGGCTGTTTTCAGTGCATATTTGTAGAGGTATTTCATAAGATGATGACATGGATGATTTCCAGCTCATGAGAAAAGAACGCAAAGAATCTCCCCCCTCATTTTGCCTTGTAAGCCTCATTCTATTTTCGAATTGGCCTTTTTCTAAATACTAAAGTACAGATGTAAGAGAAAGGATAATGAATAATCTACATAAAAAGTAATATTATGTCTCTTGACATGTGGCATCTGAATTATTCAATATATCTGGTTTAATTGTTTCTATGGTTTAAATAAATACCGCAAATGAAATGTATTTATCTTTATAGTATTGAGTGTATATAGTTTTTACTTATTCTTGGAGAAAATGAGATGTTCACTAAGGCTAATGAATTTTCTAAGCTTCGAATAAAAGATGTGTTCTAAAATTTCTAAAAAAAAATATTTCAATCTTTGTTTAACTCGAATGTAATTCATGGAAATAATCGGTGTGATAGCTTGGATGTAACGACTCATATCTCTTTGATATACATATTGTATTGATTAATTTTAATGACCACCATATGACGTAAAGGCTTAAATATTCAAATCCTTATTCCCGTTCTTATCTCATTATTGTTACATTACGAATCCCCGCAACTCAGAAATATATCACGTGTGTAACTTAGACGTACGAAACGTATGTAATAAATTTTATCTACCATTTTCTTGATAAAACCTTCAAAGTGAATTCGAAGTATTTAGTTTAACTTACGTTAAACACATAGTAACTAAACAGAAGTCTTACTTGGAATCACGCCAGATCTGGGTATCATCAAAAAATTCGTATTAAGAAATCAATGCGCGCTAATATAATTTATTTTCCAAAACTTTTAAAGCTTGATTTTCCTTACGTTCTAAATATAAAATTTTAAGTAAATTCTAAAAATTAAATTTTATTATCTGATATGTTTCTCATATGAGATGGAAGATATTAAAATACAGCAACTAACCATATGTTTATTTATTAATTGCGTAGTCATTGCATTAATTCTTTTAGATCACATTGCATAGTTTCATAACTTGAATGATTGGAATTCATTATGTTTCTCGTACCGTTGCTCATACCATAGGTTGAACGTAAGTCATAATTACGACACACGGAGCTATCAACTATTTTACGCCGATTTTAAGTACTAGGTTTTAGAGGATCGAAATTTATTCCAATATTTTTTAAATTAAACTTATAATATGTTTAAATAAATATATTTCTAATTTAATAACAATTTATTATTACTTATAAGTTACAACTTTCTCCGGCAGGGGGAAAAGTGGGAGGGGTGACAGTAAAAGTAACTGCGAGAAATAACAACCAATCAGATCTCACCGTTTCGTTGATCCGTTGATTTTTTAGATTTAAACTTTAGTTGATCTAGAAACTTCGCCTGGTGTTGACATGCTGAAGAATTTTTACGAAAAAAAACCGTTAGAATTCAAATTTCTTGGAGGTTAGTAGATTCTATATCTAGTAATTGTGTAGCATAATTTAAGTTTTACATAGTAAGTTATCAAATTAGAACCTCTTAAATTATTTATAGTTAAATTAAGGGTTGGAAAGACATCTTCCGACGTCAAGATGGCCGCAGGACTTCTCGGGGATTTCTCCAGTTTCGGTAAGTAACATAAATGAATCTTGCTTGAATTAATTCTTAGTTTAAAGACAATAATTGATGTTACAGTTTTTAAGTTGTTATTTTTGTGACAATCGTTAGTGTACATGTTTTTTTCGTTACGTAATACTCTCACGATTGACTATAGATGATTTACTATCCCGATTATTCGTCGATAGAAGATATCGAGATGACTCGTCTTCATGATTTTCTTACCATCATTCATCGTCCGATGATTTAGCTATATACGTTTATTTTTTATCTCGTCTCGCAAATTATATTAAAGAAATGAATTTACGATTCTGAACTTCTAGAGACGTTATTTGACGAAAGCCCAAGGTAATCCTTCGAATTTTTCCGATACCACTTTTACTCCTCGAATATTTGCTGTATTAAGGTGGAAAACAATTTTCGGGGGTTTTTTTACTAGAATGAGTCGAAAATATTTCCGACCGACATCGTAACGGAAATCTTCATTTGAATTTCAAGCTGACTTTGGATTCCTTAGCTAATTAAACCAGTTCCAATATTTCTGTGGCTTGATTTACGGATCGAAACCGGCCTCTATCAGTATTCTATATTTAATTTCAATTTGGAATTTTTTATTAAATACGTAATTTAAACGGAAGTTTTCATCAAAAGATGGCCGTCTTAGAATTTTCTTTTTGTTCTTTTTATCTCTGATGAATAATGCATTGTGTACGGTTTTCGTAGTTGTGGAAGAAATGGAGGGAATTTAGTATTCGAAACTGGCCTATATCAGTATTCTATATTTAATTGCCTTTGGGGACATTTTTTATTGAATACTTAATTTAAACGGAAGTAAAGATCAAAGGATAGTTTCCTTAGAATTTTCGTTTTTTATCTCTGATAAGTAATGCATTGTAGAAGATTTTCGTAGATGTGTAAGAAATGGAAGGGAAAGGAAGGTCTTGAATCTGGAACTCCTACTTGCCGGGCGGTTCCTCTGATGAATATCTCCATCGATCTCGGTACCTGCGCGCAAGTGAGAGATGCATGTTTTTCTTTTTGAGTTCTTTCTGTTTTTACACTGAACTGAATTAGCGCATTTGAACGCCGGAAATCATTTAATAATTATACTTCACATTGATTTCAGTGCATACAGATTTCGTTTAGTGTACCCTCAATTTGAAATATAGCCATTATTTCTTTATGTATGTCGTGCTTATTAATAAATTGAATAAAATATAAAAATAATTTTACTGTAATAGTTATGATGTAGAACAGGTTACTGTTAAATATGATCTTAACAATAATCCTAAATGAATCATTATCTTTGCCAATTGCTCGCATTTATATATGCACAACACAATAATACCCTAGATTATAATACCACACAATATTACCCCATTGCTATTCGCAAATGAATTAATTTAGCGTTTCTATTTTTCCAGATTCTGACATCCTTCCCTTTCGGCACTTCTATTGCTTGGGAGTTTCTTCTATGTGATCGTGGAAAGGCACTTATGAGGAGTAAGCAGGAACAAGAACACCCGGAGAACCACAAATGGTGAGCAGTTAAGAGTTTTTCTCTTTTGCATTTCTTCTTCTGATGGATCATTATTATTCCTAAAGTGTAGAATTTGAGTGGTTGTATTTTCGGTTGTTAATTAACGGATCTAAACCAGTTGAAACTGATTGGTTTATTAAAAGGGATAACATGGTATATCGGCTGGCACGAAATGCATTATTGGTCCGTTATTTATCGTGTAACAGCCAATGTATATTAACATGTTTCAGAAGGAAAGTTTTGCATGAAAGAACGCTTTTTGGGGAAACTTATTTTCAGCAGGAAATATAACATTATTAAATTCTTCCGTTAAAAAGAAATGGTATTTATAGTGCGATTTGAAGCCACATTTGAAATTGATTATTTCGAATTGCATATGGAGTTTAAAATTTTCTTTGAGCAGCTTAGTCGTGACCAATAATGAATTCTTTTCTTAAACTTTTTTCCATTACAAACATATGAACTGCTAATCTCTTCACTATATTAGATGAAAAGTACTCCTTTCTGTGCGGAAAAACCGTGTGGTACCGTTATCATGGTATTAAATAAAAATATAAATTCGCGTATTAATTCGTTTAGGCAAAATTCTTAGCACAGAGCAACTGTTAACATGGAAATGTTTTTTGGCTCTCAGGAAAATATCACTGCGAAACCATAACAAATTGTACAAGACGCCATTCCCATTCTAAATATATTTAAAATAATCAGCTAGTATTTTGAGTTGCTTTTGTAATTAAATTTAACGACCAATTTACAAGAAGAAGATTTATGGCTATTCATCACACAATACGGTTTCTATCATTCTAAGGTTAAAATATTAATTATTAAATGTTTGAAATAATTTAATCCTTTACCAAATGAAAGACGATGAATACTCCTAGTAATTAATTAGCTGCTTAAAGAGATTGGTTGAATAAAGGAACATAATGTAATATTTTTTTCTTAACTGCTCGAGAACCAGGAACTGTATTGTTGGAGGGATTTTAATCAACAATTATTTTAAATATCGTTTAATTTTTTCATCATCTCCAGAATGTTTTATAATCAGCAGTGAAATGAAATTTTATGTGTTTAGGAGCATCTGCTATATTAATCAAAATTCGAAAGCAATTTAAAGATTCACCACCTTTTCGTCTTTGGTTTCATATATTATTGGTAAATTTTATCAATATTTTAATGTTATTCTTTTGATCTACATAAAGCTCAACGATTTAAAACAGGACTTGCGTAGATTTTAACGCTCTAACTGATGATCCTCTCCTGGTCTCTCACTTACATCGATAGAGACGCTTGTTTCAAACGATACAAACAATTTGATCTTTTGAGTCAACTATCTCCTCAAATGTAAATGCATGAAGTGGATAAATCCAGCAATTTTTAAATGTATAAATATGTTTGAGAAAGACATTCTTAGAAAAGATAACTTCGTATTTTTCGGGTTTTCGCAACTATGTTTTTTTATCATGACGAGTGTTTCGGTATCATTAGGACTTTCCGTTTCTCTTGTACGCTTCTTGCTTCACCTGCCAGTCAGTACTTCTTGAAACGAGGGAGGCACTTTCCTTTTCACCTTTGTTTGTATTCAATGAAAATCAAAGGACAGTGAAGTGTACATTGATATTTTAGGAAAACGACTTCGTTATCATCTCCAAGGACAGCTGGCTCTTTTTTCCTTCACCGTTAAGACATTAGCCCCTCTAAAATGGCCTGTTTTCACTGACCTTCGAGTCTTTTCTCAAGTACAAGTTCTTTCTAAGTTAGGTAAACAAACACAGTAAATATTACATTTATCATTATCTTAGTTTCACCTCCGGTCTGTACATAAACAATTTCTTTAGTTATAACTTAATATTGCTCATTTATCATTTGCAGCCCCCAAAAACGTTCTGTGGGGAACGCAAAACATTTTAAATATGAATCCAAAGCACGACTTGCTCTAGCATCTAATTCTCTTATTTTTTTGCTCGTAATTGAATCGGCCGAAATAGCACACGATGTCTCAAAATTTGTCAAGCTCAATCTAGCTTCTGGTATTCTTTCTTTGAAAGATTCCTAACCTGCGTATGAGATCATCTTCGTTACCTTTGCCTTTTTTCGTAGCATTTTACAAATAAATTTATCCCTAGCGCTGCACTTTCTGGAGTTCACGGGTACCAACTTAATCCGCTGGATACTCTAATATTTTCATTCACAAGATTTTTTTTCAGAGACATATGCTAAGCAAGAAATCGTGTTGTAATTATTAAACGGACATTACTTTTGCTCTTCATTTACAAGAAAGCGATATTTTAGTATAAGTTTATAATGGTCGCATATAAAACATTGAATAACAAAACGAACAATAGTTATATTAAAGGAGAATATCCGACACTTCAGTTGGCATTCTATTTGAAGATTTGCAGTTTTTATTAAGAATTAATTGGGATTTTAGGCAACTTTCCGATGTGATAATTTCAGAAAGGAAGGAATTGTGTAAGTCATAGAATCACGCACAAAAGCAGACTTTCCCATAAACTGTTTCTCTAAGAAGAAGATCAACTTTTTGTATGAATTCCGTGATTTCTTAAAAAAAGTATAACAATGTTACAAATGTGGGTGATTATTGAATTACTGTTTACATTAAGGGAATTCCATCAGTTAAACAATTTATTCTCTTTTCCTACAGGAAATTCCATCATCATTAACTCCAGAATTACACGTAAGTACTCAGTTTCTTTTCTCTTCAGATGAATTAATGTTCCTCTACTTCATCAAACAAGTCTAATTAACTCAAGATTTGTGCTTACAACAGCAGTTACTGTTGCTTTAAGCCTAAGCGACAATTTCGATCTTTGATTTAAATATCTTCTGCATTTTATATAAAGATGAGAATTTAACCGTCCACTTAACATATAATTTACATTCAACATTTTTTTTAACTCTAAACGTTAACAATAGACTATTGCAGCCATATCACAGCCAATGTTGCAATGAATTTGATAACAGTTTGCAGTAGTTTTCTTAAAAGTGCACCATAGATGTACTAACCACCTGCTCTGTAGGGGGCGTGGGGAAGGCATTCCCTACAAACCTAGCCTACTCTTAGGCCTACAGTCGCAGGCATCTATTTCAGGGGCCTTTCTTTCACCTTCTTCTGCAGGGGTGAGGTAACTAAGCACTCACTTCTCACCTGCTCGTTCTTTCTGTCTATGAGGTCGGAGCTTGTCCTTGAAGTTGTGGCAGGGGGCCCTCTAGGCATAGAGGTGAACCCTATAGCACGTCACAACGGCCTGGAGGGTCCACTTCTTAGGGTTATTAAGGTTTCCCCCCCAATCCCCCCCTTCCCTCCCTCATCGGCGGAGTCATCGGAGAACCACCATTAGCGACGGTATGTCGCGCCCAGGAGTAAGTTTTGGTGTTGGTTAAAGTAAAGAGTGTGTGAGAAGAACCAGGAGGAATTTGTAAATGTTATAACGATTAGGGAAAGGTCAAGCAGCCAATTAGGAATGCTGGTAACATTTCAGGGGTTTTAATTTTCTTCTGAGATTTGAATTTATTAATTTTTAAGTACAATCACCGGAAAGAGAATTCATCATATATTATTAATTATGCATAAAATTTTTAAGTCGAAACACTTTCCGAATTCGGATATCGTGATCATTTTGAGAACTTTCCGGTTTACATATACTTCCGTTAAATTCGTTTTCGTCACATGCAACCAAGTACTTCCTCAGAAATAAACTCTTAGAAATTGTTAATGTTCCACAAGATAAATTCTTACATCAATTTACACAATTTTTATCTTAATATTTAACTTTTATGGCGATGGATGAATTAGATATTGTTTTAGTAATAATTGTAATTGGAGAGTTTGTTTTTCTCTCATGAACACCACACACGATCACAAACCCATTCACTAACGCATACGTGTATAGCACATTCTCACCGTGAAGATAATATTATCGTGATATACTCGGACACTAGTGTTTGGAATTAAAAAATGTCAATGTGTTGGAGGATCCTTTTTTTTAATTATTAGTAACCGCCTTCTTATTATGGCTTTCACTTCAAACGATTAGCTTTCTAAAAATTGGAATAGAAAAGGACAATTACATTAAACGTTTAGTTAATAACACAGTATATTGAATAATAATGAAGAATAAAACCATTTTATCATTATAAATATAAAATATAATTACTCTTAGCTCTCGGGCAGATTAACCGGTATCTTTGCATAAAAGGATGAGACACAATACGGTTTCAGCTGACATACTCTGTTCCTGCATACATTTAACTTAACTAGCCAGGTGTCTTTTTAATCCAACTAACTTTAATCGGTATTTGTAATTATTGAACCTTCCGGAAAGAGATAAGATAAAGAATTCACTCATCTTTGGCAGGCATTGGAATTATTTGCTTTCCATATGGAAGTTTTTTTAAAAAATACTAGTGCACGTAGTACGTTCTATTCTACATTAAGTTGAATCGATACTACTAAAGTCTCTTGGTGGAATTTCCTCAATACAATTACGTTGTATTTGCTACATAAAAGTGCAGCACTATAATGAGGAATAATTTCAATTCTTTTTATTGCCAATATTTATTCAATTTGCCTGATCCATATGAACTCTCCGCCTTCTTCCAAATTACTAATCTCGTCTTTTCTTAAAATCACCTTAAACTTTAAAAGTAAATTAATAGAAGTTAGATTATACATAGAATGAAATCATCACAGTCTAATTCCTCTGAACTGTCTTCGCATTTACCGGCCAACAGATTAACCTTCCTGTTCCATAGATACATGATTAACTGCCTGTTTGTATCTTATAATTTTTTTCTAAATTTATACGAATAAAACTGGTACGATATTCTAGGCAGACCACCGCGTGGATCGATTTCTTTGATAATACTCTTTGCGTTATTATTTTCGCGTTTGTTTTATTCAAGCTCATTCTCTCGCACTTATTAACCTAGGATTACTTAGCTATTTGGTCATTGGTCACGAGGTCCAAATTCCTGCCGCAAAATCAAGAATCAGCTTGTTTATGGGGAAATAATGTACTACGCAGATGGATATTGTCCGCTTCACTAACCAAACTACTACTTGCTTAAGTTCTCTTGCACATATGAAAACATTGCAACCACGCGCAGTCAGCATGGTTTCCTTCAAGGTCGCTTCTGTGATAGCCATTTAGTCATGATATGATGCAAGCAGCCGACAAAGGCTTTAGGCCAGATGACATTTTGCTAGTTTTTAGGACGGCATTCGATACAGTGCCATACGCGAAGCTACTTCTCATACAATCGGCGATCATATCAGTGTAGATCATTTAGTGTATTTAGCCGTTCCTAACGAGTAGTATTCTAACAAGGAGAGACTCTCACTTTTGTCCGGGGGTTTTGATGAAACTTTTTGCAGTGGTGCAGGAAGTAGAGTAATGAAAAAATTTAACGGCGTTTCTCTGAATGGGCCTTAGTTTCGCCGCAATAAATAATTGAAAATTGATAATCGGAGTATAGGCAACCCCGCAATACACGTCCATGCTAGCCGAGTATGCATGAAAGAATGTGATGTTTTATGGTATATTTGACATTACATTTTTCTTTTCATTCGTAAAATTCTTTCCTTGATACTTACTATTGGACTTATTATTAATAATAAATAGTATGCTCAATTTGTAATCTCGTTAAGGTATTTAAGGTAGTTAACGACTATCCTAAGAACGTAAAAGGAGCTTGCATTCAAGTAATTTTAGGATTGCACTATCATAAATAGCGATTGCTTTCTAAAATTTTATTTAATAAACACCATTGTCTATATATTAATTGATTTATTTATCCAATTTAATCGGAGTACAGGCAAATCTGCAATACACATCCGAGCTAGTCGAGTTTGGAGGAAATAACGCATTGTTCTCTGGTATATCTTGCACCTTTTTTCAATTTCATTCGTTAATAATTTCCTTGTTGTCTACTAATTGAATTATTAATAATAATAAATAGTAGACTAAATTCCCTCCCTCATTCTCGGAGTCATCGGAGAACCACCATTAGCGACGGTGTGTCGCGCCCAGGAGTAAGTTTTGGTGTTGGTTAAAGTAAAGAGTGTGTGAGAAGAACCAGGAGGAATTTGTAAATGTTATAACGATTAAGGAAAGGTCAAGCAGCCAGTTAGGAATGCTGTTATCATTTCACAGGTTTTATTTTTTTTCTGGGTTTCGCGTTCACGAATCTTTTAAGATACAAACACATGGGAGAATTCAAACTATCAGTAATTTAAGATAATATTTTGAAAGCGGAGCACTTGAGCAAATATGGAGATTGAGAAAATTGCTAGCATTTTGCACGATATCTGAATACACCGCATTTAAATCTTACTCAGATTTTACTAACCAATCTTAAGAGAATTATCAATTTCTGTTAAGAGAAAACAGGGATTCCATTCACATACTTTACGCGAAATTCATTTAGACTTCAGTCTTTTTTTAAAATTAGACTTTATTTCGAAGTATTTATGAGACTTATAAAGTAAGAGTTGCATTTGGAAATTGAATTTTATCTCCGTTGTACGCACTACATGACAGCAAACTAGAGACCCAACTTGCCCAATTAAACAAATGCAGTTCATCTTCACTGTGATATTATTTTTCTGATATTTATATGATTATTAAGCATTGTATGGAAATATAAATACCTTTTGAAACATTAAGCTGAAAGTAAATATAATGGATGAAAAATTATCCTCACAAGAAAATACACACCTCGTTGGTTGACACGAATTTAACCATACACTATGTTAAACTATAAAAATTTCTTAAACTATAAATTTATTAATTACTTATTAATTCTCGTATTACAACAACGATTTTTGAAATTCAAATATTTGATATTCTGAGAATTATTTATACTAAAAAAATGAAGTTATTTGAAAAATCAGTGTAATTTTCGATATTTTTCTTAATTTTAATTATATCGAAAATCGCTCTTGTTGGACGATAGTTAGTTTAATTTTATATATTTTCGACAAGTTTCATTGCGATGAATAAAGTGAGTGAATAAAATGCTGTGTAAAGATAGAAAATCTTAAAGTTTCAGTAAAATATACAGGTAAAGTATATCAGTATTGAATTATTTTTCACTAACTCCATTTATAGATTCAGTCGTCGATAGTAGTCGATTCTACGGAACATCTGTCTATAAGGGATAAGTCTCCTGTTTGATGGTGTCATGCAATCTTCCGTGAGCTATGTTGCTCGCTCCTAGTCTTGTCTTTGTCAGTAGTCGATGTTTTCAGTCACTTTGACCTTAATTTACTTCATAACACTTATTAAAACGATGTGGCTGTCATTGGACTAGCATAAAACCAATCATAGCACATCAACTAAAATATGTTCTATGTTATACCCAATGAATAGCACCAACGTATCCATTCTCCATATTATTGAAATTATTATTGAAATTTTCAATACCATGTGTTCACGATAAATACAGTGCGAAAACAAGAATAGAACTGTTCACTTCCTGATCCTATGGTAAAATGGAAATGCTGCATTCTTCCATAGATAACGTTAGAGTTATCTATTAAAAAATTAAGCCATCGAAAAAGAGGCAGGTGAATATAATCAAAAGATAAAAAAGCTCAGGTACCTCATCTTTTTTTATAATTTATTTTTATAGTTTCTTTAACTACCTTGCACAACTTTTCTTTATTTGTCAAAAATAATGGAAAGTTGTGCAGGAAGAATAACATAATAACATGGATTTATTCATTAAGTTTATAATTTTCATAAAACGAGAGAACCATTATTTCAACATGAATATAGGTACATGTACCACGATGTTACTTTGAGGAAAGAAGACTTTAGGAGAAGGTAATAACACCCATGTTCGACTCCTTAAGCTTACGAGTGTCACTGGCGGCTCATCGAGTGCTCTGCATTGCCCAAGAAAAACTACTGTAGCTCAGCTAATTTTTATAATATGAAAATACCACTTTGCCTGAATATTTTTAAGGTTGATTCTTTACATTCATGCAAAGAAACGAATATTTGAATTTTTTGAAGTTGAGAAAGGTCTGTTAACTCCTTAAATAACTTTAAATATTACTAAATTTTAAGTATTTCACTACAATCCTATGAATGAAAAAGGAATTTGCGTTCGAATTACTTAGGATTTTGCGTTGCCTTTCATATTCTTATTTAATAATCACTACGATTTATATATTTATTTATCTGATTTCAGGATATCTGGTAAAAAATACATGACAAGCAACAAAAAATAACTATCTATATTCAATTTCCTTTCTTTTGGTACTAGTATCGATTTCGCAGGACCATTATTCCTGATTTCATTGTATGTACTAAAGATAAATTCTGTAATCGATGAACGATGATGAAAATGAACTTTTTTCTTTTCTTTCTTAACATTTATTACAAGAGTATTTTCGAGTCATCTGAAATCGAACGAAGGATACACTGCGCAAAAAACTATCGATATTTAATACACAATTATGCATCTAATGCAGTATTTCTTGAATTTCTATCTCGTCAGGAAGTAGTGATATTGATTACCGAAAAATGGCTTACATGCATTTCTGTCGAGAAATGCTGAAATCGGATAAATAAATTAATTAATATATAGACAATGGTTTTTATTATAAATTCTAGAAAGCAATCGATATTTATGATTATGAAATCCTAAAATACTTGAATGCAAGCTCCTTTTTCGTTCTTAGCATAGACGTTAACTACCTTAATTGGAAAAATATCGCTCACGAAGGTTATTTAACGGGATAACTAATTGAGCATACTATTTATTATCATTAATAAGCCCAATAGTAAGTATCAAGGAAAGAATTTTACGAATAAAAAGAAAAATGTAATGTCAAATATACCATAAAACATCGCATTCTTTCATGCATACTCGGCTAGCATGGACGTGTATTGCGGGGTTGCCTATACTCCGATTATCAATTTTCAATTATTTATTGCAGCGAAACTAAGGCCCATTTAGAGAAACGCCGTTAAATTTTTTCATTACTCTACTTCCTGCACCACTGCAAAAAGTTTCATCAAAATCCCCGGACAAAAGTGAGAGTCTCTCCTTGTTAGACAAATCGAGAAATTTGAATTATGCAATAATCTGACAGAATACACTTCTTCGAATCGCCTTACGTTATTGGATGTAATCTCTAGAGGTCTTCGTCGTAGCAAAGTGCGTTAACTCACTGCTTTCATTCCGTTTGAATCGAATGGAGATGTTTATCATTTAATGCACGTTCGCTATCTTTCGGCGACGTATACATTCTACCCGACACTCGATGGAAATCGGATTTTAAGCGGCACTAAACACATCTGTTGGATTGATTTACACGGCCTTAAACCATAAATAAGCTCTCAGATCGAAGTGCGATTGGGGAGGCAAGTCCATTCCATCTAAAGCAACGCCTCAGTGGGATTTATTTTTCCAATTGCAAGTGCCTTAATAATAAGCATAAGAGATTTGGAAACATTCCGTTAACCGGGCTTTATACTTTAATTTTATTTATTAAGGTTTAATTAAATAGTAATATAGTATTATTTGTAAAATTATCTTAATTTACATATTTACTAAAGTCTCCAGTGACCACGGAGAGTATGGAGAATGTCCGAGTAGACACCAGATTGTGTTGCATTAATTTTTCCAAGCTATTGTCATAAGAAAAGTACATGACTTTTGCTTGCGAAAATTTACCCTACAGTTGTCAATGTATTAGCCGAATTTCGGGCTGGAAAATACGACTTTTGGTAAGTCTACAATGTGTGACGTAATGAAGAATGAATGGAATTAAGTTTAGAAGATATCAATATTAATAGACAGTTCCTAATGGAAAAGTGCAAAAAAGGCATTGCCAACTTTCGTATTTCAATATTTATCTAGGTGCTCGAAAGCTAGAAGTTGCTCTCTCGGTTCGAACATGAGCTCTTTCAGCACTTGAATGGCAGGCGATGTCTTGTCATCACATCCCAAAACATTCAGAAAGAATCGCTTGTTTTTATAAATTATTTAAGGATTTTATGATGAAAATTCCAACTTCATAAAACAGAATTCTTATGATTCTCAATTCAGACACTCATCAAAGGTGAATCAATCAGAAAAACCGCAGAAAATTCTTCAGCACTATATGCCACACTGTTACTGAAAGTTAAATTTTCCTGTGATGGACAGTCGTTGTTCCGTAATGGTGTACACATGGCAAAGCCACGATTTTGCGCGAATTTAAGGTGTTTTGATTGAAACTCAGATTGAGCAGGGTTTCGATATAGGCCTCCAATAGGTATACTATTTTAAAGGCAAAAAAACTGTTCTTTCGAACAATGTCCCATCATTATGAAAGAACGCGTCAGATACTTTTAATCGGGCAAAAGGTTCTTCCAGGTACTATAATCGCCGAGAAAGGATTACAGAATTGTGGGAATCACTTAGCCGGAGCTTCTAGAACCTTGAATACCGACAGACGTGATTTCAAACCTCTACTTAATCAAAGGCCAAATCTTTCATGCATGCTAGTCAATGGGAAAATTTTTTTTTAATCCTGTGTTGAATATTCAGTTCTCGCAAAAGTTCTCAATTTTCGAAAAATATCAAAAACAGTTTTATCTTTATCAAAAAATATACGGTTAATGCTTGTTTACTTTTAATTGCTTCATTTCTGTTCCCTGATGGCAGTAAAATTGTTTAAAAACCGTGCGCTATGTATTGAATTCACAATAAAATAAAATAATTCGTAACAAATAAAACAAAATTTTATAATTCTTTTAAAAATCGGTTTTATCGTTTTAGAAATATCCGCAATATTTCACTATTAGTATAATCCATTGGTTAGCATTCAAATAAGCAAATTTCGAGCCCTATTTGAATTTGATGCTCAAATAATCACTTCCTTCGATCCATCATAAAAACCATGTAATTGATTCCCGAAAACGTGATGAAAAAATTTACCACAAGGATGAAGTATTAGATGCAAGTAAAGTCTCATGCAGCTAAGCTTGTTGTTTCTACATCCACCTAAGGGTTGATATGCTGAAATCGTTTCCATTCACCTCTTTATTGCAAACGGTACAGTTTTAACATAGTTCATGGTATCTCCATTTAAATAGTCGATGCAGCATATAATTTGATCATATACAGAAGTTTGCCTCGTTATATGGTTAACTCTGACGCGTTGGAAATACCTTCAAATTAATTTGAAGGGAAAATTACAATTGTAAAGAAATATATTCGGCAATGGTAAATTACTCTATAATGCATGATAAGCCTGCAAATGAAATGAAGTGTTTATTTATCCCTTGTATACACGTACATACGTATTGACGCATACGTGTATAAAATTTTGATATCAAGGATTATAGGCACTCTTTTGGAGCTGCCACACACCAAAATAAAACTATAAAGGTACAGTGCTGATTTATACATTTATAGTTTTACCATAAATCACAATTTGAATACATTTAATTATAAATACATTGATTAACCGAAAAAAAACAACAAGAAAGCATGACTAGTTGCCCGGTGCGAAAATTTCGAACACTGATACTCAATTTCCCCACCGAAATACATTTCAACAAAACTCTAATCGCTACAAACGAATACACAGACATTGAAACATACCTAAAAGTACACATATTCATATTCTGTGTCAGTGTTTGTTTCGATATGCTTCGTTTTTAGCGATAGATATCGTTATCTACGTAGACAGTAACGAAACTTTATGGGCAAATTCAAAGTCTAGCGTTTTCAAATTCATCATGAATCTAAACGGATCCCTAATATATTAGAGAGTTTCAGAATATTCCATCATTTTCTTTAAATTTCCTTTTAGCAATATAATCTTGAATGGCATCGCTATAACGATCTATGTATTTTATCCTATAACTAATACCTCAATTCACTCGATTGGTTTACCGCATAACGAATTGAGAGATAGGAAATATAAAAATATCTACTACTCGTCTGCAAGAAAATTTCATCTTATCCGTCAGAGTTTAAAAATGAAAGATATCCATCGAGCAATGGACGACGCATCTGAAAATTATTCTTAGCAAAGTAATCCCCAATTCAAAATGTTATCTAAGTGAATGGAGATGTAAACAATTTTATAATACAAATATTTTTAGTTTAAATTCCAATTAAGACGAAGTGAACATTAAAGAAAAATTTATAATACCGTGAAAAGTGGGACACAAACCTTTTTATTCAGCGGTGCTCATGTGGATGTCGTTCTGCTTCCAAAATATGCAAGTTTATATTGGTTTATTGAAATATTGTTATCGTAGTTGCGTACGACGTTCTTCGTTCATGGAGGCTATAATTTTACTTGCGAAAACTGTTTCAGTCATTTTAAAACCGAGATTAAATATCCAATGAAAAAATACTGTTTACAAAAGTAACTAAATAAACAAAAATTCTATATATAGCAACCCCGATGTTTACACATCCGAAAAACGATGTTTCAAATATTAACTCGATTTTTTACCAAATGGTACATTTTTCATTTGTCTGACTATTTGTAGCAGGAACCGGGAAATTTTTCTTTGAAATAGTCATCCTTTTATACGTATGGCGGAGTAAGAAGTCAGAAAAACCCCGGTCACCAAAAATGGATGTTTTATCATCCAGATGCCAGTGAAAGTAGGAAGAAAAGGAAAATTTATCAAACTAATTTTCTAAATAGAGATTCTATAGGTAGCATTAAATATTAATTGATGAAAGTTCACAACATTTCTAATGTTAAGCAATTCTGTATCATGGAACGACATAATTTTGTTCTGAGATATTGAATTGGTGATAAATTTCAAAATAGATTCTATCTATTAGGCAGAAGATTCGTCCTACAGGTAAAAAATGTCATTGCCCTCAATTGCATTTTACCACGTGAATTTACGTTGGGAGAGAGAAAAAAGCCCGAATTTAATTTTCACCAAGCCTCAGATAACGCAATTTTTTATTACTCCCTACTAATGCGATGGATTTATCGGTCTGAAAAATTGTTAACGAGAATAGGGTATATTTGAAATTCCTATAAAGCTTTCGATACTTCTTTAATTGCTGGTTCTAGCGGTAATTATAGAACGTTGACATTTAAATAAAGGCATAAAATAATTACGGGCGGATGCAAGATTAAAACTTCTTTGGAATAAATGAAAGAGTAATTCGATGGGAAGCGAATTCCGATTTCTTATCTATAAATATTCAAATCAGCCGTCTAAGCACTTTAGGAATTCATACGCTGTTTTCTTTCGTGTCCACCTGAACAGATTATAAAAACACCGATTAAGACGCTTTTCTACCCACTTCGAAGGCGGATTTAACCTGACCTCTGCAACCAGATGTACTCAGCCTCAGTAGCTAGATGAAAATTGTTTATGATTTCTAGTAAAACCGCTTAGTTTCGGAGTGAAAATTCCAAAAATTAACTAACGAAAGATCTTTTTCCCGAACTTTCTTAAAAAGTAAGACGAGAAGGGAATCAGTATAACCCAACATAGACTCTCTAGATATCAACGGCTGTGGCGAGAAAGGCAAAATCCAAGAGATTCCCTTTCGAAATTAATGGCATGATTAATTTTTCTAACAAAAGACACAATGAAGGGAACGTTTCATTTTTCTTTTCGGGTAAAAATTAGAGTATAACAGGAAGAGAAAGATATATTTTCATTTGTGCGGCATTTCCATTTCCTATGTCGATTTGGTATTTTTCAATAGTGTGGGATTTGTTAGACAAAAAATGTAACCACTATAAATAAAATTCTAAAATACCATTATGAAACTATAATTTTGATAGATATTCTGCCGAAAAGCAGAATGAGAGACGAAATGCCACGCGACGTTCCCATCTTTTACTCGGATATGTCTCTAGCAATCTGCTCTTATGATTCCAGTACAAATGGAAACACTTCAGCCGTAAACCAACGCAAAATCCCCCATAACTATTTGAATCCTTTTCTTTCACTCCCTAAGTAACATTCCTTACGACCACAGACGCCAGAGCTGTGACAGAACACTTCTGCAAGCGCTTATGTAAGTGTGGATGAAACCAAATTTCGGCTTTGATGAAATCTACGAGATGCACTACAACTACTTATTGTCGGGATATTACAATATATTTTACTCATCCATTTTCCTAAATAAGAGGTTTCTTGGCTCCTTAATTTTTAGAGTGGTCTGATTTTCGTAAGGTAAGAGCATTTTCCTTTGCTGCTTAATTTTAGTAAGTTGTCACTCTACAATGAAACAACATTTACCAGATTGGGAAGAAAAGTGTTATCGGTCTATCGACTGATAGGTGAAGGCAGTTGCAGTGAACATTGTGTTCAGGGGGACCGAGAGAACACTTGGTCGTATAGCGGGAGCGTATTGAACGCGTATATCTTCCAATACTGCTTCCTAGAGTAACATACACATATAGCCGCAGAAATAACGAACATTACGAGTAACGTTACAATTCTTAAGCGATTGCGGGTTCGAAGAGACCTTTCGCTCTAAGAGCATTGAGAGAAAATTATTCTTCAAAAATTAATGAATCGGGCGTTTCTTCTGGTTATTGCCAAGTTTTGAGTTTTTCCTCAATCGTTACATTTACGGATAAAGTATTCAGTGTCATTCTCCGTGGTTGAATCGGCACTTGAACAACCGCTGAAAATCCATCCCTTGTGCGTAACAGGATATCCTTCAAAGAGAGTGTCAAAAGTGCCCTTCAGCGACGACCAAGAGCTCTCAAGCTGAAGATTTGGACCCTTCGTCCTCGATTTAGGCGGTTAAGCTCCTTTGGAGAATTATGGGAGAGTGAGGCAGGACGATTACGCCAGCAGGTATAGGATATTTCACAGCGGAAGGCTTTATCCAAAGTTGACGTTATTTTATGAAGTACGCTTTGCTACCTTTTTGTTTGGTTCCGTTGAAGAGGAAGGTCCAGCTAATGAGAGCGGCGGAGGATAGCACAGAATCCATGAGTGGTTGTGATTAAGCATACATAGAGTTAGCCAAGAGCCAATTAAAAGAGATTCATACTAATCCTTCGAAAAATGACTCGTGATTGAGAATTCGTAATGATGTAATCATTACAATTCTTGAGTGATCGGATGTTATTCCTTTAGTAATATTCCGGAGATTACTGGGATAAGTGATTTGTCAATCTTTAGATGGGTAACACATGGACCCCTAAGTTCTTCCGAGTACCACGTAAATGATGACTAAAATTGTGGATGAATCAGTATCAATGTTCTTACTTAATTGCGTGGTAATATTTTATATCTGAGTGGAAATCAGAGTCAAAAAAATGTCATTGTTGCAAGAAAAAATTAATGAACAATCTCAGGCAGTAAGTTATGGACCTTAATTTAACATAACTTTACTATCGTTACGTGAGCATACTATTATACTATATATATATATATATATATATATATATATATATATATATATATATATATAGCATACTATTAAACAACATCAGACCGTAAGTTATAAATTGTCATGTAAGAGGTAATAAAAATAGTGGAAGAAGGCACTTACGGAGGAGTATTCAAATGTGTATTGCTCTCACATTAGAGACATAATGAAACAATAAACCTAATGATGGAAGGATGAAAGTATGTTTACTTCTTAGACTATGAACCTCCAAACTCATTTCGCTGAACAAGTACTGAGATGGAGAGCATTTTCGTAACAACCTTTCCCTCTCTACCAGAAACAAATATATCCTTTACATAATTTAAAAAATTATAATTACGGCTGAGGAGTGGGAACAAGAAAAATAATTATTATAGCGATCGGAAGAGATCAATCAAAGATGACCTTGAAAACGCTCATTGTTTCATTTGGATTCCCCGAGAAATCTATCTCTCTCAACCGTGTGTTGTCACATGCTGCTTTATTCCTTTCTCATCTAATTGAGTGACATTTTTATCTTTTGTGTTTCTTTCTTTTGTGTTTTTTTCTTTGACTGAGAAGAAGCAGATATGTCTTAAAATACATAATAAGGAAAATATAATCAGTATTAAGCAAATAATATTTTGCGGACTCAAGATACTTTGCAGATAAAGCAAACTAAATAGTTTCTTTTTTTATGATTTAAGACACTCATTTAAAAATTAGAATGTCATGAACAATTCCATTTTTTAACGTAAAATAATAAAAATTTGTAATATACCGCTTATAATTCAGTTTTCACTCGGTCCTCCGAAAAGCGTCTTAAATCGAAGTAAAAAACGCGTTGGAATGTCTTTAACGCGGCAGATTACATCGAGCTGACGAAAATTACTGCATTCAATAACATCATGAAGTGAGCCAATGGAATCATCAAATATGCCCACTGTACCCTTTGCTGACCTTATTGCTTTTACTGTATGCGAATCAGTGAATCTTTTTATAGCGTGTCTTTTTAGCAAATCATTAATTTTAACGAAATTGAAGTGAACTTTCGGAATCCCACTTGCCTTAACGTACTAGCGTAAGTGATTGAAATGAATTATATACGTATTTAGTTTGACTAATTTGGCATTATTTTTGTTTAAATCATCTCCTGCAAATCATGGCAGGTTCGCGAAGGAGTGATAGTGGTGCCAACAGGTGTTAATTCCTTCCTTTATTCGCTCCATTATCGTCTGAGGAAGTGAAAATCGATCTCGACCCCATTTCACTGTCGACAAGAAAGGAAAATATAAGGGTACAACTGCTCGCGGGGATTTATATTCCCGAGGGATAAACCGCCCATTCCCTTTACTTCCAGGATATCTTAGCTTTTTCCTTGGTTATTCGATAAAAATCTGAGAAACAGAACATGTCCTTGAGAAAGAGCAAGGAACATTGCTCTACGACACGGTTCCTAATTATCATTTGTGATTTTTCTCAGAATAAGGGAATACCGAAACGATTGTCTCCAGAATGATGCTATCGGTCAGATTTTTAAAAAGGTCCACGTCTTTAGTTGATCACAGATAAAACATTATCACCATTAAAATAACCCTTGTAATATAAATAAATTGAATTTTTGACTTTCTCGTTAGAAATGGCTTCAAGAGGCAGGATACGTGTATACAAAAGCTTTTTTATTCTATGGCGAAATCGGTACTAGATAGTCTCATCTTCAATTGAATCCCTGGTTCTAAGTACGTGCATGTATGACTTCAAATCTTTGTAGAGCCTTCTATATATACAGAAATCTTCACTCAAAGACTTAATTAATTCATAGAAAGTACGTACGTAGAAGATGTAGCCTCGTAATATAGGCCGATTTGATAATGCGAAGAAGGTCAATGAAATACATCAAATCGAAGTCATTTTTTCAACGAACGGTACGCGAAATTAATTGATATGCACCCCTTGCCACACGCCGAAAGGTGGGTAGATAAAAATTAGATGAATGGCAGTTATTCTTGTTTCTACCGAAGAAGAAGTCATGTAATGATGGCTTCCTGAGAAATTATCGCAAATGTTTTCTAAGGCTTTTATGTTATTCTAATTTTCCTACAAGCAATTCTAATTGTGTGCGAAGAACGCGGACTTGCTAAATTGAAGGATAAATCAAAGAAAGTTCCAGGATAAAAGATCCAGAGTTATATTTTCCGGATTTCTTCTACGGTAGACAAGTGAAAATGAGAGAGAAGGAATGTGACCGCAAAGAAACGTGGATCGGAAAGCAAAGAGAATCCCAATTTCCTGAGCGACAGATCCGTCGATCAAAACTGATTAGTCACACTCTGAATGTGTTTGGAAGTTCGAAAGAATTTGTTGTTTGTATTGATAAAGTACAATAAAAGGTTTATCAAAATGTTACTCAAAGATTGCTTTAAAGTATTGTTATTACATACTTCCCGAAGTAGAGAAAATGTAACGGATTCGGTTGGCTAGAATTCGCGAAATGTTCAGGTCGTTTTCCCGAATTTCTGGCCGAGTATGGCAGTTTTCTTTAAATTTGAAAAACGACTCGTTTAAAAATATCGCCTCTACCTTAGAAGAATTTTTAATATCGACACATACAAAATCTATAGGAAAAATAAACAGGATTTGGCGCAAGATCATCAGAACTGGAGAAACACGCACAGAGGATTACATAGACAGTTAGAGGGGGAAAGAGGGAGGATCGAAAAGCTGTATATAAAGAAAGGAGGTGAAGTAGAGTAACGGCAATTCAGTGTTTTGAGAAATAAGGAGATAAATGAGATCGAAGTGCCATTAATAGTGGTGAGGGGTTATTAGAGATGATGAAATCATTTGCTAACTCAAAAACAACATGAATTTGTGAAGGAGAATTCCTCTAATAAGTATAATCTCCTTCCTTTAACCCCTACATGTAAAATAATGGGAGAAGGGTGAATCCTATCAAGATGGTGGTCAGCAAAATGTTATATTAATTAATAATACCTTACATAGCCTCTCTAAAGAAAAAGTACGACAAGAATGCTTCTTGCGTAGTGATTGCTGCCATCTTAGATGTATCCTCCGTAGCACACCGTGTCCCATAATAGTAACAGAAATTAAAGGAGAGATTTTTCTGTTGTGGTAACTTCATTGGTTATAGCATCCACCCTTAAATTGTGATATCTGGCTTCTAGTGTCATTTCTTCGTCAAAATTTTAGATCGTATTGCGCTCTTATTCATTTATAGAGCTCGATAATGTATGGGCAATTCCACGGCAAATCCGATAGTCCTTCCTTTTGACAGTCGATAATACATATAACATTTCCATCCGAGAAACCGAATTATAACATAAAATTTCTTATCTTTTCTTTTTCGCCGAATTCTTTTCTTGCCTGATTTCACTTTCCAATCGCCAGGAGTGCAGAAGAAGACGGAACAGTAGTGTGGCAATGAGATGCATCTATTTAGTGGGGATAATATGTAAATATTTTGGAAATGCACAAATAATAGGCGGATTGTGTGTATTAGTGCCATCTCGTAGGCGCTGTATGCAAACTCAGTTAGTCTAGCGGCCTAGACGAGATGTATCACAACATCGGCAATTAGAATTTAATATTATATTCTTAGAGAGCTGTTATGCGGAGAAAAGTCCTGTTGTAAAAAGATTTGACGCCAACTGTCGATTTCTAATCAGCCAAAGCGCAGTTCTGTATTGAAATACTTGCATATCTTTCCTTTGCCATGCTAATCATCATTGCACCTCCCTTATCAGTTATCATCAGCCTTCCTACGTTCTCGCTTTATGGATAGTATAGTGTCTTCCAAGGGTAGGAAAAAGTATTAAGTACAGTGCTCTTGATGAATTGTGGTGGTTAGATTTACTCTCTCAATGTCCATTTACTTCTATAAAGATCATATTTTATTTACGAGAATGACTATCCTAGAACTACTTTTTGTTATTCGACAGTGATTTTCTAGTTGATAATTTTGTCACTATCAGCAGTTAAAACCTTTCCCTTTTATTATTTGTCATTTCATCGTTTTTTGGGACTTACAATTTGTCTTTCACTCACGAGATCTTCTCACTGACCTTGATGGTTGCAATTATTAGGCTAGGAGAAAAAAACATGTATTTTCATCTTGGAAACATCAGTGTTTCATAGTTCATCAGTTCAGTTTTCATCATTTTCGGCACGTTGATCTGCTCCCTATTCAATGCTCATTCTTTCGTTTCTTCAATGTTGCAAATGGAAGGAAAGGTAATATGAGGAGTACAATTTAGATTTTAAAATATCTCATAAATATATTTTTCATGACATTCGGGCTGTTGACCGTAGTTTTGGAGAAATTGTGTTCAGTTATGCATTCTCACCACTGCTGCGAGAAAAATTAATTATACTTCTCTAATTGTCTGTCTTGCAAGGTCAGCTTCATTTTAGAGTTAAAAATTACCAAAATTAAGTAACTAAGACAATCTCTTTCTTAAGAAGCTCACCATTCTACAAAAATATTATATAAGGCAACAAGATATCACAACGCAGTTATGACACCATCATTCTTATGTTGGTTGCTGTTATTCCTTTCTCACATGAGAAATATCTTACAATTAGGTTGGGTTTTATTTTATTCTTTTGGGATAGGACAGAAAACTTTAGTACATAATATCAGAACCTTCAGAAGAATAATAGGCAAACAGAATAAGAGAGAACAATATGAAAAATCATTCACTCTTGAAGAATTGAGAGCAATATACAAAATATTAAATTAAACAAAGAACAGATATGGAGATAAGAAAGTGAATAGCATATATATAATGAATATTTTCAGGTAAAAGCAATGCACCAAGTTATGCCAGATGTTACATTTCTGAGAAAAATTGAAGCTACAAGCTTTATATTTAAAGATCAATAATTATGCTATCTTAATAATCCTTTTTCTAATCCAAATGAAAAACATTTAAGCTTCTACATCATAACAATCAGCAGCACTTTCAAAAACAGGAGAACTATTCCAAAGTAAAATGAAAAAACAATTACCTTAATCAGTACAGTAAAAAGATGTGAGAGACTTACACATAAAGCTGTATTAATTTGATATTGTAGCTAAAAAATTAGGAACTGCAATTTTTTATTTACATGAAGTATTCAAATATAGAAATCAACCTTTCCATGGCAGATATAAATATTTAGAAAATGTCTATTATCCAGAAATAAGGCTTTTAATTTTTCAATATTCTTTACTTTGAAACTTCTAATTCTTGCAAAATTCACTATCCTATGAAAAACAATTACATTTGCTTAGAAGATAATCCATGCAGGCACATAAGGCACCAAGAGTAGCTTCTTCTACATGGAAATGAATGTATGCACTAAGTGTAAAAAGATAAATATAAAAATAGTACCAAAATTTATTCAACCATGATTATATTACTTTTCACATTGAGAAGACTGAAAAATCTGCTGGAGAAAAACCTCTGTAAAATCTCCCAAAGGAAGCTTACACTTACATTATCTTTTCATGAGGAAATACATGCATCTCTTATTAACTTGGAATCTCACAATTGCATACACATTTTTCTCTGCCTGTCTGTGCATATACTTATGAAAGCTATAAGATTATTATGATAGCAACAATATTGTGTTCAACCCTAATGTATGATACTGGCAAACATTCAGGTACAACATAAATATAGAAACAGTTATGCAGATAAAATTATTCATATTACTTCATATTAGTTAATATTATAAAAAACCATACAAGAGAAAAAGGTCCTTCATTAAATATAGAAAATGGAGTGATGTATGCATGAGAAATTTACATTGATGATGTGAAGGATAGGGGTCCTGGATGGAAAGGAAAAAAAATTCTTGCTAGAAAAGGAAGGTTCTAGAATTACATAAAAAGTAATATATATTAATGAGGAAGCCCACAAAATGTTTGGTTGGAATGATCAAGGAGCTATGTAACAAACTCAACAAGCCAATAAACGAATGAAGAGAATAAGAGAAGTATGCATCCTAAAAAAGTTCCTGATCAACCTACCTCCTAGTAAATAACTTACATGTGTACAGTTCACCAGACTTTGCAGATCCATCATCATGCTTGGTGGAATTTTGAGTGGGCTGGATGAAAAAGAGATATCGACTCCCACACCATCATAATAGCAGTTAAAGTCCAACTAATGGCATAAATATTGCTTTCCCAGCATCATTGACCTAAAGACGCCCACTTAAACATCAGAAGAAATACTTTTTCGAAAGCGAAAGAGAACAAGGAAAGACAAGTGGAAAATCCAACAATGAACAGACACCTAAAAAGAAATGATCATATTAGTGTGACAGCAAAGAAGAATTAGTACATACAAATAATTACGGAGATCCATCATGTAATACAGAACATTGTTACAGTACTAAACACAGACATTATACCCATTCAAATTCAATTAAAACACAATTTTACAAAAGGGTTGAGGAGTCAACATATGTCTGGGGACGTATACACATGCATCTTCCTGACATTTCACACATTCTTTTTCTCTATTATTCATCACTATTATAAAATGTCCTTCAATCCTCTTCGTTTAATAAAGTCACTTCATTCCCTTAGGTTGTCCTAAGCTTTCAATCTCCTCTTCTGTTTCCCAGTCTTTGTGTCTTAAAACTGAAACTGCTTTCTGAGCTGGAGGCTAATCCAGTTCTTCTAAAGAATAAAAAATCATCTAAGCATAGGTTGATAAGAATATGCTCTTACAACTAGGAAGATGTGATACCCATTTGGAAGGTGATATACTTGACTAAACAGATTACATCATGACTGAAACTTGCTTCAAAATGAAACACATCTAAATATGGAATGTTCTTTGTATATACTATAGAATTAATTCTATTGATATACCATCCTATTTGCTGACTGGACCAATTACATCCAAGAAAAGGTGCAGGAAATTCTTGTGAATGCCTGGTGTCCTTGGGAAGTTACCCAATAAGATTCAGATGGCACAGCATCTTAGGAAAGTATTTGCTGGTCTCTACATGTGAAATACTGATAACATGAACACTATCATCCAATAAACTTCTACAATATATAATTGAAAAGAAATTCATGTAATTCATCCTTGAAAAAGTAGCACCAGATTACATACTACAGATACAATTACAAAATAAATGCAATATTTTAGAAATTTAGCACAAAGAGTATGTAGAAAATAAAATAATTTTAAAGTTATATTTTCTGTCATTGCTTACATTCCTCCTGCTGACATCACTGCCTTAAGAAAAGCACCTCAACCAGGTTTCTCCTGTGTAGTCCTGTATTTCCAGCTTCTTTTTATTCTATACTAGACTCTTGGTGGTCATCAACATCTGGCCCTCCATCACCAAAATTTCTTCATAGGTGTTATGAATATGTTTTGGATTAGGATTTTTGGGTTGTGCATCTCACCACAGTTTCTTATCAGATATTATAAATTACTTTCCGAAAAAGTACTTTTGTTGCGCATTTCTAAGGCTTAGACTAAAAGGTGACCTTCTGTTAGTTCAAAAATTGTTTGTACTTAATAGAGCCAAAATATGTTGGCTTTACAAGAAAAAATATTTTCTGAGATATAATAGATAGATAATTTTGTAATTACATTAGCCAGTTTAGACAGTCACACCAAAGTTATTGGTGAGGAGAAAAAAATGTATTTAATTACAACTAATAGAGAATTTAATAAAATCTTTTCTCATTTTTCATACGCTTTTTCTTTATATTCAACAGATGTTTAATGTATTTAGTTAATAATTCATTGGAAGGTCAGACAGTAGTTTCTATCAAAATGAAGCAAGCAATCTTACAATTGAGAAAGACGAAAGCATTATTCCTCTTTATTCTGGACCAACAAACGATGCCAATGAAAAACTGCACTGATATCACCACATTTGTATTTATCTCTAATTCCTTTTCCTATAATAACCTGTTACTGGAAAATATTCTCACACTCTAATGACCTGACTTTCTTCAAAATGTCACTTCTATCCTGATTCCCCCTCTCAAATACCTGACTCTAAACATATAATCCCATCTGAGATACCTATCCAATAAGATTTCCTCCTAAAAAACACTCCCAACCTTCAAAGATTGAAGCAAATTAAGTCAGCGTGTCGGATTAGTGGGAGAATACCTTTCCTAAATAAGAATAGTGTTAAATTCCACGGAGAGGAAAGTTGAAATTAAAGTCGAAAACAGTAAATCCTACTAAATGTATCGGAGTTATTTAAAGAAACATTGCTTTGTGAGGTATAAAGATGCGGTGAAATATAGTATATATAACCTAATAATATACGTTGAATATATAATATAATATAGCGGGATATACTTTAATATATCTATTATATATAGCTAACTCTCCGGATATACCTATATATATATATATATATATATATATATAGGGGATACGAATTCTGACCATGTTCCACGAGCGCCGTCAACGTCAGATTTTTTCGACGTACTGGCCCCACACTCTAGATGCCAGAATAATGCAGACATAGATGCTAGGTGTCATGGGTTCGATACTAGAATGTCCCAAAAATCGCAATTTTCCCATAAGAATGCATTGCGCGGATTTTTGAAAATTATTTTGAGGCACTTATCGGTAAGATAGAGGAACCAAAATCTCGGAGGTTGAAGCTGTGGTAGTCTTCTATGGTACCAATGGAAGAAATGTTGCCAAAAGAACCATGACTTCGACTCCAGGTGGGTCCGAAATTCTTCCATAAGAAATGCATTGCTGCCATTTTTGAAAAATTTTTTCAATGCTTTCCCGATAACCTGGAAAGCCCAAACTCCGTGTGGCGACGGAGGCGTTTGAAAACATTCTTTCATGAATTTCACAGTTCGTCTAGTGGTCCTTGGTTCGATGTAAGAGGGTCATTCCGATTCCACCATGCATTTCAAACGGGGAAAACGGAATCTTATTTTAGGACGTTCCCGATAAGATATTGAATCGAAACTTTGGAATAAGTCATAATAGAACTTACCTAATATTAATTCGCTATTTTCTCTCACAGAAGGGTCCTAAGTTCGACGCTAGGCGGTCATTTGCGCGAATTTTTGCAATCTCTTTTGAGGCCGTTCTCGATGCGATAGAGCAAACAAAATCTCGGTGTTTGCAGATGAGATGGTCTTCTATAGTATCAAAGGAAGAAATGTTAGCAAATGACCGTGTGTTCGACGCCAGGTGGGTTCGAAATGCTTCCGTAAGAAATGCATTGGTGAAATATTTTATGATTTTTTTTAAATCCTTCCCGATAAGCTGGAAAGATAAAACCCGGAATGGTGACAGAGGCGTTTGAGAACATTCTTTCACGTTATTCGCCGTTTCTACAGTGGTCCTTGGTTCGATGCAAGAGTGTCATTCCGATTCTACTATGCATTTCAAGCGGGAAGAACGGAATCTCATTTTAGGACCTTCCCGATAAGATACTGAATTGAAACTTTGAAACACGTCAGAGTGGCGCTTATCTATTATTCGTATGCCATTGTCTCTCACAAATGGGTCCTGTGTTCGACGCCAGGCGGTCATTTACTCAAATTTTTAAAAATTGTTTTGAGGCCTTTCTCAATGCAGGAGACTATTCAAAATCACAGCGTTTCCGTTTGAAGTAGTTTTCTATAGAACCAGTGGAAGAAAGGTTGCATATGACCGTGAGTTCGATGCCACATGGATGAAAATTTCTCACGTAAGAAATGTATTGCGGCAATTGTTAAGAATTTTGCTAGATAAGCTTCGAAGATGACACCCGTAAAGGGAACTTATTGTTAAATTTGTACCAATTAGCTTGCAGTATGCAAGCAACTTTTACTCGTATATATATATATATATATATATCTATTATATATAGCTAACTCTCCGGATATACCTATATATATATTTATAGGGGATACGAATTCTGACCATGTTCCACAAGCGCCATCGACGTCAGATTTTTTCGACGCACTGGCCCTACGCTCTAGACGCCAGAATAATTCAGACATCGACGCTAGCTATCATGGGTTCGATACCAGAAAGTCCCAAAAATCACAATTTTCCCATAAGAATGCATTGCGCGGATTTTTGAAAATTATTTTGAGGCACTTATCGTTAAGATAGAGTAACCAAACTTTCGGAGGTTGAAGTTGAGGTAGTCTTCTATGCTTCTCATGGAAAAAATGTAGCCAAATGACAGTGAGTTCGACGCCAGGTGGATGCAAAATTCTTCCATAAGAAATGCATTGGACGATTTTTTAAATGGCTTCCCGATAAGCTGGAAAGATAAAACCCGGAATGGTGACAGAGGCGTGGGACCTTCCCGATAAGATATTGAATCGAAACTTTGGAACAAGTAAGGATGGCACTTATCTAATATTATTTTGCTGTCTTCTCTCACGATCGGGTTCTTAGTTGTCGCCAGGCGGTCTTTGGCGCGAAGTTTTAAATTTGAACTGAGGCAGTACTTGGTATGATACTGTATTCAACGGATAGCTTGCAGTATGCAAGCAACTTTTACTCGTACCTATATATATAGATATATATATATAGGGGATACGAATTCTGACCATGTTCCACGAGCGCCGTCAACGTCAGATTTTTTCGACGTACTGGCCCCACACTCTAGATGCCAGAATAATGCAGACATAGATGCTAGGTGTCATGGGTTCGATACTAGAATGTCCCCAAAAATCGCAATTTTCCCATAAGAATGCATTGCGCGGATTTTTGAAAATTATTTTGAGGCACTTATCGGTAAGATAGAGGAACCAAAATCTCGGAGGTTGAAGCTGTGGTAGTCTTCTATGGTACCAATGGAAGAAATGTTGCCAAAAGAACCATGACTTCGACTCCAGGTGGGACCGAAATTCTTCCATAAGAAATGCATTGCTGCCATTTTTGAAAAATTTTTTCAATGCTTTCCCGATAACCTGGAAAGCCCAAACTCCGTGTGGCGACGGAGGCGTTTGAAAACATTCTTTCATGAATTTCACAGTTCGTCTAGTGGTCCTTGGTTCGATGTAAGAGGGTCATTCCGATTCCACCATGCATTTCAAACGGGGAAAACGGAATCTTATTTTAGGACGTTCCCGATAAGATATTGAATCGAAACTTTGGAATAAGTCATAATAGAACTTACCTAATATTAATTCGCTATTTTCTCTCACAGAAGGGTCCTAAGTTCGACGCTAGGCGGTCATTTGCGCGAATTTTTGCAATCTCTTTTGAGGCCGTTCTCGATGCGATAGAGCAAACAAAATCTCGGTGTTTGCAGATGAGATGGTCTTCTATAGTATCAAAGGAAGAAATGTTAGCAAATGACCGTGTGTTCGACGCCAGGTGGGTTCGAAATGCTTCCGTAAGAAATGCATTGGTGAAATATTTTATGATTTTTTTTAAATCCTTCCCGATAAGCTGGAAAGATAAAACCCGGAATGGTGACAGAGGCGTTTGAGAACATTCTTTCACGTTATTCGCCGTTTCTACAGTGGTCCTTGGTTCGATGCAAGAGTGTCATTCCGATTCTACTATGCATTTCAAGCGGGAAGAACGGAATCTCATTTTAGGACCTTCCCGATAAGATACTGAATTGAAACTTTGAAACACGTCAGAGTGGCGCTTATCTATTATTCGTATGCCATTGTCTCTCACAAATGGGTCCTGTGTTCGACGCCAGGCGGTCATTTACTCAAATTTTTAAAAATTGTTTTGAGGCCTTTCTCAATGCAGGAGACTATTCAAAATCACAGCGTTTCCGTTTGAAGTAGTTTTCTATAGAACCAGTGGAAGAAAGGTTGCATATGACCGTGAGTTCGATGCCAGATGGATGAAAATTTTCACGTAAGAAATGTATTGCGGCAATTTTTAAGATTTTTGCTGGATAAGCTTCGAAAATGACACCCGTAAGGGAAACTTACTGTAAATTTTTCACCAATTAGCTTGCAGTATGCAAGCAACTTTTACTCGTACCTATATATATATAGCTATATATAATAGATATAGATATATAGATATAGGGGATACGAATTCTGACCATGTTCCACAAGCGCCGTCGACTTCAGAATTTTACGACGTACTGGCCCTACACTCTAGATGCCAGAATAATTCAGACATCGACGCTAGCTATCATGAGTTCGATACCAGAAAGTCCCAAAAATCGCAATTTTCCCATAAGAATGCATTGCGCGGATTTTTGAAAAATTTTTTGAGGCACTTATCGGTAAGATAGAGTAACCAAACTTTCGGAGGTTGAAGTTGAGGTAGTCTTCTATACTTCTCATGGATAAAATGTAGCCAAATGACAGTGAGTTCGACGCCAGGTGGATGCAAAATTCTTCCATAAGAAATGCATTGCGGAAATCTTTTTAAATGCCTCCCGATAAGCTGGAAAGATAAGACCCGGAATGGTGACAGAGGTGTTGGACCTTCCCGATAAGATATTGAATTGAAACTTTGGAACAAGTAAGGATGGCACTTATCTAATATTATTTTGCTGTCTTCTCTCACGATCGGGTTCTTAGTTCGTCGCCAGGCGGTCTTTGGCGCGAAGTTTTAAATTTGAACTGAGGCAGTACTTGGTATGATACTGTATTCAACGGATAGCTTGCAGTATGCAAGCAACTTTTACTCGTATTGGATATAATGAACTGTTATTTATCCCTAATATATTCATTCTGAGATTGAGAAATGGATTTCATAGACTGTGGTACATTTACTAGATCACGAGTTAAATGTATGACTGTATATTTAGTCATGATCCCTATGCCTCAAACTAAAATGTTCCTAGACCAAGAATGAATTTGCTATATATCACTGGTTTTTATTAAATGGCAAGTCTTACTCATGTAATTAAAGTATTAAAACCATCAAAAGTTGACAAATTTCTCATCTATTCACAGTTTCATTGTTAAAATATTCTTGAAATGACAAAAGCTTAAGTTTACATCAAAAAAAGCTTTTTTAAGATCAAAATTGCACGCGAAAAGCAAATTGATTCATTATATGACCTGAAATAATATTTCCATTATTTCCCCTTGATGCTTCTTGAGAGAGTGGAGAAACAACGGTTAACATTGGTGTGTAAATTGCAAATAGGCGAGGGAAAGGCCGCGGGTTCTCCATCCCTGATGTTTGATCTGAGAATCCCCTCTAGCTAAACTTTGATTGGGAGTCTTATAATTTCAGGAGGCCCCATATTCTGTGTGCGCATGTTGCGAGTCTAAAGTGCTGGCATAAAGTAAGATATAGAGAGACAACCATATGGAAGAAACTGATATAATTTTTTACATGCCTTTTCTCCATCTCGTACGAAAGGTTTGATTCGGAGTGTTTTCGTTCTCTAACAGGCAAATATCAACATGGAATACTCCACAGGACCGTTACCTAATCCCAAAACATACGAGAGTAATTTTGATTGAATTCATGACACTTTTGGAGGAAAAATATCGATATTTACAGTCACTGGCACTCTAAGAAATCTCTAATTTACATAATTCTATCTCGTCGGGATATTCATGAAATTAATTTTCAAAAAAGTCTTCATGTTCTTCTTGCGGGAGTTACTAACATCGGATGGGTTTTTTATGTACACATTTGTGACAATTATATAAGTTAATCTTAATTTCTTCTTAATTATGTTCACCTTTACCTATTCTGTCATAACGTTTTATGTATCTGAATCAAATTCTGATCTTCGTTTTACCCTATCTTTCTATCGATAATCCACGTACGATTCGATAGAAATGGCGGATTGTTTATGTTCTCAAGGAATGTTGGAGAAGTCCGATGAGTTTTCTAATGTGGTTTGAGTACTTCTCAAATAATAAATAAGAACGATGTCTTTGGAAATCGTATGGCTGAGATCGGTGTGTAGAGGATGAATATGTCCTGTTGTTACTCTGTTTTTAGTGGCAAGTTTTTCTCTTGGAGAAGATTCCAATGAAAAACGGGAAGAGAGGTGATATCATCTTCTAATCCCGTTTTTTGATGACTAATCGAGCGGTTTATTTGTCAATGATTGCTTTGCATTCACCTGAGAGAATAAAAGATGTTAATTGTGAGTAAATATTTATGATAATATACTACACTTTCGAAATACCCCCTAATCCTTTTACAAGTTACCTATTTAAACTAGAAACGTTACTTCAAAGGAAATCGTGTTCCTTGCGTTTTGGGTTCGCAAGTGAGAGAATAGAGAAGCTACCAAGCTTAAAGCAAACTAATATTGTAGAGGATGATATATTTTCCTCAAAGATGTTGTGTATGTAAATAATTCATTCATTTTCTTTTATTCGTTGCCTTTGCATGCCCCATTTTGCCACGAAGAACGCAACTTAGGAAAGTTGCTCTTTTCCCTAAAGTGTGCTTCATGATGTTGATGTTATTGTAGGTTGTATGGGAAATTTCAATGAAGGAAACGGAGTATGCGTTAGAGAGTTGCAATCATATTTTAATGTTCAACATTTCATGTAACTGCTTTTCGATGAATCCCAAGGCTAATTAATTAAGATTGCTCTGGTTTGACCAATCTTTGTCTGATATCAAATCGTAATACCATGGAAACTTTTGACAAAAATATCGATAAACATGAGGTTCCATTTCCCTATAGTATCCTATAACTGTACATTAATTATTTTAGAGAAAAAATTTCTCTTTTACTCTAGTGTCAGTCATGTTTGTGGGTGTGATGATGTGAAAGTTACAGTGAGTTGCTGAACATATTGTAGTGCTACAAAAAGTGTAGAACCATTGTTCCATTTTCATTTTAGCTGCATTGCCAGGTGAAGCTAGAAATAACCGTAATGATATCGACACTTAAAGGTTATCCTTCTCAAAAGGACTGCCTTTCCATGTGCTTCTTAATCTGAAACAAAAAATCGTTATATTCAGAACAAATTTTTAAACACATTGGACTTTTACATGAACAGTATTTCCTATGATTATGAATTCAATGCCAACAAGTGCCATTTGCTGTCAATTTTTAATTTGGCAACCACCTCACAGAGTGCCCAACTTGAATCTTTTATCAGTTTTCAAGTACCTCCCTGTTGTACTAGCAATTATCTACTTAATTTTATAGAATGCCCTCTAAATAGCCTGCAATATTAACCTCTTCTATGCCACTCATGAAGTAGAAAAAGTACCTTTCAATAATCAGTTATTTATGTGTTTATTTCTATCTTTCTTCTTTTTCGTCCATGGTAGATTTATGGTATAATTTACATTTCTTTATCAATGGTAATCACCTCCTGTTATCCTTCCTGTTCTATTATGAAGTACATCAGATTCTGTTATACAAGTTTCTTACTCTTCTCTTTCTTTCTTTGATCCTCATAACTGTTATCCTAATTATCTTTTGTAAAATAAGCATTGCCACTAAAGTATAATAAATACGAATTAAAAAGTAATGGATACACTTTGTTTAGGAGTATATTTGCCATGGGTGTCTATACAAAATTGCACTAACGATTCAATATTTATAGGAATGTCTTGTTGAAATGTGAAAAGCTCACTACAAAAGGGAATGCAAACAGTAATTGCTGCCATAAACATCTACTCAATTGAATGTTGAGGAATGGTAAAACAAATAAAAATTATGGTAACCCAAACTTTCAATGTAATGATTGTAACATTAAAGTATTTGCAGATTTGCTAATTTTCAGAATGTTCACGCACATTCTTTGTAATAAACATATAATTTTAATTTGTCATGAATACATTCAGATGCGCAAAGCAAAGGAAGGAAATCTTTATTGAAATGATGATGTGTCCAAACCAAGGGCATATACAAATCTTTACCTTGTAATTCATCTCGTGGAGATGTATCCAGAGAAATTGAATCTTTCAGGCCCCTGCTATATCAGTTATTTCTGATTTTGTGCAATACTCTGTATTACTGTAGTATTTTTACAGTTTTTGATTGTCATAATATGCGTTACTTATTATTGAATAGTTATTTGGTGACTAAGGTACCAATATTTAATTAGAATAATGAACAGTAAAATAATGATGTATTTTATTTGACCATGGAAATTACATAGTGATTTTTAAGACTTATCAGATGGTGAAAGAATACAAAACATCAAGATAAACTAAGATGCTAAAACATGCAGTGTTGCTGAGGGCATAGAAAGACATGATATTCTTAGCTGATGCTAGTGAAGCATCATAAAATTTAATGCCGACTACCCATCAAAAAAGTATATTTAAAATTTGCTGAGAGGTATGTTCATGCAATAGTAATAATATGCGTGTGTTAGTCCAGGATCAAATATAGATATAAACTTCATGCAAAAGCATAATACATGGAAGCAATTACTAACAAGAATATCTGTCAACCATTCATTATTGGAATCTAAATTTCAAGCAGAATTGACTATTTACACAACAAAAAGCACATTCAGTCGCTTCATTACTTTGAAGTCAAATCCAATTGCAATATGACTAAGCTTAACATAGACCATAATGGTATTGCCTCCCTTTGATCAGGACTTTGGGCTTATATTCCCCTGTTAATATATCCCAATCTGAAAGAAGGTTACCCTGAGTAATTTATGTAACATTAGGATATGAAAGAGAAATATTTGAAAGATAATAATAAAATGAATTTCTTGAGCTCCTTACAGTTACAGCAAGCTATGATTAACATGAATTACTGAGGAAATCTTAAGAAACATAGTTGATTTAAAGCAAAAATATTAACAACATGTAAAAGTGGGAGAATATATCTCTCACTTACTGTTACATTGCATTTTCAATATATCTTTTGAATCATGCACAGCACTTTTTATTTTTTTATTTGATTAAAATTTCATCACAGAAAAACAAAAAAATATCAATTAAGAGAAGTACACATAAATAACTATATGTAGAGTATTCATACACATACAATAACCTTGAATAATGTATGACCATTTAAGTGAATTGATAGATACAGATTCTCTGCCTGTGATTTAACAGACATATATGTTGAAACAGCAATCTTTAGAGATAAAAGCTTGATTTACTCCCATTAAATCTTTATTCCTGTTATTTTCCTTTGCTGTACCACATTTCAATAATATAGTCCTTTCTATCAAAACCGTAAGAAGAATATCTGCAAGCTTTTACTCCCACTTGAAATCTGGATATCTGCAACTGAGGGATTGTGAGAAACAGTAGCTATCAAAAGAGATGGTGTGGAGACCTCTTCTTACACCTATAGTAATCTCACTTCATATCGTTAATCCCCCAATGTAAGCGTGGCCCTCTTCAGCAGATGCTTCTTTCAAAAACTCTAACATAATATCAATAAAACTTTCACGGATTAATTTGTGAGGAAAATTAATGCATGATGTTATGAGAATTTCTAGTTGAGGGAAAATGGAATGCTATACCATCATGAAAATGCTTGCTGATGATCAACTTATATTTGGTTGCTCATCTCGCCATAGTTTCTATTGAAGTATTATTAATACCATTCCGAAAAAGTACTTTAGGTTGCGCATCCCGTCATTGTTTCTATTTTGGTATTATTAATACCCTTCCGAAAAAGTACTTTTGGTCGCGTAGCTCGTCGTAGTTTATTATCAGATATTATGATTCCCTTCAGAAAACGTATCTTTGGTTGTGCAATTATTTACGTTGTGTAAAAAAATAGAAATTACACCTACTATGCCTTAAATCGTAATATCAAGGTATCTTTTGTGATACTAGTTTTTGCGTCTTCGTTTATGGAGATTATTTTTCTGCCTCTACTTCTGTGGGTATTTTCCCTTGGTGTCGTTTTTTCTCCGAGTAGCTTCTGTGAGGGAGCAACCCAAGAACCAAAACCCTTCCCTTACTCTCCCGAAATGGTAAAAGTCAAGTAATGTTAGTCTGATAGCAGAGCAGTGTGCTCGAACTGCCGATCATCTCTCAGCTTAACTCGGCATAAGTATCATTTATGGAAAAATAGAGATAAATGGTTTGGTACCATGTACTTGTTCTGGATTTTAGGAGGAACAACATCGATGGCTCCATCGTCAATGTTGATGGAAACAACCCTAAGCATCTCTTTCTACACGAAGAGAATAAACTGTAGTTTTCAACCAATCCTGACTATTACAAGGATTTCACAAAGATGGCCACTTTTGATGTCGAGATTTTTACTATTTTACTTACTGTTAAATTCATAGACTAATGTGAATGAAAATAGCAAGGGCGGGAAAAGGGGTATTGCAAGGAGTTTACTCCTTCGGAGAAGCACGTATATCGTTCGTTTCCTCTTGCGTCGCCTTCTCTTCTGCTTCCACAATATTTATTTCTTCCCATAATTTCGCCAAAAACTGAGCGAGGAGCCGGTCGATCATCATTTCGCGTCTGACTTCGCAACCTCGCGGTCCCTCCTTTGGTCCAGCTTCGGATTCCAGTCACCCTCTCTGTCCTGTGATGAGCCCTCTGGGCGTCTTTTGAGAACTAGAGCGTCTTCCGAGAAAATGCAGCGTTTTCCAGGAAATGAAAGGACGCCACGCTTGGATGTTTCTTAAGAAACGTATAAAATTTCAGATATTTTAAGCTTATGTTGTAAGATACCTGCAATTCTGCGTTAAGCAGCTTGTTACTTAATCTGTTTCTTAAGAATCTGTCCCATTATTCGTATTTAACTAAACGATCTTTCTACGGCGGCGTTTGAAACTGATATCGAAAGGATAAACGAGAACAGTTTTATGAGTTCTTCACCTTATTATTTTCTTTTACCCGTTTGTGAAATCCTGCATTGGCTGCAGGGTACGCGGGTATACTTTTTAAGTCAAGGACATTACGGTGATTTTAATTTGTTTGATTTTCATTCACTATTTTCTTTCGCGTCTTCCTAAAAGTACGAAAATGCTGTTCTCATCCTTATGCAAAAACATTGCACGATAACGGGAAACAGTTTTGAATTTCCTTTCTGGAAGCGTCTAAAGTTAAGGAAAAATGTTTATCTTTTTTAAGCTATAAGTTTGGATTTCCTAACCTGCTGGAGCTAATGCATTTTCAACGATACAGCTAGCTTTTGTTTTTAACAGGATTGCTTCTTCGCAATAGATGAATCGCGGAAAATAATTTGAGACAATTTATCCTCAAAATCTTGGCTATAAAGGTTCTTTACACCATGAATCGTAGCTGTGACCTCCGCAGCTGTGATCAGCTCTTCTTCTCTAGTGTCTTGTTTCTTTAAAAAAGATGTAACGGTACAATATTTCTGAACCTCATCTTTTAAATCGTTATGTTTTGACGACGAAGCATGGTTTTTTAAAGGACCTACTACATCAATCTTAATAGAAAAGGTTTGGCCGCAAATCATACATTCTGCATACGAACTGTTCGACTTTCGCGCCCAAACTTTAACCACTCGTCGTTAAATGAACAGTGTCTATTGTCTACCTCGCTATCAAAATGTCTTTTTAATAGCGAGCCACCCTTATGATTTAAACCGATCGGGCTCAAAAAAGATCTCGATCGGTCTGAACCCTGAAAATGACTATCAAACGACGATTGCCAAGAATGGTAATGCCGGAGTGCATTTCCCTGGCAACAGATATATGACAAAAGAAGTTATATTGATTCGTACTTTCGCGGCGAAGTTGATTTGCAGGATAATAATGTACGAATTGCAGATGATGTGAAAATAAGTTTCTTAAAACTATATGGTGAGAAAATAATTAATCTAGTGAAAGGTAATCAATATAGTCTAGGGGGTGAATCATGGAGCGGACTCTTAAGGAGATGTATCGAAGACGCATTAGATGAGTGTACTATCTGGAATGAGTATGCGAATATCCAGAACTGTGAGTAAAATTAAACTCTTTATTGCATCAATGTGTAAGGGTCGTGTAAACGCATATGCAGGTGGTATTCATGATTGTGGAAATTTAGAATTTGTAGAAAAACATATGAATGAATATTTGAGTGAGAATGAATATATAGCCGAAGATGATTGAGATTATCAGTTACCGAAACAGAGGTTAATACGTGAACTGCAAAAATATTATCCTGAAATCCTTCTTCAGGACTTGTTGAAATGATGTTCATGTGATCGTTTGTAATAAATGATAATAAGTGAAGAATGTATTTAATTTCATCTCCTGATGCATCAGTAAGGGTGTTACCTAGTTCAAATTATTGACAAGCGCCAATGGTGTTGCTGAAATATAATATAATCCCGAAATGCCACCGCATTCGATGATGAAGGTCCCAGGTTCGATCACCATCAACACTCGGGGTGGTGCACCAGAATTGAGGTACAGTATAGTAACATAATTCCGAAGATTCGTATTTAACTATAGACATCATTTAACTATAGACGTCGATCCCCCATGAATTGAAATTAAGTTGGTGCCAACCCTGGCGTCATTGCTTTAGACATAGTCTGTTTAGTGCTGCTTCGTGGCTCGAACCCTGCATGGGTTAAATATCTGTCCGAAAATGTTAAAATGATGCATGTGTTTCATTTCTAATCACCCGCCGTTTCCGATGTTTCCCGAAGTCTCCCGAAGGAAGCCGAATCGGAACTGGGGATACTTGAGTACGTGCGACGGTTTGCGGTGGGGTGGCTGGGCGGTTGGGTTGCAGAACGAAAGGAACAATTACAAGTCCTAAGTAAAAGGGTCTGGGTTCGATTCTCGTTGTTAGCAGGCATTTTAAAATGATGCCTCGACGTCACCAGAGCTGATTCGTAGCAGGTTATATTGCTTATTTAAGTCGCGGAAGATTAACTGTTGTGATGGCCGAGTGGTCAAGGCGCATGGTTCGTATGTCGTGGTCGCTACGTCAGGCGATTCAAACTCTCTATGATGAAAAATTTTTCCAGAAAATAAAATTTAATTTAAATGAAGTCAAAGTGCGAAAGTCCTTCGAGGACTCTGAACGCTGATCATCCCACCGTGTTCGACATGAGGACACCTGTGACGTCATCAACTTCCTCTGGAGATACTCCGGGTTGGCTGGGGTCTAACCTTGACTTTTCCATATTTCTGATTGAAATAAATGTTACTAACCAGATAAGACCATTGTAGCCAATGGCAGTGTAGTTTCTTTTACTATAATATATTTAAAAAATTGAGATGATTGATGAGAATGAAACAATTTTAATTATGGTAATCTTTACAGATGAACTGCAGCTACAACACCAGAGTTATATTTTTTACAAGTTCCATTTTTCTATAAAATCTAAAATATAACTTCAGCCAACATAAATAAGGAAGTAGCAATTTACATATTAACTTCAGTAATTTTCTAGTTAAGTCTAAATGTCTGAGGATATCTTTTTCTTGATTATGTAGTGCAATGCAAGTAATTGCTTGCATCACACAAATAATAATTATTTTTCAAAGATTATACTTTCAAGATATAAATCCTAACATAATTCATCGTTTTGTGGAAGTTACCTTTCTCAGCAATGAGATATTTTATATCAAATCATAATCATCATGAAAGCACATTCTTGCGTCAGTTGAATTTTTTTATGATATCCAAGTAATTATTCCCGGTTCCGTGACAACTGAGCGAGGGACGATCGAGCGCTAGGACAAATGAGCGCGTCTCCTTTATTATTAATTAAACGAATATACGTAAAATAATATCAATAGTAAAATAATAAGTTTTATATGCAAAACGCTGAATTTAGATTTCAAAATCTTGGTTAACTGTACTCTTGCTTACGAAACACACAGCAGTTTTAGAATAAAGATAAAATTTTCAGCTTCGATTCCTTTGCAGTTAAATCAGTAATCGGTAAAGAAACTACCACTCGATTGTTTCAGCGTCAAAAATTGATATTATTTTACGTGTGATCGTTCAATTAATAACGTCTGAAAAGGGGACATTTGTCCTAGCGCCCGGTCACGATTATTCCCTGGGTAAGCAAAAATCATCGCAAACAGTTGCTCGCCCTCGCCAACAATCCCTTGCGACGGGAGTGGTGAAGATACATTTTTCATTATTATTTTAATAGGTAACTTTTACGAAAGATAACTTTATCACACTCGAGTGTGATAAAGCAAACTGCAGACGAGATCGCGGGTTCGGATCCCGTGACCGTCAGAGCTTTTATGGAAATATTTTTGATAGGAGGATACTCATGAAAATATAGATGCTTCCGTAGTTTTTAACCACTCTATTTTCTAGACTCAGGGGTCATGGTTGAAACGTAATATTTTCGAGTAGATACATTGATCTAATCTAAGCTTTATTTGCTTACGGAAAAAAACAGTGATATTTTATGTCTGCCACATCTTGAAAAAACAATCACTCTTTGTACTTCGAGATGCATACAAGCGTTCGAGACAAAGATGAGAACTTGCATCATTCTAGAATAGTAAGGGAACTCCTATTCAAATTAAGAAAGGGTAAAGCAATTTCAAGAAACTTTAGGCGAATATGTGCGATTATCTTCGACATAATATACGATGCTTAATGCGATCAACTTTGGACGTTCTTCAACTTGAGTATTTAAATTTTGGCGATTAATAATTCTTAAGATGGAAACGGTTATTCTGAAAATTTGCGCAACGAAACTTTTTCGTGCATAACGTAACTTTTAAGCGGATTGGCGGGAGCAAAGGTGCGTTTAAATATAAGTTTATGACATATCTGCGTTATCTATCCTGTGTAACTAAAACAGCGAAGATTGTTGCCTAAAAAATCAATTGCTTACAGCTAGCTTCAAACGGAATAAATGATTTCAAATAAAATAATTCCCATAATATACACGCTTCGTTTCATCATTGCAGGAGACAATCATGAAAGAAAACCTACCAAATGATATGATACTCTGCCCATTTTCATGAACAATATGTTGGAAATTTGGCAAACTTGCGACTCTATATTTGACTCATCCATTTCCACTGCATAAGAATCTTTGCTTCGTAACTTTTGAAATGAAAATCATCATTAGATCAGTGGGAATTTATTCACTTACGATTATTCCTTCCCTTAATATTTTTAACAACCGGTGTTCTCCGATATTGGCAAGCATGAGTTAAATACCACCGAAAACAACTCCCATTACTGGGAAAATCAAAACTTAATATCGAATTCTTTGAAAAGCGTTTAAATAAGCGATTCTTTACCCAGCGTACGGTCCACTTTTACTTCCGCAGTAGGCAACATATAAAATTAAATCTGCATTGCCAGTCACCATCTTTAGAATTGATAATCATCTACTGGTGAATTTAACGAGCGACGTATGAAATTAATATAATATGGTGGGCTAAGACCGTCCGAGACTTTGAATCATCGCTAGTTGTGCTAGAGCTATGCTAATAAAAGGGTTGCTATTCAAGTTGCTTATCTTTCAAGACTTCATGAAAAGGTATCGTTCTTAGAAGTTTTTCTCATTTCACTTTCGAAGTAGGTATATGGGATCCTGTCCAATATGTCAGGTGTAACTAGTGATAACCAGAAGCCTCTCATCCTTCCATCACTCCCCTGCATTAACTTCCCATATGTCCAAAAATAGTCCCCAAGATGAAAGTAATTGTTGACTTTCACGGCAACTATCATGTTTCCGAAAGAAAAGTAGCAATAAAGAAAGCTAATACAACATTCCAAGATGGAATTATTTGTTTAGTCACATAACTACTGTCATGTTAACGGAATAAAATGCCGCATGAAAATTATTGCATCAGACTAACCTCCCATCCAAATTTAAAAATCACGGTCCTTCAATTTAACATCGAATGCTAGTCATTTCCACCATTATTCTATAAGTAAAAAATATTGTTTACTGAAATGCAATGAATTGCATAATGAGGGTAAACCAATAATGTTGAATCGAATTTTTAATAATACCTTACATCATTGCACGATGATAAATTTACCAGCGTTTTAGAATAATGTGGTTCACCTGCAAGGCACTAAGCGTTGAGGCTTCGTGTCGTTCTAATGGAAGCTTTTTCTTACTCGGAGAGTATTTCCACTAACTTAAAGTGTATGTTTTGGCACATACATTACTCATCTTCATTCGGGAGTATGAGTGTCCTGTAAACAGAAATCCTCCCAATTGTTCTTTACTATCTCGTACACGTGTCGCTCCTAGAAGTCAAAATAAGCTAATTCTTGGTTACAATCTAATGCATGGCATATTTGCCATGGCGTTTTCCAGGTCACGGACGATTTTTGAAGGTAAGCTTAAGAAAGAATGCGGACCTTCCCTCCCCCTTCCTCTTATATATATACCTCTTCCTACTCCTTATCTTTCTAATTTTATTCTTAAAAATATTTCTCTCTCTGAGTCTTTATTAAAAAATACTCAAAAACGTCATGCAATACGACATTTATTCTACTGTCTTTTACCGAAACTATTTACAGCATGCGAATGGCTTTTCTATACTTTGTTTGATAAAAATCTCTTCTCACCTATCATCTCTATGAACTATTTCGGAACAAACTACCGTTAATATTTATAGGAGAATTTGTGCGATGTCCTTCTAAATGCATGTTATCTATTGTTAGCTGCACAAGTATCTCAAATTAAAGAACGGAAAATTGTTCTGGAATGAGTGATCGCCGTGAGATGCGGAAGAAGTGCGGAGATGTGACGATTATTATCAAATCACGATTGAAATTTTTTGCATTTCGGTCCTGTTTATTCGTGTTTACTTAAGGAAATCAAATAAATCATTATCCATATTACTTTCGACGCTAACAAAGTCCATGGATGGCTCTAATGAAAGCGCTCTCTGGTTTGAAAGCCTGTGGTGGCCTGAATGTGCGGAAGATGGCTAAGCACTTTTAAAAGGACTAATACTAGGTTGGTAAATTTTGAAGGAGGTTATTAGCAATTTTATTGCTTAAAAACACACACTATGTAATATCTTAATATTGCCATTAAAAATTCAATTATATTATCAACGCGGAATATAAACGTAATTAACATAAATGTCGAATAAGCGTGAACTTCATTCTAAGGCAAATCATGACTTTCTACACTTTCATTCCTCTGAATATTTGCATCCACATACTTTTAAACTTATCAGACAATTTTCGTCCAGCTTTTCTCCATTCCATACCACTGTGCGTCGTACGCTTACTACCGTCTAGCGAACTTTGCAGGGATCATTTTCTTTAAAGCAAACTCTATGTGAGTAGCCTGCCTTCTGTCGCAGCGAAATAGAGGCGTTTTCGTTTTCTCTCATTTTTGACGTTACGGCAAGACCGTTCCTCTTGGATCTCATCCATTCTGATGGAGCTGAAAAAGAAATGAGTATATTTATTTTCCAATTCAAAAGATGTTGAATTCATCACGTAATGTCAGCGTATAAATTAAAAGATAATATGTAAACTTCCTTCTGACATCGTAATTTAAATGAATATATTGGTATGCTGTTAACAGATTTGAAAATGCAATAAGCTGTACTTTTTATGTGGGATTGTTCATGTATCCTTAACTATCCTTCACTGAAGAATGTGCTGAGGATGGCAGTGGAAGAGAGAATTCCTGTTGAATCAATAAATAGATCGTTGAGGATATTTGTAGAAATAAGAAAAGGAAAAGTAGCTGGGGAGAATATAAGTTATGTACTGAGATGATAGGTATTGTTTGAGAAACACTGAGCTTAAGCGATAATTCCTTCCCTTGGTATAACGTGAGAAAAACGATATTTTATAATCATCATCTTTTCATTCTTTCATTTCGAATGTTTAGTAAGGTGAGGAATCCTAAGATAAACATTATATGGAAAAATCGGTTAAATATCACACATAGACAATTTGTGGTGGATATTCCCCGTATTTCCGGGTATTATACGATGAGATATGTAGGTCGGAATGCTTTTTTTTATTTTTCTAAATGAAAATGTTGAATTACTTATGTATCCAAAGTATCAAGGATCAATCTGTCACAAGAGAATATAATTGACTACTGGTCATTGCATTTTTCTTACAGCAAAGTGATACATTTTCTTAAAATTGAAAGCTACTCTGAGCCACCAATAATTTGAGCAATAATAATTACAATACGTTAAAAATATGAATTCAACTTACTATACGTATACTTTTATAAATAACTTTACTATATGAATTTTTTTAACACCAAAATATCCTCTCGGGTGAAGTCATTAAAATGTATGTTTTACGGAGATATATGTGAAAGAGGCGTCTCCATGAATCCCAGTCCGGGTCGCCAAAGCGCATCGGGCCGACCCTGATTGCGCGTCCCGGTACCATCATCCGATTTTCTCCTATTTTAAAACAATTATGTATTTGAATCCTTTTCTCTGACATTTCTTGAAACAAATAGAAACCAAATACGAATCTTTGAGACATTTACAAATGAATGATGAATGATTTACCGGACCTGTAAATGCGTAATTATTAGCATATGACTGATATTTATCAAAAAATTACTTATTTACGGGTGTGGATCCCCCTGAAATCTGATAATCTTCCCCTGGAAAACTCAAAAGATTCCTTAATTGCTGGATGGCGGAAACCCTCGTTTTATTGCAGGTTTAACACTGTCAACATATACTGCGTAATCGATAACAACGGATGACAAACATTCCATCCAGACTTAAACTCTTTCTTTTCCAAAGACGGTAATCCTAATTTAGCACACCAAGATTACGATAGTTTAATTTCATTGATGAATATCGTAAATTAATCATCTCTAATGTTAGCAATCCTTATTTTTAACATCTCAAATATTAACAAGAAGCCAATAGGGCGAGCAGTCACTTTTGCCATCAAGTATTGCAAGGCCATCCATATATTGACTTAGAATAATAAATCTGATGAAAATAAAGATTTAAAAGATAACATTTCTTGAAATATTTTGCAAATATCTGATTTTGAAACAAGCACCATAAAAATCTTTTCGATGACAAGAAATATTTGGTATCAATTTCAACTCTGGTTTGCTAAATCATCCTGATAAGAGTTTGCAGTCCACGTGAAAGTTTTCGATGATTTCTTATGAATTTGAAAATAATTCGAATGGTTTATGGATATATTGTGAAACAACTAAACGAGAAAATATGATTGGTCTTACTTCCCATAATGTCGATTTTCTAAGTATTTATACAAATTATCACATCCTCAAAATGTTATTCTTTATCACAACAGTAGAACTTCAAGAACCATCACGAGGCGATGAAAAGTAAAAAAAAATTGAAAAACAATCAATCATAGTAAATTTTGTTGAATAATGCCTCCATTGGATAAAATCAGCATACATAGTCAAACTTGGCTCTAATTCGAGATCTAAGTTTTATCTGAAGTCATCCAATACTCTTTGCTCGGTAATTCCGTTTAACTCCGATGGGACGAGACAGGTAGGAGAAGAAAAGGGATGAGTGAGGACTCCATTCGAACTGGAATACATTAAGGAGGAACATTACGTAGAACCTTTTCCCTTTCCCCTCTCCTCCTTCACGAGCAAAGTATATAAACCCTGAAATTTTCGTCGTCGACGCATTCTTTGCCCAACGTCCGCGACGAGAACCTCAGTCGGCGCAAGGGAGTTGAAATCACTCGAGGCGACCATGCTGTTTCAACGTTAACTTCTCGAAGATGCAACATCGCCGTAGAATTGCCCGACCCAACGACGTGGTCTTCGGAAGATTGCTGCCTCGACCGAGTCTGAAGAAGCCTCCTGGCAAAGAAGATATGTGTGTGTTTGTGCAGTGAGCTATGGTCATTATAGTGAAATTTAGTGAATTGGTGATAGTGACTTGAAGAGGAGGTTCGGTTCGCCGATGGAAAGCTGAGGTCGGCCACCGCTGGAGGAATTCCTCAGCACAAGGTAAGGAATCTACGTCTTTCAGCTTAGAAAGGTGGTAGAGGGTAGAATTCTTCAGAAATGGGCCCATCCAACGGGCATTAGAGAACAGGTCTGCATTAGAGTTTGGGGGGAATGGGAAATTAAGGGAAGTAGGGCCCACTCGATGGGCGATAGTGATTGGGGGGAGGGGAAATTGAAGTGATAGGTAATACACGCACTAATACAGACAGGCTTTTTAGCCATTAGAGAATAAAACTTAATTAGTCTTCTAAAATTCTTCCTCTCCTATCTTTTCCGTGGCTATGGTTTTCATGCCGTAGCCACACCTTGGTTTGATAGGGCTGGTTATTTGCAACTGCTGTCGCGAGCGTCCCGATCCCCCCGAAATGACAAATTCCAGTTGCAGATAGCTGGCGAAACCCCTCCAATCAAAAGGGGAAACGAGCCTGGCACGATACGTCTTTGCGTGGTTTGGAAAGTCGTGCACCTTCTTTTCTTTTCACCTAATCTTTCAAAGGATTTTTCAAATTCATTTTTAGTGTAGTTGTCTGTAAGATTTGCTTATTTCTAATATTTTTCCTCTAAATTTCTAAAAAATGTCATATTTTGTTTGTGAGAAGTTATTTATTTTATGATTAAACATTTTTACTCTTCCATGCAATTTAATATCATCGGAAGTTACGTATAGTTAAAAGGTGCTGTATAACTTTGTGGTTATTCTTTTAATTTACAGAAAAGTTTCGCAGCCTGGCTTCTGAGCAGATGTACTTAAAAGATCAATGGAAAACGTTTGCTGAGATGTGCAACATGCAGTACTACTGTTCAAGAGAAGGTATAAAAAAGCCACAGTTGGTAAGTTTCGGAATTTTGGAGAATACTGTCCGCAGAAGTACATTAAGATTTGAAATGGAAATATAAATTAACTTTTATGGCTAGAGGAATTCATTAATCAAATACTTCGAACTCGGTATTGAAATATTACCAATTTAGGGTAATATCTTGGTTCTTCATGGTTAATCATTCATGCGAGAAATTGTTTTCCTAAATTTTCCACGTTTCTGAATGTCAAATTCGTCGGTTCAGAATTTTTGACGAGGTAGATCCCATAATCATTTGTGTAAACAACAAGAGCCAACTCGGAGAGCTATGGACAAATCGTTACAATAAATTATAGCTTGAACAGGTAGTGAATCCTGATCGTTCTTCGCGCAGAGCATTAGAGAATCTAATAGCCTGGATTCGATAAGGATGTTACACCCTCTCCCATATGCCACAGGCGGGATTTCCATATATTTTTTTGCTCTAGATTCTAGGATAGTTAGTCATATTAGGACGTCGGGGAGGTTCAATCAGACATTGAATCTAAATAGTTACTTACGAAATCTGGGATTATAAGACCACTCTGATACGAGTACAATGCAATAAATATTTGCAAAATCATAGCTTGATAGATCCCCATGTTTAGAAATTTTTGTCGGAATTTAAACGTGACACCTATTAGTAAGATAAAGTTTCCTCGTTTTCCATGCTTCTTATTTAACAGTTATTTGTACATGAGCAGTGGTTTAACTATTAAAAAGATTGAAAAAAGAGTAAAAATTAACCTTAAAATCCTGAAATTTTCATCACCTTTTGTCAGGATATATTAGGAATTAATATATTGTGTAACAGAGTAAGAATTCTACCTGAGCTTGAAAGAATTACCGATGATCCATAGTTTCCGTTAAAATTCTACTCCCTTTCGCAAGTAATCATTTTGAATTAACTGTTATGATCGCACAGAATTTTATAAAGAATGCGGAGCGAAGTAAATAGAAGTTAATAAGTGGACTAAACGTTCAAATACATGACACAAAAGAAAAATTACCGACCGAAGACCAGGAAGTGATTATTGAGCCTTCCTGAACGTGATAATACACTCGTTTACTACTGCATTTTCTATTCGCCCTATTTCTAATCGAGAAATTCTTATAATGTAGCATAGAAGTTAAAGTTTGCTAATGCTTTTTCACATGAAAGAGATTGCGTATGTTACAATGATAGCATATAAAAGGACAGCATCCGTTACGAATCGTGATCGAGGGCTGCGTCATATCTGAAGATATAATTCTGTAAATCGAGTTTCTTGAAACTGCCTACTTGTGCATTCGAATTTACTGGAATCATGACCTGAGCATTGTAAAAACATTGTTCCAAATGAGCGCTAGGAAAAAAATAAGTTAGACGATACAGAAGGGATTTCGATCATGTATTTACCTCTACTTATACGTGTTTTTCGTTCACGTTGAGGACAGAACGTTGTTAGATGCACCACAAACATTTTAAGTATTGAAAGATTTCGATAAGAGGTGACGAAGAGTCTCTGCAATGCGTTACACCTTCGTGTTTGACGTCGGATAAAAAACTCATCCTTCTCTAAAATTAAGTAATGCGAAATAAGTAAGGTTTAAGAGAACAAAAAACAGTAAGATTGCTGGAAATTGAGTGGAACACGACATATTTTCGACATATATACTGCGGAAGTTAACACGGAACCAAAAGGGCACCGATGTACTTTTTCTTTCCTATGAATTCAAAAGTCTTGGTACAGTCGAACAGAGAGGAAGTTTTGAAGTAATTGTATGCAATTTTGAGAGCAGTTTATGCAGTACAATGATCAGAATGATCCGATCCGTCAAAGTTTTTCAAACTGATTCTGGATTCAGTATTTTACAGCCAAAGATAGCATTAAAATCCTAATATTTATTGATTTGCATTGTAATTGAACTGCTTTGACGATTAAAGAGAATAATTTTAACCATAAATATTTGGCGAGAGCATTAATCTCTTAATCAAGCTATTTCATAGGAGTTCATTGACATGTATCAGCTGATTGCCCCTGTTCGCTTGCGAAACAGCATCGCTTTCGTACATTTCTGGTAGTCTAATTCACAGGATAATAATAACGCTCTCACTGACAATTAAGAAAAAACAAATATTAGGAAAGAGTGGACAGCACAGAAACTGTGAACAGCCTGGACAAATATACATATGGGTTTATGATTTGAAGAACAACTACTAATATCATTAAATGAACTACTAGTAATAAACATGAAGTTCTACAGTATAAGACCTTTCAGAAGTAACATTATAAAGTAACCTAAGAGCTACTCAAATTTTCATTTCCTTTGAAGAAGTACAACTAAGAAAAAGATTCATAAAAATAATGACTTAAGACAAGGAGAGGTTAGCCCCTACATTTAGCTAGTTATACATTAGCCCCTAAAGCCATACAAGATCCTGTTACCTCCTGTAAGTTTCCCTAGTGAGATCGCAACTGGAATACTGCTCAATTATATGGAATCCATATTATGCAAAATATAACCATACCCTAGAAAGAATTCAAAATAAATTTCTCAGGATGATATCCTTTAGATTTAATTTAGAAAGAGAACCTGGCCATTATGAGTCAATTCTAGACTTACTCCAACTTCCCACCCTACAAGCCCAAAGAGATTATACTGATATCCTTTTTATGTACAAAATAATTAATAATATGGTATCCAGTCCCGATATTCTATCCTACATTACCTTTAAAGTACCACCTCTACCTACTAGATGCTGTAATGTATTTGAAGTCCCTGTTTTGCAAAAAAAACTATCTATATTATCTCCCAATTTTCAGGATAATGCGCTTGATTAATAAAACTTGTCATGACGTTGATATCTTTCAATTAATAGATTTAAAAATAGTATTAAATCCAAACTTTAAATTACCCATTGTTTATTGTACCCTGTCTTGTAAGTATATATACTTGTTATATTTGTCTTGTATGTATAGATACTTGTTATATTTTTTGTATCATAACTTAGTTTGTATTCTGTATACTTAGAATGTACCTTTTTAAAAAGGGCTTTCTGCCTGTAAATAAACCATTATTATTATTAAGAGTTAAAAAATATCATTGGATTCGATTACTAATTTTATGGGCTTGGCTAATCCCTATAAATATAATATGGGAAATGTAAGGAAACTCAAATAAGGGGTTTAGAAATGCTCATCATCAATCTTCATTCTTCTATGATTGTTATGAATTAGCATGTGAAGCATGACAATCTAAGGTCAGTGTATAATTTATATATTAAATTGATGAATAAGCTAATTTTATGTTATGATATATTGGTTTTAAATTAGTATTATATATTTATTAATAAAAAACTGAGTAGATTAGACTGAAGAATTAGTAGATTACAGAATGAATAAGAAATATAGATAAAAACAAAACTTTACAAAAGTTTAAGCGCCTTTTAAAAAATTTTAGTGTCTGCTTACCATTAAACATTGCAGAGTACTTCAAATGATTTATTTTCAATGTTTGAGTGCAATCATTTATGAGCCTCTCTGTTGGAAAATCTCATCACATAGCCTTAAAAATTCAATTTCCTTAAATGATGATAATTAGTATAAGCCTTGTGCTTATGATTAATGCCTTTAATACAAGACACCTACATTGGGAATACTTAAAGTCTTGTTTCTTTAACGTCTTAACTTCTGTATCATAAAGGAGGAAAATAGATGTATACGATTCTTCATCATAATTTTTATATCCTGACATCCTGTTTTAGTATAGTATACATTATTATAGGTATTTTGAGTACCAAGAACTAATGGATGATTCTTTTCAATTAAGTATCTTATCTCAAGTAATTATCCTTTTAAAATAAATTTAAATTCAAGATCTGAAGCCTAAAAATATTTTCTTCTATTTACTGCCTCGGAAATTGTAATATGCAAGCGTCAATAAGTAAATAAATGGTATTGTTAATGATTTGATAGTAGGAAGAGATATTCTATAGAATCTTAAGGGCCTTATCTTTGACTTAAAGTAATATCTTCTTTAGGAAATCAAAGCATAAGTTATAAATGCAACTTTGTGAAAAAGGATTTGGTAAACAGGTATTATAAGCAATCTGCAAATCACATCCCTGCTTCAGAGAACTGATTTTCCTTTGTTCATAATAATTAGGGAAAGGGTGTTTTGTCCTATCCTTATTTACCAATGAATTCATGAAATTTTCCTTCAATATTACGTTACCTGCATCATAGAGATTTATTGATTCTGCTTGCAAGTATGGAATGCAAAGGTATTGAGAGTTACTCAGTGCTGCTCCTCAGAAGTTGAACTTATATTCCTACATTTACACTTAACTTGAACAATCAAGGTTTAAAAGCATTCTTTTATGGCCTCACTTTGATTGCTAATTTCTCTGATCATATAAAAATACAACACAAAATCGTGGAGACCACATGACATAGCAATAATCGAGAATAGGTACAACTAGGCTCGTGAACAGTGTTTTCATTGCAAATGTATTGTAAAAATCCTTAATTAGTAACCTTCGATATAAAACCAAGAATTTTGAGATCTTTACTGACTATTTGACCAATATGATTGCCCAAATTTGAGTTGATGTCAAATAATACACCCAAATCTTTCACAGTGCTTGTCCTTTTTAAAGATACATTATTAATGTGGTAAGTGTAAAGAATAAGGGCTTTACATCAATGGAAAGGTATACACAAACATTTACTTGAGTTAAATTGCATTGTTGAAACGCCAATTATTTAGATAGTCCACAGCATTTAAGAGTATTGTACAAGCAGACATAGATTTAAATTTAATACATAACTTTAAATCATAGGTATCATTGATAATTTAACTGGGTTGAAAATTTTAAGCTACATCATTTATAAGTAAGATGAGCAGAAATGGAAAAGTGAGAACTTTGTGGTACCTCGTATGTTACTGCATATATTCATAAGACTGCATGATATAATTCTCACACTTTCTATCAAGTAACTTTTAAACCAGTTATGAATTATATCATAGTTTTCTGTTTAGCCAATGAGTGGTTTATACTAATGTTATGAAAAGCTTATTTAAATACTTTATATACAGCATCAACCTCTGAACCATCATTAAAGATATTCAGAATGTAGTTTTTATAAGTAACTAGATTCGTAGTAGTTGATGTGCCTTGATAGAAACCACGTTGCTCATTGATGATTATATGTTTAAATAAAGGACTTATGAAATCAAGGACAATGCTTTTAGATATTTAACAACGCAACACTGAAATGAGACTGGTCTATAGTTAAGAACATCTGATTTTTTTCAGACTTGTAGGTATTCAATAACTAAGCTTAAAACAATTTGGAAAAGTCCCAGATTTTAATGACTGCTTAAATACAGAGGTATGAGGTGCTGCCAGGATATTATAGCAATACCGTGAAAAAGGATAAATTATCTCTTGCGGTCCATTGCCACATGAATGCCCATGGAAAATCACATCAGGGAAACCTTAATTTTTCTTTTGCATGTTCACATAATTCCAAAAATATTTCATGTCATAAGGAATTGAAGATTAAACCCTTTGAATAAAACTGTCTGACGTGCTTTTATTTCCCTTTTCGTATTATTATTCGTATGTGAAACAAAGAATTCTAAATAAGCTCTGAAAGATTTAGTTTGTTGATGTTGACTATGTGTGCTTTTTAGTACTTATAGCCTTGATGATATTTGTGGTAAAGCTTGGAAATTGGCTTTTGCCTATCTTTTTAGTTGGAGTACATTGTTAATCAGTTCAGTTAGTTTTAGAAAAGATTCATTCACATAATACACATTTACAACCTTATCCCAGTCAGGAAAAGATAAAATTTCATAAACATGTCCAGTGTTACATTTCCTGAAGTCTAACATTTGGAGTCAATAGACAAGTTATCATAAACTTCCTTGACGGAGAACTCGAAGCATAGCGCTGGATATTAACCTTCTGAGGGAAACAGAGCTTCAAGTATGTAGAGCTCCTCTGCTGCTGAGAAGACTAGATGAAGTATTTTGAATATAATATTCGATTGACTTGACTCAGTTCAAAAACTGAGCACGAGTCTTTGATAATTTGAGCTTCAGTAGTGAATAAACTATTGCAATCTGAGATGTTAGATTTCTAATTGATATCAGGAATATTATAATCACCATAGATTACGTAAGAGGCATTTGGGCAAAGATTTACGACTTATTCGATTGATTCACAGTGAGCAGAATAAATATCCACTGACGACCTTGGAGAGATATAGACAGCACCAACCAATATATTCCTTTTTTTATAATAATTTTAACAAACTTTTGCTCTACTTAATCGATTGCGGTATTTACACACGTTGAGTTTTACCTTTTGTGTACAGCAACTAACATGCCCACCACCGTACTTCTTAGAAATGGTGAGGGCATCACGATCTTTTCTATACAAAGTATAGTGACTTGGCCCAATTTCAGCGTCAATAATTTCACCAGTAAGAGTCGTTTCTGTTAAATATACACATCATAATCTGAATGTACAGTATGCAATTGCAGCTGAGTTACTTTAGACCCTAACCCCCTTTTTGGTAATAAAAGCTCAGCTGCTCAGAACTTCGCTCTTTGGGGCAATTATTGAAACGATTCGCAATATATCATTAATATTTTTAATAACCAAATCACTTTCGCGTGTAGTTTTTGAATGTGCCTTTGTTCCCGTTCTGTACGATCCTTATTTATTGAGATATTATTCAGCAGTTGAGGAGAGAACTTCTTGGCTTTCTTGAAGTCGAAAATTTGACATGGTTATAGGGCAAGGACGATATTTACGTCATAATGTCATTGCTATATAGAATATAATAAAATTTACAGTTCATTAGTTGTAAACTTGTTGTATATCTTCCTCTATCTTGCCTGACAGGTGAAATTATGCGCACGTAATGCGTTTGATGAGTCAGGTTGTCAGCTGATCGTCACTATGAGAAATCAATCAGCGGCTGCCTGTGCCCGCCGCATTCATTTACCTATTAATTTATGAGCCAAGGATGGCTGATAATTTAGTGAGGTGCCTCTGAAAAGTAGATCATTTATTATACTTCATGGCACAAAAGTCTTTTTACCGAAGTATAAACCGTAGAATTGCATCACTCTTGAACGGTAAAGGGAGTCTAATTCTAATGAAGAAGGTTCGAAATAGGTTTGTAATTTGCAAAATTTAGAGACGCTGTTCTGCTAACTTCTATATAATGAGGCTTTCAAATTAGGTTAATTGAAATCATCATGGTCTGAAGATATCAGTGGCGATGCATCTAGTTCAATTATAATACATAGTTTAAGATGTTTAGTAAGAATTAGTAGTTAAAAAATGAAGCATAGTATGAACAGCTCTCTACAGATGTAGTGCACTGCACTCATCATACAAATACTTACTGCTTGAAACACCCTTTAGTAAATGTGTGTTTAGTAAAACCTCGTGAATGTCACGGTAAAATAAAACCAATAAATAACAGATTAACTTACATCTGCAAGTAGGAGGACACAGTGATGTGGTTAATGTGTAGTGTTGCGTGCAAGCGAGGTTATTCATTCTGGAAGACCTTTTGCAGCATACTAAGAAGTACTACAATCCCTCCCTGCTTGTGAGTAAACAATTATGGGAATAAGTAGTTACTCTCCTTCTTCATATAATATTCTTGTCATGAAGCCAGGCTTAAAATTATTCTGAAATGCATAATGCAAGTGGTACCTTCCTTGCAATGAAAATTTTCTGAAAGAGCTGAAAGATGCTAGTGGCAGTCAGGTTCTCCCTTCTTATGTTTTTACTTATAGCTTATGTTCCCTTTGTTTCTCAAAAGCATTATTTTTGTACACAATACAGAAGGCTGGTGCTGTCTTTGAATAGGAAATCTTGGGAATGTAGAGATGAATTTTGTCTTCTTTGTTATTCAAAAATTCCTGTGGGTATATGTTGTTTGTGCTTCAATTTAATAAGTAGTTACAAATATATTTAGCCTTTATCTCGTATATTTTGACTTCTGTATGTGAAAATTTCCTATCCGCTGGTCCAGTTGATTTATGTTGGCCTAGTTTTTAAAATTACTTTCTTTGGTTGATTCTAATAGCATATTTAGAAGTTGGCGTAAAGTTCCCATTTTGCTGATGGAGTTGAGCTATTAGTTGAGTTTCTGTTTCAAGGCTAGTATCAACTTATTATTTCATCCTCTAATGGTAATCATACTTATTTCATAAGAGCATCTTTTCCTCACATCCCACATTTAAATTTTACATGGTGAGCATTTACGACAAGATTGATTTATTATCTTTGACCTGTATTTTCAAAAATTTGTCTTTGGATAGATATCTGAACATTTTTTCATTGTCTATTTCATTACTTCAGTTTCCATTTAGCCAAGTTGAGTCATACCTGTCTTTAACATTCTCTTGCGCATATTGGCTACTCAATCATATTTTCAACATTTGCAACAACATTTCTAATATTGAAGTCATGATAATCCATGATATAGTATTGTGAATTTCAATTATTTGCCTTCTATTTCAATAATTCTTTTTGAGTCTTAATGACTCTCACAGTTATAATTTATGTATCATTTTATCATTCATGTGGTTGGAAGGGAACTTCTTGAAAAGTTACTAGGAGTATGCTCAGTTGAAATTGAAATTAATAAGAGAAAAACACAATTTAATTGCTTTTAATTTAGTTGTTCTTTATGTTTAAGGTGCAACATTTTAAAATATGCATGGTTCCTTCTTTTACTACTTGGTACTTGTACTTGCAAAGTTAATATATTTCCAAACCTTAGATAGATTTTTCAAAGAAATTGTTTCATTTAAGAAAACTAGTTACATTCATGTTAATTTTGGTGAACGATTCCTAGCATAGGGTATTAGTTACAGTTGACAGAATGAATATTTTTATATTTCTGCAATGAGCCAAAAAATTGTTTTGTTTCCAGTGAATTTAATCATAAATAAAACATTTATAGTTAAAATTGTGCATCTTTTCCTAAGCAACACCTTCTGGAAGTATATCTCAAGCATTTACTTAAATTTTTTATGTTGTATCACAAAGCATATTTTGATGAATATCCTGAATTAGAATTATGAGGAGATCTTTAATAAATTTCAGCTAAAGAGTCAACATAAGAGGGTAATAAATCTACCAAAAGCTGCCTGCCTTCTTTCTTTTTAAAACAAAATAGGGCAAATTTCAGGTATATATGGCAGCTTTAAAATAATAAATATGATTTCTGCTGCTGGAAATTTAGTGAAGCAGGTGACCTTGAGAAATTGATGAGGCTCTTCATGCATATGATTCTTATCCCCTTCTTCTTCACTGATTGTGATTTAAATATAATTCTTTTGAATTCAGGTACATTTCCTATTAATACCTTTTTTGGTATTAATTATCTATTTAAGGAATCTTTTCATGAGCAAAGATGTTCTGACATCATTTCATGTAGTATTCTTTAAATATTTTTACAGGTAAGAGATGAATTATATGTTCATAATTTCCTTGCAAAATTAGCACAGACAGAGTTTCAGTTTATAAAATTAAGGGTTTAATAATATATTTAATGGAAGATAATCATATGTAGCAATATTTTGTTAGCTGAAATTCTGTGGATGCAAATTACCTTGAGGCCTAGAGAAAGTTTGGTTCGTATATCTTGTTGTGTGTTCCACGAATCCTTCATCACGTACGTTTTTTTTCTAAATATCTTTATCCCTTTTCTATAATTTGGGCAATAGATTCCTTTACCTTTTGTATATTGAACATTTTTAGCATTTACTAGATTATTAGAAATGGCATGCTAATTTCGGATCATTAGTATCTATTCCTATTTTTGGTTAAGATTTGCAGCAGTAGAAAAAGTATAGATTTTTTTAAAGATGTTTGCATAAGTGGGTTGTAAACACTCTTCATTTGATTTTATCTTATCTTGGTATAGCCTCTTGGTCACTGGCATATTATTGCTGCTTACTTACCAAACAAACATGTTAGATTAATTTAGTTAGTTTTCAATGATGCATAAGAAAAATTTGATTTTTACTTCTATAGTCCCTTTTACTGCTAAGTCTTTGCATTTTCACTCTTAAAAGAGAATAAGAATTAATTTCTCATTCTTTCTGATCCCTGACTTTTATTACTTTTTAACTTTCTCACTCTCTTGTGGATATCACTGTAGCTTATGGTGTAAGATGGAAATATGGAAGGATTATTGTTTAATTCCATATCTTTTGCTGTATTAACTGCTACTTTATATGTGCTGGGGAAGTATTGCCCAAATTCGTCAGCTAATTCTGCACTGTTAGTTATTTACCTACCATTATAATTTTTTTCCTTTACATAATGTTCTTGACTCATGCTTCAAAGATTGTATTATCTGGTTGTGAAATTGTAGGTCTGCACTTCCTTTTAGTTGGAATATATTTTAATAAACCTTGGATCAAAATTTTTAAAATCATTCCATATCTCCTCAATGTCTGAGCCATTATTAACCCAACATTGAAATTCATTTGTCAGGTGGCCTTGATAATTTGTAATCTTTAGGGAATACTTCGTAGTCACCAATATCATATGTGAGCCAGCTTTCTGTGCCTGTAATTTTATCTGAATAGTAACTTGGAATGAAATGCTCTAGATCCGCTTCTTTATTTTGACGCTCCTACACTTTATAACAGAGATTCATATGTGATTTGCATAGAGAGAAGCCCGAGAGTCGCAATGAGAATTATGTTTCCATATCTTTGGATATTTATGTGATAATTGAATTTACAACTTTTTGGTTCTTCAAATTTGGCCGGTTATCAAAAAAGTCTTAAGTAATTTCTTTACGTAGAGGATGCATGCAGCGAGTAGAATTCTGTAGATAAGCGCTAATTTGCAAATACAGTCACTTAATTTTGTAAGGAATAATTAGAATATATCCCAATATAAGATGGGATTCATAGGAAGAAAATTTTAAATCTTTGGTTAAAGTTACTCAATAAACAGATAATTCGATTTAGAAGGCATAGAAGATATTATGTGTCCCCTTAATTACAATTACCGATCATATGCTGAGAGTAAATAAGGAAATTTAAGCTTGGACTTGTCGCTTCAAGAAACTTCTATTTTTCGTGGACAATTAGAGACCTTAAAATATTAGGGAAGTTTTCTGATGGTGTATAAACCCTCTAACATACGTAGCATGGTGGTTATATATGTAGATGAAATGTTTTGTGTGCGCTGTTTCCTCGATACCTGCAAAGATTACTTTCGAGTTCAAATCTAATTATCCACTATCAATTAGACAATAATTGGTATTAAATAAGCTCGAACGCCAATCGTATTTAGGAATGGAGAACTGAGCAGGCCACTAAGGTTCACAGAAAGAGCTAGGTAGGATCTAAAAGATCATGACAACTAGAGTTTTGCTGCAATATTTTAGGTAATTAGTCTTCTAGTATGTAATGTGTCATACTGAAAAAGTAAAAACTGAGGTAGGTTTTACATGTAAGAACATGTTTTATTTTAACATATCAGAAACTTCTTTCCTTCCAGCTTCCAGAAACTTTAAAAAACTAAATAAATTATTGCTGCAAATTAGTCCAGATTCACCATTTGCCATATTTCTCATGCATAAGTATTCAGCTATGTGGATTTTGCCCTATATGGCATCAAGAGGTATTAAAATATAAGCGCAGATACAACAGACAAGAACCTTGGATCAAATTTTTACTTCACCGCTACATTTGAATGTGGAATAAGTTACCATAGAAAAGACATTGATAACCATGATCTAGTATTTGAATCTAGGTACTACGCATAATGACATGCATTGATAATAAAGATCTCGAAATACTTCAAAGGCAAACGTGAAGCACAAGAGACTAGCGAACCACCAAGAGGTTTTTATTAGTGCAATAAATTTCGTATTTGTGTTATTACTGTTCTGGAAATTCTATGAGTTTACAGATTACTTTTGGGGTAAATCACCGGGTGCCAAAAGTAGTACCGACACCTTATAGAAACCAGAATTAACAAAAGCTTTGTGCCTTCAAATAATGGAAAATGGATTTAGCAAAATTAATCTTTTTAATGAATAGACACATTAATGACAAGAGTAATACCTTTTGCTTGTACTGATCTCTATTCCCAAATCGGTCCGAATGTATATATTTTCATTTATGCTCAGATTTATCTTGGACTGATCAGTCATATAGCTGAGAAGTTTTAAGTCTTATATTGAGAAATGGATTTCATAGACTGTGGTACATTTACTAGATCACGAGTTAAATGTATGACTGTATATTTAGTCATGATCCCTATGCCTCAAACTAAAATGTTCCTAGACCAAGAATGAATTTGCTAAATATCACTGGTTTTTGGAAAATGTCGTCTTGCGGGATACAACAGCGTCGTCAGATTAAAACAACACAACGTTTCGCCAACACTACAGTTGGCTTCTTCAGGTGAAGGGCCTGGTTTTTATTAAATGGCAAGTCTTACTCATGTAATTAAAGTATTAAAACCATCAAAAGTTGACAAATTTCTCATCTATTCACAGTTTCATTGTTAAAATATTCTTGAAATGACAAAAGCTTAAGTTTACATCAAAAAAAGCTTTTTTAAGATCAAAATTGCACGCGAAAAGCAAATTGATTCATTATATGACCTGAAATAATATTTCCATTATTTCCCCTTGATGCTTCTTGAGAGAGTGGAGAAACAACGGTTAACATTGGTGTGTAAATTGCAAATAGGCGAGGGAAAGGCCGCGGGTTCTCCATCCCTGATGTTTGATCTGAGAATCCCCTCTAGCTAAACTTTGATTGGGAGTCTTATAATTTCAGGAGGCCCCATATTCTGTGTGCGCATGTTGCGAGTCTAAAGTGCTGGCATAAAGTAAGATATAGAGAGACAACCATATGGAAGAAACTGATATAATTTTTTACATGCCTTTTCTCCATCTCGTACGAAAGGTTTGATTCGGAGTGTTTTCGTTCTCTAACAGGCAAATATCAACATGGAATACTCCACAGGACCGTTACCTAATCCCAAAACATACGAGAGTAATTTTGATTGAATTCATGACACTTTTGGAGGAAAAATATCGATATTTACAGTCACTGGCACTCTAAGAAATCTCTAATTTACATAATTCTATCTCGTCGGGATATTCATGAAATTAATTTTCAAAAAAGTCTTCATGTTCTTCTTGCGGGAGTTACTAACATCGGATGGGTTTTTTATGTACACATTTGTGACAATTATATAAGTTAATCTTAATTTCTTCTTAATTATGTTCACCTTTACCTATTCTGTCATAACGTTTTATGTATCTGAATCAAATTCTGATCTTCGTTTTACCCTATCTTTCTATCGATAATCCACGTACGATTCGATAGAAATGGCGGATTGTTTATGTTCTCAAGGAATGTTGGAGAAGTCCGATGAGTTTTCTAATGTGGTTTGAGTACTTCTCAAATAATAAATAAGAACGATGTCTTTGGAAATCGTATGGCTGAGATCGGTGTGTAGAGGATGAATATGTCCTGTTGTTACTCTGTTTTTAGTGGCAAGTTTTTCTCTTGGAGAAGATTCCAATGAAAAACGGGAAGAGAGGTGATATCATCTTCTAATCCCGTTTTTTGATGACTAATCGAGCGGTTTATTTGTCAATGATTGCTTTGCATTCACCTGAGAGAATAAAAGATGTTAATTGTGAGTAAATATTTATGATAATATACTACACTTTCGAAATACCCCCTAATCCTTTTACAAGTTACCTATTTAAACTAGAAACGTTACTTCAAAGGAAATCGTGTTCCTTGCGTTTTGGGTTCGCAAGTGAGAGAATAGAGAAGCTACCAAGCTTAAAGCAAACTAATATTGTAGAGGATGATATATTTTCCTCAAAGATGTTGTGTATGTAAATAATTCATTCATTTTCTTTTATTCGTTGCCTTTGCATGCCCCATTTTGCCACGAAGAACGCAACTTAGGAAAGTTGCTCTTTTCCCTAAAGTGTGCTTCATGATGTTGATGTTATTGTAGGTTGTATGGGAAATTTCAATGAAGGAAACGGAGTATGCGTTAGAGAGTTGCAATCATATTTTAATGTTCAACATTTCATGTAACTGCTTTTCGATGAATCCCAAGGCTAATTAATTAAGATTGCTCTGGTTTGACCAATCTTTGTCTGATATCAAATCGTAATACCATGGAAACTTTTGACAAAAATATCGATAAACATGAGGTTCCATTTCCCTATAGTATCCTATAACTGTACATTAATTATTTTAGAGAAAAAATTTCTCTTTTACTCTAGTGTCAGTCATGTTTGTGGGTGTGATGATGTGAAAGTTACAGTGAGTTGCTGAACATATTGTAGTGCTACAAAAAGTGTAGAACCATTGTTCCATTTTCATTTTAGCTGCATTGCCAGGTGAAGCTAGAAATAACCGTAATGATATCGACACTTAAAGGTTATCCTTCTCAAAAGGACTGCCTTTCCATGTGCTTCTTAATCTGAAACAAAAAATCGTTATATTCAGAACAAATTTTTAAACACATTGGACTTTTACATGAACAGTATTTCCTATGATTATGAATTCAATGCCAACAAGTGCCATTTGCTGTCAATTTTTAATTTGGCAACCACCTCACAGAGTGCCCAACTTGAATCTTTTATCAGTTTTCAAGTACCTCCCTGTTGTACTAGCAATTATCTACTTAATTTTATAGAATGCCCTCTAAATAGCCTGCAATATTAACCTCTTCTATGCCACTCATGAAGTAGAAAAAGTACCTTTCAATAATCAGTTATTTATGTGTTTATTTCTATCTTTCTTCTTTTTCGTCCATGGTAGATTTATGGTATAATTTACATTTCTTTATCAATGGTAATCACCTCCTGTTATCCTTCCTGTTCTATTATGAAGTACATCAGATTCTGTTATACAAGTTTCTTACTCTTCTCTTTCTTTCTTTGATCCTCATAACTGTTATCCTAATTATCTTTTGTAAAATAAGCATTGCCACTAAAGTATAATAAATACGAATTAAAAAGTAATGGATACACTTTGTTTAGGAGTATATTTGCCATGGGTGTCTATACAAAATTGCACTAACGATTCAATATTTATAGGAATGTCTTGTTGAAATGTGAAAAGCTCACTACAAAAGGGAATGCAAACAGTAATTGCTGCCATAAACATCTACTCAATTGAATGTTGAGGAATGGTAAAACAAATAAAAATTATGGTAACCCAAACTTTCAATGTAATGATTGTAACATTAAAGTATTTGCAGATTTGCTAATTTTCAGAATGTTCACACACATTCTTTGTAATAAACATATAATTTTAATTTGTCATGAATACATTCAGATGCGCAAAGCAAAGGAAGGAAATCTTTATTGAAATGATGATGTGTCCAAACCAAGGGCATATACAAATCTTTACCTTGTAATTCATCTCGTGGAGATGTATCCAGAGAAATTGAATCTTTCAGGCCCCTGCTATATCAGTTATTTCTGATTTTGTGCAATACTCTGTATTACTGTAGTATTTTTACAGTTTTTGATTGTCATAATATGCGTTACTTATTATTGAATAGTTATTTGGTGACTAAGGTACCAATATTTAATTAGAATAATGAACAGTAAAATAATGATGTATTTTATTTGACCATGGAAATTACATAGTGATTTTTAAGACTTATCAGATGGTGAAAGAATACAAAACATCAAGATAAACTAAGATGCTAAAACATGCAGTGTTGCTGAGGGCATAGAAAGACATGATATTCTTAGCTGATGCTAGTGAAGCATCATAAAATTTAATGCCGACTACCCATCAAAAAAGTATATTTAAAATTTGCTGAGAGGTATGTTCATGCAATAGTAATAATATGCGTGTGTTAGTCCAGGATCAAATATAGATATAAACTTCATGCAAAAGCATAATACATGGAAGCAATTACTAACAAGAATATCTGTCAACCATTCATTATTGGAATCTAAATTTCAAGCAGAATTGACTATTTACACAACAAAAAGCACATTCAGTCGCTTCATTACTTTGAAGTCAAATCCAATTGCAATATGACTAAGCTTAACATAGACCATAATGGTATTGCCTCCCTTTGATCAGGACTTTGGGCTTATATTCCCCTGTTAATATATCCCAATCTGAAAGAAGGTTACCCTGAGTAATTTATGTAACATTAGGATATGAAAGAGAAATATTTGAAAGATAATAATAAAATGAATTTCTTGAGCTCCTTACAGTTACAGCAAGCTATGATTAACATGAATTACTGAGGAAATCTTAAGAAACATAGTTGATTTAAAGCAAAAATATTAACAACATGTAAAAGTGGGAGAATATATCTCTCACTTACTGTTACATTGCATTTTCAATATATCTTTTGAATCATGCACAGCACTTTTTATTTTTTTATTTGATTAAAATTTCATCACAGAAAAACAAAAAAATATCAATTAAGAGAAGTACACATAAATAACTATATGTAGAGTATTCATACACATACAATAACCTTGAATAATGTATGACCATTTAAGTGAATTGATAGATACAGATTCTCTGCCTGTGATTTAACAGACATATATGTTGAAACAGCAATCTTTAGAGATAAAAGCTTGATTTACTCCCATTAAATCTTTATTCCTGTTATTTTCCTTTGCTGTACCACATTTCAATAATATAGTCCTTTCTATCAAAACCGTAAGAAGAATATCTGCAAGCTTTTACTCCCACTTGAAATCTGGATATCTGCAACTGAGGGATTGTGAGAAACAGTAGCTATCAAAAGAGATGGTGTGGAGACCTCTTCTTACACCTATAGTAATCTCACTTCATATCGTTAATCCCCCAATGTAAGCGTGGCCCTCTTCAGCAGATGCTTCTTTCAAAAACTCTAACATAATATCAATAAAACTTTCACGGATTAATTTGTGAGGAAAATTAATGCATGATGTTATGAGAATTTCTAGTTGAGGGAAAATGGAATGCTATACCATCATGAAAATGCTTGCTGATGATCAACTTATATTTGGTTGCTCATCTCGCCATAGTTTCTATTGAAGTATTATTAATACCATTCCGAAAAAGTACTTTAGGTTGCGCATCCCGTCATTGTTTCTATTTTGGTATTATTAATACCCTTCCGAAAAAGTACTTTTGGTTGCGTAGCTCGTCGTAGTTTATTATCAGATATTATGATTCCCTTCAGAAAACGTATCTTTGGTTGTGCAATTATTTACGTTGTGTAAAAAAATAGAAATTACACCTACTATGCCTTAAATCGTAATATCAAGGTATCTTTTGTGATACTAGTTTTTGCGTCTTCGTTTATGGAGATTATTTTTCTGCCTCTACTTCTGTGGGTATTTTCCCTTGGTGTCGTTTTTTCTCCGAGTAGCTTCTGTGAGGGAGCAACCCAAGAACCAAAACCCTTCCCTTACTCTCCCGAAATGGTAAAAGTCAAGTAATGTTAGTCTGATAGCAGAGCAGTGTGCTCGAACTGCCGATCATCTCTCAGCTTAACTCGGCATAAGTATCATTTATGGAAAAATAGAGATAAATGGTTTGGTACGATGTACTTGTTCTGGATTTTAGGAGGAACAACATCGATGGCTCCATCGTCAATGTTGATGGAAACAACCCTAAGCATCTCTTTCTACACGAAGAGAATAAACTGTAGTTTTCAACCAATCCTGACTATTACAAGGATTTCACAAAGATGGCCACTTTTGATGTCGAGATTTTTACTATTTTACTTACTGTTAAATTCATAGACTAATGTGAATGAAAATAGCAAGGGCGGGAAAAGGGGTATTGCAAGGAGTTTACTCCTTCGGAGAAGCACGTATATCGTTCGTTTCCTCTTGCGTCGCCTTCTCTTCTGCTTCCACAATATTTATTTCTTCCCATAATTTCGCCAAAAACTGAGCGAGGAGCCGGTCGATCATCATTTCGCGTCTGACTTCGCAACCTCGCGGTCCCTCCTTTGGTCCAGCTTCGGATTCCAGTCACCCTCTCTGTCCTGTGATGAGCCCTCTGGGCGTCTTTTGAGAACTAGAGCGTCTTCCGAGAAAATGCAGCGTTTTCCAGGAAATGAAAGGACGCCACGCTTGGATGTTTCTTAAGAAACGTATAAAATTTCAGATATTTTAAGCTTATGTTGTAAGATACCTGCAATTCTGCGTTAAGCAGCTTGTTACTTAATCTGTTTCTTAAGAATCTGTCCCATTATTCGTATTTAACTAAACGATCTTTCTACGGCGGCGTTTGAAACTGATATCGAAAGGATAAACGAGAACAGTTTTATGAGTTCTTCACCTTATTATTTTCTTTTACCCGTTTGTGAAATCCTGCATTGGCTGCAGGGTACGCGGGTATACTTTTTAAGTCAAGGACATTACGGTGATTTTAATTTGTTTGATTTTCATTCACTATTTTCTTTCGCGTCTTCCTAAAAGTACGAAAATGCTGTTCTCATCCTTATGCAAAAACATTGCACGATAACGGGAAACAGTTTTGAATTTCCTTTCTGGAAGCGTCTAAAGTTAAGGAAAAATGTTTATCTTTTTTAAGCTATAAGTTTGGATTTCCTAACCTGCTGGAGCTAATGCATTTTCAACGATACAGCTAGCTTTTGTTTTTAACAGGATTGCTTCTTCGCAATAGATGAATCGCGGAAAATAATTTGAGACAATTTATCCTCAAAATCTTGGCTATAAAGGTTCTTTACACCATGAATCGTAGCTGTGACCTCCGCAGCTGTGATCAGCTCTTCTTCTCTAGTGTCTTGTTTCTTTAAAAAAGATGTAACGGTACAATATTTCTGAACCTCATCTTTTAAATCGTTATGTTTTGACGACGAAGCATGGTTTTTTAAAGGACCTACTACATCAATCTTAATAGAAAAGGTTTGGCCGCAAATCATACATTCTGCATACGAACTGTTCGACTTTCGCGCCCAAACTTTAACCACTCGTCGTTAAATGAACAGTGTCTATTGTCTACCTCGCTATCAAAATGTCTTTTTAATAGCGAGCCACCCTTATGATTTAAACCGATCGGGCTCAAAAAAGATCTCGATCGGTCTGAACCCTGAAAATGACTATCAAACGACGATTGCCAAGAATGGTAATGCCGGAGTGCATTTCCCTGGCAACAGATATATGACAAAAGAAGTTATATTGATTCGTACTTTCGCGGCGAAGTTGATTTGCAGGATAATAATGTACGAATTGCAGATGATGTGAAAATAAGTTTCTTAAAACTATATGGTGAGAAAATAATTAATCTAGTGAAAGGTAATCAATATAGTCTAGGGGGTGAATCATGGAGCGGACTCTTAAGGAGATGTATCGAAGACGCATTAGATGAGTGTACTATCTGGAATGAGTATGCGAATATCCAGAACTGTGAGTAAAATTAAACTCTTTATTGCATCAATGTGTAAGGGTCGTGTAAACGCATATGCAGGTGGTATTCATGATTGTGGAAATTTAGAATTTGTAGAAAAACATATGAATGAATATTTGAGTGAGAATGAATATATAGCCGAAGATGATTGAGATTATCAGTTACCGAAACAGAGGTTAATACGTGAACTGCAAAAATATTATCCTGAAATCCTTCTT